>VZTI01004017.1:364947-494363 GCA_013397865.1 Struthidea cinerea | reverse complement strand
AAAAAAAAAAAAGACATCTTTTCTGTCAGACAGGCAGTTTTGACTGTGCTACAGGATGAAATTCATGTAAAACAGATGTGTTGCTCAGTAATGTCAAATGAAGTAGCTTCTATTGAAAATAAGATGTGCTTGTTCTGAACAAGCAGCTTGAGATGTTTGCAAAGCTTGAAAGCAAGACAAAGTCTTCAGTTAGAATCAGTGATACAAAACTGACAAAGATTTCTTTTTATTGTGTACTTTGCATTATTAATACTGGGCTGTGGTCATTAATAATCACTATGTGCTGTAGTCATTTAAACTGATAAGAGAATACACCCAGATGCTTCTGATTTTTAATATTTTTATTTAAACAGGTTATCTTGGATAAGGAGTACAATTTATTATCACAAAACTGCCTTTGACTGATGCTCTATTGTTATTCATTTGTATTTACAATACTGTTATATCGTAGCACAATACTGAAGTTAGCACATACTGTGTAGTTTTAACATAGTAATTATTATTCCGGTTTCTTAGTCATGTCAGTAGAACATAGGAGAAGCCATTAGACCTCAGGGCTTTCAATCAAAAAGTTTTTTCTTTCAGAGAGTCTGTGTTTTGCTTAGAAAAATATCATGTTTTTCTTAAATGTTGTGTCCTATATTAATAAAAATCCATGTGGAAAGAGTCAAGCTACTTAAAATCTGATAGAACTAGTGTTGAAGTTACATCAAGGTGCAATTCTAAGCAGTGCATGTCCTCTTTTACTGAAACACTGAGAATTAGATTGATTACATTATCATTTGCTGTTTTGCCTTTTGCTCTGAAATTAAATTTGCATTGTATGTTTAGTATATTTAGTGGAATAATTAGCATTTAAGTTATTTTAAATTACTGAACTCTGTGTGTGAATATATATGTATTAAAAAAATTAGTAAGAAAGATTAGGGGGCATTATTCTCTTAATTTTCTGCTCTTAATGAGAAATGAAAGCTGAATTTAAACAAGAGAGATTGTACCATTAAGCCCTTTTTGAACAGATGAGCATCACTGAAGTCAAAATGCTTTAGACACACGTAAAACAATCTGATTGTTGTATCTATTTTGTCATTAGCTAAACTGCTAGAGACAGTAAAAGCAAGAGATGCTTCTATTTCTTTAACAAATGCTTTTCTTTATTCTTCCTTGGCCGTACAGTCATTCCCAGCACAGCACTGCAACGCGTCCACCCACAGTGAGCTTGCAGCGGACCATTTCTGTGGAAGGGTAAGATGATTCTCTGTTGAAGCTGCTGTAGAGGTGTCAGATACCACTGAACTACCCACATACACAGAGCTATTAATTAGATGTGGGTTTGCACACCATGGTGTTTAAGTCTGTGAGAGGAAGCAATGAAGATTCAAATTAGTGCTGATCCTTTCTTGGTACTTAGACTGAAAGGTTTGGTTTTCATGGAGAGGAGAATATCTGTCATGGAGATATATTGGATACCATTTCTCCAGTTCATCTCACTTGACTAGTGTTAATATTTACTTGTGTTAGCTGTAAAATCTCCCCACTAATCATGGAAATGCCCAGTGAAGTCTTGCTCTGTTTTCTTAATGTATGCATGAGTTCTTTTTGACAAACCAAAACTAAGGATGAAGAAGTACTGATAGAAAATATTAATCCTGTGCTGGTGAATATCCGTGTACATGAATGTGTTAACTGTAGAACACAGCTCTGGGTGCACAGCTGCCTCAATTTTAACTAAAACAATTGTGTAAAATGTGAATAATTCACAACTACAGTTAATATTCTTGCATCTTTACAGTGTTAGAAAGGCTGATTTTTAACGCAGGAACATAGATTTTGTTTGCACTGACTGGTATAGTTTAAAAAAATGTCAATTTTTTTTCTCCCCTCCCATAGAAATGTGGAACTCTGTAGGCATGGGTAATAACTTGTCATTGGCTGCTCTCAGGTCATATTTCAAAGCTTTTCTTTCTTTCTTGTGATAAAAGTGAGACTATAAAGTTTCCACAGAGGAAAGATGTCATCTTGCTGTCTTTTAGTTTCCATTACAACCGTACTGTGGTGCAGGCAGAAATGAAGTGGTAGATGCATAAACTAATGCTGTCCAAAGTGAAGCCTGAAATAGTTTTCTCACAACTCTCAATTTTTCATTTCTTATCTAGAGCTATGATTTTAAAATAAGATTATTTAAAATATGTAAAACAGCTATGGTAATTATCCTTGAAAATTAGATTGAACAATGGAATTACTCAGGAGAGGTGCATGCGGCTCAAGGGCTATCATCTGGAAGATAGCTCTATAAATGAAGCCCTCATCATCATCCAGCCATCTTGCTCAAAACGGGGCCAACTCTAACGTAGATCTAGTTGCTCAGGGTCTTGTCCAGCGAAGCTGTGACTATCAAAAGTGTGGAGATTGCTCAAGCTCTGGACAAGCAGTCTCAGTGCTCAAACACCCTCCTTTTAGATTTCTTTTCTATCTCTCTCTCTAATCCAAAGAGAGAGTCATAATAAATTCCCCTGACTCTTCTTCAAATCATCTCATGAATAAATTGATGTTTGAAATAAAACTGAGCTTCAAGAACAATTTTGGTGATGAAAAAGGAGGGAGAGGGGAAGAAAAAAAATAATTTGCTCAATTGAGATTTAGGGAAGGAAATTCTGTTATGATGTCTGTGGCTTGGTCTACTGAACCAATTGAGGAGTCATCCTGTAGCTTTAAGCTCCTACTGAAATTTGGAAATTAATGTGTCTAAATGAATTTTTTTAGATAAATTTCAGAATGTGTACTGGCCACACAGACAACTTGCATATATTGTGTGTGAATCATTAGAGTGCAGAAAATCTGCAATTGATACCACAGGTCTCCTGTTGTTCAGGAGGCAGGAGAACATCATCTTGTAATTATTACTAATGAACTTACACTGCCTCATATTTCATTTCACATAGGAAAGTGGGACTGTTAGCCTGTCACACTGCTGAGCAGAAGTGAGTAATCAGCTCAGCCCTAAATATTTCATTATGTTAAAGCTCAATTTATTCTAATGCTTTTGTGGAGTCCATGCTGCTAAGTATGTTTGCAGCTAATAGAATTTGAGGTCAAAATAAAGTTATTTTTCTCCTTTAGGAACCATGTTCCTATCAGTAGAATCCTGTATTTAGGAGAATCACTATATTGTTTTTGAGATGTACTTTGTAAACAGCTGCTTTACCTGCAAGGCATCCCTGGCACATGCTGACATTTGTACCCTGCATGCTGGCTCTCCCTGACTGACTGTGGAGTCACTGAAGTGATATAATTATTGGGTCCTATGAATGAAAAATTAAATTTGGGAGGGTTAAAGAAATACAGAGGGAATTGCATTTGCTGACATTTAGTCCTTTCCACCCTGTTAAATATGGGTCAATTGAGCTGGCCAGAATAGATTTTTAAAGAACTTGAATAGCTTTTTTTCAACTATGTAATGGATGAGTATGTAAAACAATTAATTTTTTTTATTAGAGAGGGCTTTTGTGGGCTTCATGTCCAGCAACAAAATGAGCAGCTAGGTGGAAAAAAAAAAGATGTTTTTAAAGGTTATTTTTCCTTTATATTCAAGCCATATATTCTTCACAGTGTAATAACTGTCTGCGAGGTGTACAGATTTGTTATGTCTATAAAGGCATGAACTTCAGAAGTGTTTGAGGTCATCATTAGCAACTTCCCTAATGTTTTATTTGCATGGTTTAAAAAACAAGAAAACTCTAATGTTTGAATTTGAAAATATTGGTTTTTCGAGGTTTTTTTAAAGGATTTTGATGAATAATCTTTATGTGAGTATCCAAAATAGGAAAAATATTGGTTGAAAAGAGCCCTGGGTTTTTTGAAATCCTGCTGTACTAGCACACAAAGCTTTAATGTTAGTGACATCAGACAGCTATTCTCTCTGCTTTTGGCATCCCCACTAAATTGAATGTTGTATGCTACCAGCCAGCTCCTAGAAACTGGGATTTCAAGTAATTTGATTGAGTCTTTTGATGGAAATATTGCACCTATTTATCAATGTGAGTGAGTATCTGAAATATATATATATATTTATACACAAATAAACAGCATTTGAACCATGACTAAGAATAAGAATTTTTATTCTGAATAGGACAGCTATTATAGACTGCTTTGTGTTTCAAAAGTGTTCTCTATAAAGTAATTTCAGACGCTTGATACTAGTGACCTGTGTATTGATACTTCAAAACATGGCTTAGAGACACTGCTATTTTTAGGTAGTCTCTGAGCCTTTGAATACTTCCTGTCTTCTGATAGTGCAATTCTGTTGCCTCTCACCAGTTCCATCTCATCCAGCTTTGTTTACAAACTGTAAAGCTGGAGCATTCATGGTAAATAGAGCTATTGAATGCTGTAAGTAACAGTTTTTAGAACAGTGGTTTCAATATGGAACCGATAGTATTTAAAAGCAAGGTGCAAAGCAAACCTTTCTGGTACAGAGTTGCCTGTGCTGGGTGTAGACGGAGGAACAGACATGCAGTTTTCAGGATTTATTTTGATTATTAGCATATAAATAATATACCTCCTGGAACAGGGAAGAGAGACAAGTGATTATGTGAGACAAAGGATAAATGAACAAGCAGACAGGAGTAATCATATCCCTTATAGAGCTAAAGAGCATATTAGCTGTCCTACATTATCTCTGTAGAAATCAATGAGATTTCTCAAACCCAGGAGACAGACTCCTGTGCATTTAAAGTAAATGTCAGGTGTCATGGTAAAAATGCAGACCCGTTTATCAAATCAGAAAGATTATTCCTGTATGCCAATTCCATCTTGCTATCTGCAAGCAGAAAACTTTGCCTGGTGTGCAGGCTCTAATTTCTCTACAAAAGATAAAATTAAAGATTGCTGAAGTCCAGAGGTCTTCCTACAGAACAGAAACAGTTGCACCTTTATAACCCAGTGCAGTCGCACATGCATCAGTCAGGTTGAAGCCTGGCTCCCAGTAGGTTCCCTCATATTAAATATACTTTAAAGTTTGTGACGATTTAGGCATGATGTTTGCAGAATAAATGCACTAAAATTGTAGTCAGTATTAAAATTAGAATAAACCATTGCTTTTACACATTCAATGAACAAGAAATGCTAAGGAATCCATAGTCAAATAAACAGACAAAATACTTGTTTCAAGCACACAGGGTAACTGTAGTAGGCAAAGTGATATTTTGCTATGTGATCTGATAAATGAACATCTTAAAGGCTGAGTTCTTGGTTGTTAGTATACCAATACTTGGTAAAATGAAATAATAAATCATATATTCAGAAATATGATTTATTTTAATCTGATTTATTTTTAATCAGATTTATATTCTGATTTATTATAAATCAGAAATCAATAAAACATATCAAATAACTAATCAATTATAGGTAGTGATAGTGAACAGTCTGCACAAGGCCAAAACATTGTTTCAGTTCATGCAGGCAAAGTTACCCCTCTGGACTGTGATGGTCAATGTGACAGCAGTAGATAAGACGAAGGCTTCCTTATTTTTGTTATTTTCTATCATAATTGAAAGTAGGATAACACTAATTAAAGTCACTATCAGGGATCAGACCTCACAGGGTCAGGTGTGTGCAGGTGCTCTGAGGTGGAGAAGGACTGGGAACTGAAGAAAGGAAGGTCTGTCAGCTCCCAACCACTGCCAGGTCCTGGTGCTTTGGACACTGCAACAAAGGCAAAAGAGAGGGAGAGCTGGGGAGGAAAGCAAGCAAGGGGTGGAGTTGTTTGACATCATAATGGAAAGATTTTGCCAAGCCTAAGGGGGGTAGTAACAAGGGGACAGTAAAAGCCGAGATGCAATAGAAGTGATAGCACAATAAAACGATAAATGAAAGCAGTACAGACAGATTTTACTCTTGTGTGAAGGAAGAGTTGTAGAAGTATGAAGGAAAATCTATATAAAGAAAACTTGGTTTCACCAGAACTCAAAGTCTTTTAAAAAGGTGCATGTGAATATTCCAGGCCCTCAACCACTTAAAATTTCATATTCTCTCATTTGATTAATCAGATTTTTAAACCATCACACACACTGGCACATAGTCTGTCCCTCCAATCTTCCTGTGCTAAATGCTGTGGAGAAGAATGAACAATCTATTTGAACCATCTTTTTTTAGGTCCTTCCAGTATGAATGTCCTTTGGTTGCCAGAAATGAACACAAAGTTATTTATCAGAATTTTTTGAAGCATGAGAGGAAAACTAGAAGTATTTTTCTGGAAAAGAAATGGCTTGATTAGCCAAATGACTCTAAGGTAACTCATTGCTCACACAGTGAATTGTGAGAAGCCAAACAACATATATATGCTGCTCAAGAGAAGGCGCCTTGATGCCTTAGATTTGGGGTGTTTTTTTTCACAGGAACACAGAATGGCTTCGGTTGGAAGGGACTTTAAAGATCATCTGGTTCCAACCCCCCCTGCATTGGTAGGGACACCGTCCACTAAACCAGGTTGCTCAGGAAAGGCAAAATACCACCACCACCAACAGCAACAGCCAAAACAACAAAGAACCTGCAGCCAAATCAAGATCAAAGCCATATTTTCAAAGTCTCTGCAGATTTGGGATACCTCATTGATTATATAAAACTGAAAAAGTCTCTAGGGTCTGATATTTGAAAGCACCCAGTGTTGCTTAATATTTCTGTAGGTGTTTCAAAAAGCACGAAACTGTGTCAGCACTCCAATTTTATAGATGGTACAAAAGAAATAGAAAAACAGAGCTGTGTCAATGTGAGATGAATACTAAAACTGACTCTATTCTTTAATGTTGCCAGCAGCACAAAATAGTCAATTTAATAATGGATTTTCTTTCAGTTAATTATTATAAGAAATACTTGTTTTTAGAAAGCTCTTCCCCTTCATTTATCAGTCTAGTTTTAATCTCTTAAATTAAATCTATAATTACTATAGATTCCAGTCTAGAGAAGAATGATAGGAATAGTCACATTTTTTGTCTTGTCATTTTCTGTTTGTTAAAAGTAAACTGATCAAACCAAATATTCAGTACAAATGTGGTAAATAAAAAGCACTTGCTGTTTTGAAGATAATGAACAAATTAAACATGCATAAACCAAAAAAAAAACTGTTAAGGAGAGAAATGCTGCACTTTGATTTATTTTTGGTAATTGCATTTTTATGACAGAAGACATTTTCGTAAGTGTTGACATTTTACCCGCTCAGATTTGTTACTACTTATTGGTTTCAAATATTAATTTAGTAATCCTTTGCTCTTACATCAGACCTGCAATTTATAATGTGATTTACAGAATCTGATCTGAAGCGTTCCCTAAAGCAAGTAACCAAGTCCATCCAAATTGATTCTGCCATTGATTTCTCAGCCTGTAAATTTGTGTGGATTGCAGCACTTTATTTGCTCCTTTACTCCTGGCCCTATTAATGTAAATCTTCCTTTCTTCTTTCCCTACCTTTTTATTTCCTTCCCTGTTCTCCTTTGCAGATGCACTGTCTCCCTTTATCCTGATCTCTCTCTTCTCTTTTCATTCTTTTTTTCCCTTCTCTTTCCTCCCTCCTCCCTTCTGCTGCCTTCTGTCAGTCCAGGAATGTTTTCATCTCACACTCCTTTCTAATTTCTGCTTGATTTCCCCTGCTGCTCTTCTCTGTTTGTATGTGGTACAGAGCTGCAGGAGGGTATAAAACATGCACACACCGAATTAAAGTGCTAGTAGGTTTTGTTAGCACTTACAAACTTACCTTCAGCTGCATTTATCAGACAAGAAATTGTAAATGGGATAAATAGTTAAGGCTGGAGACAGAAACACACATTTCAGAAACACTGGATGTCAGACTGCTCCTTTTTCCAGGGTAGCTACAGAGTGCCATCTATTGTCTCCAAATAAAACGTATTCATAGAATCATAGAATATCCTGAGTTGGAAGGGACCCACAAGGATCATCAACGTCCAGCTCCCGGCCCTGCACAGGACATCCCCAAGAGTCACACCATGTGCCTGAGAGTGTTGTCCAAATGCTTCTTGAACTCTGTCAGGCTTGATGCTGTGGCCACTTCCCTGGGGACCCTGTTCCAGTGCCCAACCCACCCCCATCTTAAAATAGGTTACCCTGAAATTACTTCCGCCTTAGTTGCTGTTTTCTGCAGACAACTACACATTCTAACTGAGTGCATTGACTGCAAGAAACCATCGCTCACATTTGAGTTACTTTTCGTTCACTTCTTACCTCTCCCATCATGTCATCTTTAAGTGTTGGATTCCATCACCCCCTTTACAGCATTTGTCTGCATTTTTTCTTGATTTCTCTCATGTGTACTGGAACTACATTCATAAAGATTTTTAACAGAGGCAAAGGAATTTTTCTTAATGTTGTTTCTCACATATTCAAGAAAAATTGGAGCAGATGTTCTTAGACCTCCTTAAATATCATGTTAAGGGTTGACTGTAACTTTTATACCAGGTGATAAAATATGTAACATCCTCATCTTCAGCTTTATCAAAACCAGCCTTTTCAGTGAGTGTTCATAAAGTATTGGCAGGTAATTAATTTCTGCATCACTCTTAACAGATCACCTGGGCAGTGGCTGCTATTGTAGTTTGTTTGCTTAAGAAATATATTTTCCTACTTCAACTTCATAAATTTTATATCAAATTTTTTACCATCATAAATCCTTTTTTTCACTGTCGTTCTAAGTACACTATTGCAAGTGTGAACAATTGCATATTTTTTAAAATGTATTTATTATATTAAGGTGAATTGGCATATACATTCTACTTCCTATAGCTTTTGCAGTACAGATATGGCTAAAGGTTATTTTTATAATGGTGACAACAGCACTTATGTGTTCTTGAGTCCTCCTTTCAGATTCTGCAGGATACTTAGATATGAAAGAAATACGAAGACATGTTACAGATGGTCAGCCTCTATACAGCCAAATCTGAGTCATGACCAAAATGACCTGATTAGGCGTAAGAGCAGGGGCAGAAACCCATTGCATTCTAATCACAGCTTCTGACATTTTCCCCTTATTGTCTGAACTTCCTCTGAACATAATCATCCAAGAGCAGAATGTGAATTTTGCTGTCAAAAGGCCAAAATTATAAAACAGCACTGGCAGCATTTTAGGCATAAATCTGCTGACTTGATCAGAGACAGGGATTAATAACTGGGCCAACATTTTGTTGAGCTGCACAGCTTACTATTCAGTAGATACCCAGTTGTATTGACCTAGTTTTGCCCATGGCATTGGCTTTCAACTATTTGATCTGAGCTGCCTGTCATATGTGAAAATACTCTTTTTCATTTTGAACAAGATCTCTTCTGATTTCTCACCAGCAGAGCTGCAAATATATTGGTTTGACTTTGCTGCCTCTTTTTCCTCAATATTCTGGTAAATGTTAAATGGCGGTTGCTCAACTCTTGCAAAGTATTTCTGATGTGTAGGAATCGAAGACGACGAGTGTCACTGTATCATGTTGTGGATGAGGAATCTGAAGCTGGAAGAACGAACGAGTTGCCAAGAACGCTCAGCAGTGCACGGGCTAAGCAGAGAAGAGAAACCATGCTTTCAGCTTACTGCCCTAGTTCTGCTCCAACCCCCAGGCCACACTTCTAATTAAAAACCTGTTTAGACTTCTTAGGTTCTGGATCACATTATGTCTACTCTGCACATATTTAGCAAGGTGTTAAAGGAGTTGCTACAAGGCAAATCAACAGCAATGATGCAAAAGAAAAATAACTCCACCTTTGTTTTCTGATTCTTAAAAATACTTCAAAAATACACTAACTCAATACAATGTATCTTTTACTCACAGGTGAATTTTCAATTGTTTTCTGACTTTACAATGTTAAAAAAGTTAAGATATGAAGGACCATACAGAGTAGGACTAATACTTGGCTTTACTCTTTCAAAAATATGAAACTTCAGTTTCAGAAAGCTGAGATGTGTTTTTAACATTATGATCAAGTTGGGGATACCATTCAGATATTAGCACTGGGCAAAGATGAACAAATGCCCATGATTTCAGAAGAGTCATGTCCAGATAAATTCTGCATGTGTCCATAAGATTAAACTCGCATCAAATCAGGCATCCCTTGATTAATCGCTTCTCTTGCTTTTCTTTCTTTTCTTTAAAAACAAAATGGAAATGGAAAATCCATTTGTGTTATGCAGAACTGCTCTATGGTATGGAGGAAATATTGAATCTTTTGTACAAGAAGCATAATGGAGAATGTTGCTGTATATGGTGTGTGTTTGTATTGCTGGCAACTTTTATTTGTAAAATTAGAGAATGAGTAGAGCATCCTATTTCTCTGGGAGGAGTCACAGACACTTATATGTATGTGTTTGGGAGACTGACAAGGCTGTGCTTAAAATTTATGCATACTAATATAGCAGCCTTTACACTTCTTATGAAAATTAAATTGTTAGAGGGATTTGAAATGGGGTAAGTACCAATAAACATGGAGGATGTGTATGTGTATGTGGTTGTGTGTGTTTGTGTATCCCAGGGAGAGCCAGGTCTGAGGCCTCGTATGTAGAGACTGGGAACAAGAATATTTGTGACCTTTTCTCAAGGGTGCTACCTTGATTGCTCAGGAAAGTCATCTGTTTCTGGAAATAAGTTTTCCCATCAGTAAATTGCATGTTATGTTTACATCCTCTGGGTCATATTTTCAATTTACAGATGAAAGGAGCTATGTGAGATATGTCTGTTATTATTTATTGATTTCTATCATAATTAATAATTTTTTAATGAGTGTAGCAAAAGCAGGTACCCCTTGGGCTGGTTCAGTGATAAAGCTGCAGTGTGACTTAACAAATGCAAGAACCTGATAATGTCAAACCAGAGTTTTTAATGAGATTCTGCTGTATGAGCTTGATCATACAAATGTTATTTGCTCCAGATCTGTCAGGAACAAACACAACTGCCATTGCTTTGCCTGGAGTTCTAAGTTTTTTCTTTGTTCATTTGTTGCAAAAGCAAGACTAGAACTTAAATTAAAAAGGTACCATATAAAGATTGATTCTACCTGCATATATATAGTATTGCTATAAATTAGATTATTAAATATATTCAGTTTTTCCTTTTAATAAATTTGTCACTTAACATAGTGAAGATGATTTCAATGGGGTGAAATTAACAGCTATGCTTGGATTCAACCATGAGGAAAAAACTAAATGCAAGTTGATTCCTACCACCAGTTAACAGCTTTGTCATTTGTTAAATGGTTTCTTTAGACAATAGCAGGCCATTGTGTCTTAAGCAAAATATAGTATGCTTAATATGCCATGAAAAATGCATATGCAGAGGTTTGAGTGCATAAACATTATCATTTTGTTTCTATACAGAGAGCCTCGAAAAATCATCCTGCACAAGGGCTCCACAGGACTTGGTTTCAACATTGTGGGAGGTGAAGACGGGGAAGGCATTTTCGTGTCTTTCATCCTCGCAGGTGGGCCAGCGGATCTCAGTGGAGAACTGCAGCGAGGAGATCAAATCTTATCTGTAAGTATTCCTGTTGGGCTTTCCTGACCAGCTGCTTCATCTTGTTCTATGTCTATACTGCAAGGCATGCACAGAAAAGTCTTTCTTGTTTCCATGTTCTGAAATCCAAGCTGCAAACAGTTTATTCCTGAATATTTTGCATATTTTGCCCTTGGGTTTTAGGGTGTTTGTTACTGGTGTTGCTTGCATTTAGCTGGGAATGAGACTTTTCACTGCTTAGTACTACCTGCAGTATGGTGACACTACAGGAAGGACCTAAGCACAGTGCAGACTGAAGCATCCCACAGTTTGGCCCATTATCCAGTTCTGGTTTTCCCAAAACACACTACTGAGTCGAAGGGTATGTCTCAATTTCAGCTTTTCCTGGAGGAGAACAAGCAGAAATAATCTATACTCAGGCTGCCATCTAGTGTGCATTCAACTGCTTAGCAAACGGCTCACTACAACAAGGAGACTAATTAGGTTATGTTAATTATCTCTCTGTCTCTAATGAACTTGATGCTCCCTCTGAAATTCTTTTCAAATTTTATTGGATGAAATGCTTTGTGGCCTGAGGTTATATTTTGCATACTTAGACTCAAAAACATATTTTTAATTTTTCTTTCATGTATATATTGATATCACGCATTTTAAAACCAGAACATTTATGTTTTAGGCTCTGTCAAGTAATCAAACATCTGATTGAAACAATCTGAATATAAAGGATTTTGAATGACAATGAAAGCCTTGAAAATGTAGTTAAATATCCATTGACATTATTCACATTGCATACAGAAAAAAAAAAAGAAACTCCCAAATTGATAGAGATGTGACTCTTTCATGTGAAGCCCATCAATAGCTGTAAGGCAAAGAGCTGAAATATGGGCATTATTTATCCCAGATAAATGATGGACCCACTAGGCTGCAGTATCACACTGCCTCCCACTGTTGTGTTTTCTATCTCTGCGAATCCTGCATCCTTGGCTGTAATTTAGTTAGAGTCGAGGGTGGAGGATGGCTTCAGAATGGATGGTTTGTGATGTGGTTATGCAGCACTTTCCTGGTCAGTGTTTAAATCCATAAGAAAGCTGGATATGGTTTTCCTACATTGCTAAGGATTGTCTTGGCCTATTCTATGAAAAGTGAATTTACCTTCCATCTGCCAAAGTTTCGTAAAGAGGTGGCTGGAGGTGTTTTGCAATATTTAGAAAATCTGGTTAAGTTATCACCAAAGGAAGGCAGTAACCTGACATTGCGAGGAACACAACAGTGTATTTGATCTAGACCTGCTCCTTAAAAGTGCTGTAAGTGCTGTAAGAAAAAATGAGAAAGAGCTAGTAAAGGGTGTTCAGGTGCTGTGGGAGTCGGCACAGGCAAGCAGGCAGAACAACCAGAAGACTACATCTGAAATGCAAAGAGCAAATTTATTTCATTACCTCTCTAACCGGAGGATCCCAAAGCAACACCTGGGCAGAGACACAGGAGCGGGAATGCGGGAGCCCTCAGGCTCAGTCCATCCTGAGGGGCAGCGGGGCCGCTGTTTGCAGCCATTTGTCACGGCCCACACATGTGGAGTTTACCACCATGCTGTGATCTCTGTGCTTTTCATGATCTCTGAGCTCTGATCCTCTCTCCCAAAACAGGGAGCTCAAGCAAGTCCCTGAGAGTTCCTCCAAGACCCTCAAAACACCAATGTTATCTCTACACAGAAATTCTACTTCTCAAAACAGAGAGACAGAGGATAGACAGCGATGGACAGAGTATATGGGGTTTCCCACACTGGTATTCTCCAGGCCTTGGCATTCCCACCTTCAAGGTCTCTTGGAGTCTCCATCCTCCTCTCCACTCTTCTGCTTTTAACCCTTTCCTCCCAACAGTGCCTTAAAGAGCTCTCCAAGTAGAAAGTTTCTAGGAAACTGCAAGAAAATCAAAATAGACGCTTGTAAAGTTATCCTTATGAAGAGGTGAGGAAGTCAAAGGCCTGTGCCAAGAAGAGCACAGATCAAAACCCAAAGAATAGAAATGGAAATTTCTTTAGGACAATTATGCAATTTATTTTTCTTTGGTTAGATGCAGCAAAATAGGGCTGACTGACAGTGACTAATGAGATCAAAGCCCTTCACAGTACATTGTATTCAAAAATCCAGAAGTTCAAATACAAAGTTAAAAGTCCATTTTATTTTATTTTTAAGCAGGATATATTTAGAACTATTTGACACAGCCACGGTAGAATTTTTAACTCTAATTTTGTCTGTTTTGTAGTGATGTTTTCCAGAAGTTCTAATTAATGTTGCCAGTGTTGCATCAGCATTTACTTGTCATGCAAGAGTTGTTTATTTGTTCATTGAGCAGAGAGGGATGGAAATTATTACTAAATTAGACTGCGTACATATCCCCAGGCAATCACCCAGTCAGGCCCTTGTTACTTATTTAGTCACAAATAACTATTATGGATCCATTTTTCCATATTCAAACAAAACCAGTTTCATGCAGAGCTCATTAATCTTGTACCATTGTCTAGTGAAGGGTCCCAGACACCTTAATTTCATAAGGACTGGAAAAAAAAAATACTGTTTCTCTCTGTTTGTTCCTTCTTGTCTCATCCCTCAGAAACACTTATTTCCCTACAGAAATACTTTTCCCATTTGTTTCTCAAAACATGACAAATCTGATTTACAAGAACAAATAGTACTCTCAAAGATGCTATTTCTAATCAGCTGGAGCTTGGTTAAATTTCTTACAGACAGGAAGCACAGTAAGTGATTTAGAGATCTGGATTTGATTTCTTGTAAGGTTGGTATTGCAGAATTACAATGAGGCCACAAGAGTTCTTTGATTGTGATACTTTACATGTTTGTAAAACTTGCTGTGACCTTCTTTCTGGCCTATCCCTCAAGTATTTATTATCTTTCAGAACGCTACTTCTTTCATTGCTTTTGTTTTCCCTGCCCATTGCAAGGGAGATGACCTTTAAAGGTCCCTTCCAACCCAAACGGGTCTATGATTCAATTTAATCAATTTAATCAATTTAGCTGGTGTCCTTCTGTCTGACTATAGGCAGGGTGCTTCATTTTCCTAAGCCTTCGTCTCGCAGGCGGACAGTGAGGATCACATGCACTCTCCTAATTCATGCCTGTGCTGTGACTATGGCAGTGCTGACTGGTGGAGAGGTGTGTATTCTCATCTTTGGGAAAGTACCTATAAAAATACCTAAAACAGACTGCAAATCCACCAGTGAGACCCAGTAAGGCTTTGCCTTTACATGCAATTCCTTGGAGTGATACACTGGGTGCATACATAGTTCCAGAGACAGCCCACAAGGCTTGGACAAATTCCATAATATCTGCCTCTCCTTCTGCTTGACTGTCGGGATGTGAGAGGCAGGGGTCCAGCCTCCTCTACAGCCCTCCAGAAGCACTGGGAAAGATGGTGCCGCAGCCTTGGCCCCATGGACGAGTGAAATTTGGATTTATTTTTCCCAGATGCCACCAGGTGGCGGCCCAGGATCAGTAATGACAGCGGTCTGGCTTTGGAAACTGGCTGAAACCTTAGAAAGAGCAGGGGTAACTGAGGGTTTTTACTGCTTTCAGTTAATTGGAAATGTTTGAAAATTATCTCAGAAAGAAGGCTGATATTCCCAATACTTCTGTGCAGAGCGAACAAATGAATCCTATCTGAATCTTGAAGGTCAATTGAAGAATCATGGAAAATCTTCTGTGTCGGATAGTAAAACATTTCAAATAGCCCACAAATGAATTTTTGTGTTACATTCATGAGACGATGGGGTTCCCCCCTGAAAGGGTTTTCTTAAAACGCTGGTTTCTTCTGGCTATAATTCATTATACTCTTTTGAATCACCACCCAACTAAACATTCTCTTTCTCATTTCTGAATGCCTATAAAATGGAGTAAGACATACATCACCCATGTAAGTTCATCACTGCACTAGAATATATCTTTCCCTATACTATTTTCCCCTTACTGAGTGTGCCATAACTATTATCAATAGCATTTTGAATTCTAATTGATATTAATGCTTGATTTACTACAAGCTGTGTGCACCGAGATTAATTTTCGTCTCAGATACTTGTAGGCCAAAAGAAACAGTTCAGAATATCAATGGAATAATTATTTCCACTTAAGCAGAAATGAGGTGACAGTGTGTTAAATGATTTGTTTAAAATCATTTTAGAAGTCTGGGCCAAGTTTAGAGTCTGTTTGAACTCAGATCTAACCCCAAGTCCTCCATCTGTTAGGAAAATTCAGTCTTCAATAAAAATAAAATGTAATGTTCCTTGATGGTATTCTTGCAGTTTTAAGTTGCACTTCCAATGCTGAGGGATATTTTTCCTATTAAAACAGCAGTGGGAACCCAGTGTTGGTTAGTCAAAACCACCTGCATTAGAACAAATTATTTCCATGAGCCATATGCATAAAATGGCCAGCCATTGTGCACACACCCTGACAGACAAATCTTACCATTTTAGGAAAGACGTACATAGTGAATACATTGCAATTTTTAGGGGAAATTCCCGGGGAGCCAGGAGAAGCAGTACAGTTGTTTTCAAAGAAAAATTGCCACATCCTTTTTTGCATTACAATCTCATATCAAAATCTTGATAAAACATAAGTCTTTCTTTTAGGTGTCCTAGCCTGAATGCTTCAAAGCATTTTCAGTGCCAAGTGGGCAATTTTTTCAATAAGTACAGGACCTAAAACACAGAGAGTTAGTTTAGACATGCAAGTTCAGTAACAAAATTCAGATTTACAATTTCACAGAAATAATTAGTGCCTATTGCTCCTTGAGTTCCTATGCTGACATTTCTTTTCAAACAGTTTTATAGTTTTCCGTAAGGCTGCATCAAGTTGAAGTTGTATACAAATGAGAGAATTACAGTGAATTAATAGGCATAAGGAGTTAACAGCAAGTATTTGCATTTGAATCTTAACTTTTGAAGTTACTGAATTTTATGTCCTTGGACAAGGTTAAACCTCAGATTAAGATACTTACATTTAGACATCTACATGTTTGCTGGGTGTCTGGTTGCCATTAATGTCAAAGGAGGCGAGAGAACAGTTCAGCTGGCCAGCTGTGAGCTGTGTAGGCTGAATTTCTCTGTAAGCTGTATTATCTGTATTGACTTTTAAGCTTAGACACCACATTCGTTCATATCTATGTTTAGGTGTCTTAAACCGAGTCTCACATTTCGTGTTGGTTTGCCCTTTTAATATATATTTGCTTTTTCTGTTAACATCGTGCTTCCTTAATTGCAAATACAAGTGACATAAAATCGTGAAGCATAAAGGCAGTATCAGTTTTATTTCATTCTCCTGTAGAAATGCTTTATGTTCACAATGGCTGATTGCAGCATGACTTGGAGCCTGAAAGTAGAATCAAGAGAAAAAGTAGACTGCTTGCTCTGGAGCGAGATGACTGTTCCCAGGCAATGCAGCCACAGGTTACTTCAAGGGAATAAAACAACTTTTCTGAAGGGGGATTGCTCAACAGCAGCGGGAAAGAGTAGAAAAAGAACAGGCTGCACTGAAAAGAGCCATGTAGTACTCTTGTAACACTTGCATTTCTCCTCTCATCTAACCTGAATCAGGTGAATGAAGTTAACCAAAGTGTTCTGTGTGATCTTCCTGTTGATCTGATGTAGTATCAGGATGTATTCATATGTGGGGAAAGACACTATCTTTTTTCCCATGCTACTTTCTGAGAATGAAGTAACTATGGATTGGGAAGGGGCTGGTGGAAATACTCTGTGGGGTTTTCTGCCACTGGTACGTGACACTATATAAACCTAGTCTGCGACACCAATATTTGAGCATCTCACTTTAGTATTGTGTCTGGTGTTTTATACAAGGTTCTCCCTTGAAGAGAGAAGGTGATCTCTTACATTGATCAGATTTTGTCTTGTGCTTGTGCATCATCTGGCTGTTGTTTTTTTTGTGAGACATTTGCTATCCCTTATGAACATTTTAAACGTTTCTTTGTACTTGGCTCCTCCCACACAACTCCTACCCACCTTCTCACTCACACCTGTAGCCAAAAATACAATATGCATTTGAAAAAAGAGTGTTCTTCAATTTCTACTCCAAAAGTGTCCATATAGGGCAGGATAGAATGTCAGGACTCTGTGCTTACTTATAGCAAATATTTATGCTTTATATTTGCTACAGTTATATTTGACCTTCAGACTGACTTCCCTTACTTTGGTACAGAGAAGCTTTCAGCTTTCTTATTTAAAATGGGGTTTTTTTGCTCATGGTAAAAGCAATAAAACTGCTTAGGGCAAATAGTGCATTTTGTTACCTACTTACAAAACTAAGATAAATGGCAAATACCATTTGGTTTTCCTGTTTTCCTTCTCAGATTTTCTTTTTTTCTGAAATGCAGCTGTCTTGGAAAATGTTTGAAACATCTCTATAGGGCCTGGTATCTTTTCTCCTTGTGTCATCAGTTTGTCCCTCTTGTGTAATAGTGTCAGGATTGTAACAGATATGCCATTTGCCCTACAGGAATTGTTTGCATTGGCACTGACCATATCCTTAGGATGCTTTCTTCCCCGTGGTGAAGAATGATGGTGTGAGTGGTGTATGACTGTCCTCAGGCATGGGACAGTCTATCAAATTCTGTGGCCTTTAGCTGAAATTTCCTATAAACTCCTGTAAGATTTTTAACATTAATCCTATTTAGTCAGTGTGTTTTCTATGTGAACTTGCTTTGTTGTTACGTATAGAGCACTGTTTGGTGTATATTGAATATGTTAATATATAATCAGAGCAGTGATTCAAATGGGTAGATCAGTGCACCTGACAGGACTCTCTTAAAGTAGAATTTGAAAATCAAACAAGAATGTGTTGCTAAACAAAGGATCAATACTGAATGGTAGGCGACATACGGGACAGATCTGTAAAAAGAAAACCTGTGGAGAGGAAAGGGGCTGAGAGCACAGGCATTGTCATATGTTAATGGGATGACACCAACTAGAAGGACAGGTAGATTAAGCTCCTTAGAAGTATGTAGTGGAATAATCTAAATTCAGGCTTTGCTCATATTGGGAAGCACAGAGCATATAACCCTTTAGGCCCCTTCTGTAGGTAACAGAAAGGTGTAGCCACTTCTGAATACAACTTACCTTGCCCTAAAGCAGACATTTTACATGGGTCAGATGACCATTTTGCTGTAACAGTTTATATTTGTTTTCACAGATTATAGAGAATTTGGTATAACTTCCCTTTACTGAAATAAATCCCACCCAAACAGACCAAACATTCATTAATCTTTTCAATGGAGAATATGGAAAAACAAGTATAAGTCAGATAATTCTAGATTTTATTCTCACCAGTAAGGAAGAATGGCCTAAAAATGGGAGAATAAAACAGTGAAACACAACTGGCCCTTGAGCACCCATATAGTGTAGTGGCAATTTTTATGATTTTGTGCTGAAAGGGAATGAGGAAGTAACAATGAACTTCAAAACCAGTTTGCTGTGCAGTCACCGTTGTGAAACTCAAGTAATCAACATTGAAAAAGTGAAAGCTGAGTTAGTCACTGTGGTAATAACAGCCCAAGTCTTAAAAATGTACAAATGTTAGGTAACATTTGGGGGGAAGTTCAGAAGGGCAAGATGTAAAATGGGCTGTACTTTCAATAATTAGAAAAAGCTTCAAGAAAATGTTTGATGAAAATGGAAAACCAAGCAATAAGTTAATTTCCCAAAGAGCTGGAAAAAAGATTGTTTAAAAGTGAGACCATGAGAGTTCAAATCTTCCATGCATTTTTTTGTTGTTTTGTCTTTAAAAAAAGGTGGATCCACAATTTTCCAATTAGGGCAGTTATGAAGAAACAGAAAAGTCTTTAAAGTGGACTTAGGCAAAGTCAAATTAGAACTTAAACAAGTTAGATGTTGTAAACAGATGAAGTTAATTCTCATATACTTAAGGAACTATTCAATGCAGACTGTTCATAATTTTATTCAAGAACTGAAGGAATATTTGGGAGTATAGAACAGGTTGCCCAATTTTCAGGGAAAACTTCTGGGAGAAATAGTCTATTTGCAGATACTTAGAAAACAACAGAAGAAGGAGTAATAATCCTGATGCATTTTTCAAGAATAAATTGTGAAATGTAATTTTGCTCCTTAAAGAACATTGGTCACAGGTCTGGAGAAGAAGCCATAAATGTCATTTTGCTGCAAACTTGCAGCCCCTGTAAGCTACCTGTCAACATCTTCATAGAGTAGCAGGTTATAAGCTTCCAAAAAAACTGGAGAAAAGCAGAGAAAAGCAAAGATGTTGTCATGGCAAGATCTAATGGAAAGATCCGGGGCAAAACAGTTGTTTGATACAAGTTCAGATATTGCTGACAGCGCTGGGAATTCTGGGATTTGAAGATGAGTTTGAAATGGCAAAAGGTCTCTAAGAGTCCTCAACCTCTTTATGTTTATATGGGATCATCTGGGTGCACAGTGCTCTGCCTTTTCCAGATAAACTCAGTTTCACCCCTCACAATGCGTGCAGACATATGTTCAGTACTCACTGTCATCATGATGAGCCAAAAACATTTCACAAAACTGAGACACCCGTGCAGCTTCCCCAAACAAGAAGAGAGATTTAAAGGTACAGAAGGCAACTGGGTACCCAGTGAAGAGAAGCTGGGTGCAAACACAGATTTATGCTTTTGAAAAGCCTCTCTTTTATGTATTTAAAGAAATGGCTCTTTGAAAAGAGCCACCTCTCTTTTCCCTTGAAGCCGTGGAGTTTAGAACTCATGTCAGGAAAACCTTAGCATCCCCCTTGACAGTAAAAATGCATTATAATGAAGTATGAACTGTGTCCCCATTAACGCTTCCATCTGGAAATAGTCAGTCTTGGAGAAGAGAGCTGGTAGCAAAGTGTTTTTCAGTGTTGTTGGTAGATACATATAATCTGATGGCTGGAAGTGAAACTTGGACGTAGTCAGCCTCAAAATATGAGGCATTTATTTTGTAATCTGGGCAGTTGGGTTGTATTGCCAGAGAAGCTCATAGACTTGCCACTTTGGAACTTCAAAATAAAATAGGTTACTTTCAAAAGTACAAGTTTAATGGAGATTCTAGGGAAAAAAAATTACTGCCAGCATATTCTGGAATGCTGCATATATTGCTGCATAATTTCATCTCATTAATCTAGGAATTTGTCTTCTGGCTGGATTTCTCTCTCCTCACCATAGCTCTTCACCCACACCTTTCTGCAATCTATTACGTACATTGGAATTGTCTTGATGCAGTAACTGTTTCCTAACCTTACTCTCACATATCCAAGCACATGATCAGAAGCTAATAAGTTATACCAACAGTTCTCTTGAATAAGGTATGTCTTTTTTTTCCCCAAGAGTGTTAACTATCAGACCTGTCAGTTCTGTGTCATACACAGCTAGTAAATTGGCCTAGACTAGCTGTGTATTTCTGTTGTGATGCAATCATCAGTTGCCTCTAAAAGATTCATTTTACTATTGCCTCAATGAGTAGAAATGATCTCATGCCAGACTGCTTGCTCTTCGGCTCCTTATGGTTTAAGGAGGAGTGCACATTCAGTTCAGACATTCTGACTTGGCAAATTTTGGTGTAACACTGTCAAGCAGAATTTTGTCACATCTGATGGACTGAAGATTTGTAATGAGGTTTGCATCCCTCAGTGTTGCCGCACTGCCAGGCTCACAGTGAAAAAGTGAAAGCCAAGCTGTTACTGCTGGACAAAATGGCTAAAATCCCTGAGCTTTATTCATTCAGAGCTTTGCCTCAGGCTGGACTTTTGCCTTGTGCTCAAACTAACTAGTCTCCAGGAATCATTCTGCTCTACTGCCCAGTCAGTTTTGGGTTTCTGAGTGATTAAAAAAATTATCTTGTGACACAAGCTTCAAAGTAATAGAAATTGGCCATCCATTAAATAGGGTATTGGAGGGATGTGTGCAATAGTTTGTTGGAAGAGTTTTCTGAGATCTTTTTGAAAAAAACAAGACAGATATGCCCTGAATCTGAACAAGCAAGCCACCAGAACAGTAACAAAAGGAAAATCACTTAGAGAATACATGAGCTATTTCCTTTCCACTGGTAATAGAATACGTGGTTTATTTGAGAGTAAGGAGTTTTGTCTATTCAAAGTGTCTGTGTCATAATCCTCATGTGTAAAGCCACAAGTGAACTATGAATGTTGTGCTTCAGGGAGTTTTAATATGAAATGTGAGCACTGAACATTTACTTACACCATTCCAGAAAGACAGTCTGCCATTCAGCCATTGACACATTGCCTCCTGGTCACTGGGTTGAGTTCAGTATGGATTTGCTATGGCAGCAGCCAGTGGCCGTCTCACCTCTCACAGGCCACAGTGCCATGGTCTGTGATGTGGAAATAGGAAAACACCTATCAAGCAGAGCTCAAAGCAAGGATATAAATTTTTGAATTCATCACTAACTCAGTGGTCCGCATCGCTTCTGTCTCTAAGCAGCCTCTAAAATTGTTTTGCCTTTTTATTTCAGTTCCCAAGTACCTATTTCTTGTCAGCTTCAGCTGAAATTAAGTTCTTATCATCTTTGAGGTATAAGGAACTTGTTAAAATGGAAATCTTTACCTCATTTCAGAAGCAAGAGAATTTCAATCATTATTTCTGCTTATACTATCCTTTGAAATTCAAATGTGAGGCAAAAACTCTGCAGCATTATGAGTAAAATTGAACAACGCTGGTTTAGTTATATCCATTCACTTATGCTTGCAAATGTGAGAGTTAATTTAGGAAACGGTTCCTGCATAAGGAGAAATACCTTTTAGAAGTATATGGACGCCAAGGTATATGGAATAAATGCTACTAAAAGGGGCATGTCTAAATGACCCAGGATGAGAACAGGAAACAAGAAAATACAAATGCTGAAAACAGAATTACAGAGAAAGAGGGATATGTCACAAAGGCAGGAAAGTGAATGGAAGTAAGAGTCGTGTGTAAAGGAAAAGCTGTAGGAGGGAGGAGGGACAATTTGATATTTTACCAATTTAGAGTAGAAAGAGAGGAGGGACTGGAAAGGAGAGGGAATGTGTGAATGCTTGAAAAGATGACACTAGTGAGATCCATGAAATTAGGTGGTGGCAGGAACATAAGGGGTTTTGAGTGACCACACAGAAAGAGAGAAAATAAAAAAGTAGCGACTAGATTTGAATTTAAGAGCTAATTATGAGCTCCTCATTTTAACGGTAACTAATATTCTTACTAAGAATTCTGTTTGATGGATGTTTCATGTATAAAATTTTTGAAAAATATTGTTTATATTTATTTTTAAATCAGTTGATAAACACTGGCCTGTGTTGTTAGCTAGTATAGTACACCTTTAGGTATTTTTTCACTGGTAGTGCCAGTTGGCCTAATATGCAAAAAGTATGTGTTCCTTTGTCTCAACTTTACCATTTAGTAATATGACAAAATGCCTTTGATCACCTTGTAGTTGCTGAATCACCTCCAGTTCAGCTTGGTACTTGAACAATCTGGTAGCTATTTAGTCATCTGAGTAAAATAAGTTTCATGTCCATTCAGGCTCCAGGGAGCCTATGTGACCTTTTCATAAGCTGTCGTTTACTTCTTAAACTAGTTTTGAGGAATTCTGATGGAATTGAGGGGAAATAGCTCTTAAAATGTCACTTCAGTGAAAGTACTTCAGTCTCAAAGATTGCAAATCTGGCATCATTCATAAAAGCTACAATCGTATGGGAAGCAGATCTTGTATCAGAATTTCTGTACAGTTTGGGTTAAAACATAGGTCTTTGCCTATGGTTCTAGGCTTAACAGGTGCCATTTGGAATGATTCATGTGGTCTGGTGAGTCAGAAAGCTTGTTGGTTCCTACTGTAAAAGGCAGTGTGTGGAAGACACCTCTTCAAGAAGATAATATTATTCTTTTTCTGCTTCAAATATGCTTTGATATCTCTTTCTTTTGGCTTAGCTGCCTCCTTAAAGTTCCTGGCAGAAAAAGGCATGATACAGCTCATACCCCCACGGTGGTTCTTGTTTTCCAGAGAGAGAAGAGTTTGCTTCTAGGATGTCCAGCTCATTGGAGCATAAAGACCAGCTTACTAGAGGCAAAAATTGTAACTCTAAGGTAGCCAGACAAGGAAAATTGTAAAGGTCACTGAAATTGCTAGCCCATAAAAAGAGAGAAGGAGGATGCTGGGCATGGAGAACAACAGACAGGACATGATCCTGTGTTTTCAGTGGAGTTCAGGATGATAAAACCACCGTGCTTCTCTGTGCAGCTCTAACTAAACAGTAGGAAGTGTAGGCTCAGAAAAGATCAGAATTGAGAAAAGTGAGAGAAAAGCAAGAAAGCAAGCCTGAAAATATAGCAGAAGCTAAGCTGGAGAGTGAAGACTCCCCCATGCATTTCTTCTTTCTTTCTATTTGTAAACCTTTTCTTCAGTAGCAAGGCAAAGACTGTCCCGTATCATCATTTCCCATGCTGGATGCCACTTCCACAGCCACATCCCAGACTGTCCATGGTGCTGAGCCTGCTTTATTTCCACAGCTCTTCCAGCAGCACCCAGCAGAGCCTTGGCCACAGGCTGGATGTGTGGCCTTCGCTTTGCAAAAAGCTGCTCAAAGGCTGTGCTTTGGTCACATGCCCTGGTTCCTTAGAGTTGTGCTTTTTGGTGGCTCCATCAGTCATCAAGAGTTGTGGGGGCCATTGTGTAGAACAATTATTCCATCTGCTTTTGAGGAAGGTCTTCCTCAGACGTGTTCACAGCAGGTCACCCCTAATGGGTTTTTTCCCAATGTTCCCTGTTTTACATTCCCAGTGACTAAGCAGGACTGCTGGAGAACATGGCCCAGCTTTCCTCTCATCTCCTGATAATACGCTTGAGAATGTTTAAGTTGATGTGCAAAATTACAGCAGATAAATAAGGTTCTTTGTATCCTCTCTTAATGCAAACAATAGGAATTCTGGCTGTAAACAGTTGTCATTATTCAGACTTCTGTTTGCTTTTTCGGGCACCAAAAGCTCTTATTTTATGAAAAAAATTTAGACCGAACTTGAAAACTGTGCTCTGTTGTTTGTTCCATGGTAAAAGAATGCCTTTCCTTCGCCTTTTAATTTAGCGTATAAAAGCATGTACTATGTCAGTGACAACTTAAAGAAGAAATTAAAAGAAATCCTTTATGTTTCCTCCCCAGGGATTGGATGTGTTTTCTCTTTCTTTTTCAATCCAACAAGGTGTTCCAAGCATTCATTTAACCACTGTACGAACACAAAATAAGGTGGCCTAAAAAAAAAAAAAAAGCTAAATAAACCAGATTATTCTGCTACCTTCTGTTTGAATGACCTACATACAAATCTAGAAGACAACCAGACTGCAGCAAGTCTGTTCAGAACACAATCAATTTGTGCTAATATGGGCTACTCAAATATTTTAGAGGGAATACAACTTTTCCAATTTTAGAAGAGTTCAATCTGTGCAAACAATAAATCTGATCTTTCATTTCAGTTATGATTCAGTATTAAATGAAGTAGATCATGCTTTATTTTGAGTCAAAGAGTGCAAAGGCCCAATAATTACTGTGAGCTATTGTTGCATCTTTTTCTCCATCTCAATTTGACTGTAGTTTTCAATTCTAATCTTCTGTTGCAGCACTCCTCTTTGTTTGTAAGCTTTCGAACTGCTTTTTGCCACAGCACGCAGAAGAGGCGGACTTCTGTATAAGCTGCAGGCTCTTCTTATTTCCATTATGTCAAATTCATTTTGAAGTTAGGCATCAGAAATTGTGCAGTCAAATTCATCCTGGGCCAGGACATCAGGGCCGTGCAGTCAAGCTCAGAACAGCTACTTTGCTTATTGTATAATACTTTCTAAGGGAAGCAAGTCTGTTTATTGTAGAAAAACAAAAACAACAAACAACCAAAACACCTTTGATATTTATTAACTTTTTCTGCACATGCTTGCGCCTTTTTCTGATTTTTTTTAACTTTCTGTTACTGATGTTTCTTCACAAAAATTATGTTAAATTAATTAAAAGCAGTAATTTTAATCAGATTTAACAATTTGCAGTGAAATCATGTTGGGAAAAATGTCCCTGCACACAATTATTATGAGACGTTATATTAAGATATTGTTTTGCAGGAAGAGACGAGACAGAGTATTACTCATTTTATTCTTTCAAAATTCTTCTTCACTTTGCTCTGACGGTAAAAATTTGATTAAAACATATAAACTAATGGTGCCTTTCGTCAAGATTTAATGCTGCTACATGAATATGATGTTTTTCAACTAGAAGGTTTGGGAGTTGATTTTATTTGCTTTTAAATAGGGGGAAATGATACCCAGAAATCAAGTTAACATCTACTCTTCTTCTTTACAAAGTCAGACTAGATTATAAGTAATTTCTAAATGTAATGCCTATTATCCTGCGAGATTCTGTCACCGATGGTGAGTAAAATAACATGCAAATAGACCTCTCTCTACCTATATGGCAATGGTTATTTGATTTTTTTTCTGAAGCTGTGCATCTTCAAGAGGGAGATCACTGTTTTGGCAACCTAATGTAGTCAGGTCATTTATCTGTTCAACATTACTTAATCTGGTTTGCCTAGCTAGATTATCATCCAGATAAAAATTGCAGAAGATAAAATTTATGTGTTAATTTCTCTCTGAAATTTCTTTTCCTTGCTCTTTTGATTTCAGCCACTCAGGCCTCTAAGTCTTCCTCAAGTGTCTATCCCCACTTATATCCTAACAGAAAAGTGAAATTAGTATCGGGGAAATCCATTCACTACAATGTGTTGTGTTTGTACCTTAGGCAATCGTTCCTTCTAGAACAAGGGTGCAAAGGGCAGAAAATAGTCAGCTGCCGTTACAGTGGCTTCTTGTTTTTCTGTGGAGAAGTGAAAAATGTTTGGGTAAAAACTTCAGTGAAATTTCCGTTTTATATTCACAGTCTTGATGCGTTATAAGGATTGTACTTACTAGCTCACATAGACATAGAACTATTGTTTCTCAGAGGAGAAGGAGAATAAGCATGTGGTTTCCTTATTCTTTCAGATAGCCTCTCCTTTTTACTATAGAGAGTTTATTGGGATTTATTAATGATGTTTAAATCTTCCCTACTATTAACATGACTTTTAGAGACCACCACAGTGTTTTCCTATGTTGCTTAAGAAAGGCTTGTGTCGTCTCATAATCTACAGTATTCAAGCTTAAGCCTGAACAAAACTATTTTTTTTTTTTTCCTTGGAACCTGCTGACCAGGTGACATCATCCATATCCATCTCCCCAGTTCAGGAGCTCAGGAATTCAGGAATGTTCCTTTAAGCTTTTCTTCAGATCATCCTATTCTTTTGTGGGACTGTCTCAAGGACTCCAGTTATGAAAGGGAAAGGCACACAGATAAGAACTAAGCTCTCTATTAAGTTGTCTTCTTCAGACACAGAATCAAGGCTGGTATTTCCTTTATGTCATGATACAGGCACTGTGCTTCCTAAATTTATGGATTCTGCTCAGACTTCACAAAACCATGGCTATAGTGCAGAGTTACTGAGTAACTGTAGTGCTGGTACATCTGTGCTCAATGCAAGGCAGCATCAAGTGTCATAACACCATCTCTGAGAAAAAGTACGGAACAGCACCTCTTTTTCTACAGCAGTAGGCTAAGTTGTGTTCCTTACAGGAAGCCAGTATTCTCCACAGAGGTTGCAAAGTCCTAGCTGACATCCCCTCCCTATTTAGGTATTTTCACTGTTGCAGATTAAAATATGTTAGATTTTTATGACACTGAAAGTTCTGATTCTCTTCTTTGTTCTTTTAGAATGCACTTAATTATTGTTCTCTAGGGTCCTATATTCCTAGACTGAATTTCAGTGAGTGTTTCCCAGAGGATTCTGTGCATGACTTTAATGAAAGCTTTTGAACCCTTGGCTCATTTTTTTTGAAAGCTTCCACAAGCCATTATAACGTCACAGGGAGCTGGGACAAGTGAGGACTCCTGTGTTAAATTATGGAGTTTATTATGTTATATTTGCCCCGTGCTCGCAATTTCTGTGTACAGTCAACAGTTCTACAACATCATGCAGTCTTCTGGATCAGAAACTGTCGTATCTTCTGGGCTTTATATTATTGCTATCACAAATTAGTTTTTCTAAAAGTAATAGTCTAAATGTTGTTTGCATACTAGTAAGGAGTAGATTTTGTCATGCAAATAAGCAAGAAATTTTTTATGATGACGGTGGTGAGACACGGACACAGGTTACCCAGAGAGTTGGTGGGTGCACCATCCCTGGAAACCTTCAGGGTCACGATGGACAGGGCTCTGAGCCACATGGTCTAGTTGAATGTCCCTATTCATTGCAGAGGGAGGGGCTTTGAGTTGTTCCAACCCAAACTATTCTATGACTCTGTGATTCCACGGTAAATAATAGCTGTGTTCTCAAAACATCACATTCTCTAAAATTTGATGAAAGGCAGCAAGTTAAGATGGGCCAGTTTCTAAACATTATTGACCTAAATAAATGTATTCATAACAAACTCAATAGCTATTACTTAAAAAGTTCTATGGAATCAAATTTATTTTTGTAATCCTTAAAAAGTTGTTAAAATTTTAATTAAAATCCCCCGTCTTTTCAATATGTGCTTAGCCATCTTGCAGTAGTACTTGGTAAACATAAACACAAATATTTGCTATAAGCTGAGAATTTGGGTCTAGTGTTTCGGCCTCTTTGCATGGTTCACTTTCCTCTCCCTGCCCTTTATTTCCCTTCTTTTTCTTTTCTTCAGCAATCAGAAGAGGATTTCTGTCCTGCTGAGGTTGCTACATGTCAAAAGTTCCCTGTTCTTCACTAAAATATTATAAAGTGGAAACCTGTAGAAGTGAGAGGAAAGACAGATAAATACATAAATAAACAAATACGTACAAACATAAATACATAAATAAAAGAATTCTCACATACTTCAGTACAGCCAGACAGTAATGCTCCCACTGGAAAGCAGGATTCAAGTTACTGGAGCAGTTAATAAATCTGTGTGTGAATTCTGTCTCTTCTTTGGGATATTGCTGACAAAACGTGTATCACAAATACAAATCAAAAGTTCTGGAACTGTCCCTGAGTTTTAGGGGTGGACTTCCTACTTTGTTTTATTCTGTTCCTCTTCCATTTCTTGTGCAGCCAAAAATGGTTAAGAAAAAGAAACCCTATGGAAATATCTGTGGATGTTGAAGAGGCAGAGTTGGGGAAGCTGTGTCTGATAGCAACTCCACTGCTGTCGTGTGCAGGATATGGGATATTTCCAGGCAGTAGTCAGAGGGGTTGCATGAACAGAAAACAGTAGATGGGGTTTTTGCTCTGAAAGTTCTGCAACAAGCAGCTTTTGTTAGACATGCTCTATGTATCTCTGGGTTTCCTGATGCTACTGACTGGGCTTGCAGAGTTTGTCCAAAGGAGCAGTTTCCTTGCTTGCAGTATTCTACAGTGATGTTCAGACATTACAGAAAATTTGTCTTTTGAACTTAATGTATTAAGTGATATTACTTGATGAAGAGATAACCAAAAATGTAAACTTCATAGAGCATGAAACACCCAAAAATAGTGGTCAGAAAATCTGCATGGATAAGCACAGTCAAACTGCGGGATGAGTGGTAGTAGTGTGTATCCTCTCGGCCAGTCATAGGAAATTTCCTCTCAGCCTTTTCGATTTTGTGCTTTTGCTTCTGCGTCTGGGCAATCTGACCTTTACATCCATTGGATATTTACAAATAGAACCCCACTTCTGTCTCCCCGTCTAAAGCCAAACTCCTTATTCCTGTTGTTGTCTTCGTTCCCTGTGCAGGTGAACGGCATCGATCTCCGAGGCGCTACCCATGAGCAGGCTGCGGCTGCGCTCAAAGGAGCGGGGCAGACGGTAACAATCATAGCACAATACCAGCCGGAGGGTAAGTGAAACAACCACCTGAAAGGCAGATGGCAAAAGAGAAGGGCTTTGGAGCCACTCGTTTAACGGGAGGAGGCTGCTGTAGATAGCGAGTATCCCAGCTATCATCAGCAGTTATCTGGAATGAAAATTAACGTGACAATTCTGTCCCAAAGAAATGGCTGTATTTTTGTCACAGACTTGGCTTCCAGAAGCGTTTTATGAAACTATAAGAGCTCTCTTTAAGTGTGCATATAATAAGACAGTAATCAACACTTAGTTAATCATTTTATTCTCATTAGCACTCATTTTGTGTTCTTTTCTAATCTCTTCCTAGAAATCGGTAGTGCAAAAAACAGGTTAAGAGCGAACAGAAATGCCAGGAAGATCTGAGATTGCTTCAAACAGTCAGATTAGAATTAGACAGATAAATGCTTCCTGCAGAATGTGTAGAGCTTCCCATTATTACTTTTGGATGACAGTGTCCTTGTACCTTCAGGGCCTGGATAAAAACTACTTATTAGAGAAAATGAGAGCTTTCTAAATAAAAGCATCAGCAGGAAACACAGCAAAATGTGAGACATTTAAGGTGGGATGCATCTCATTCAAATTTTGCTAATATTTAGCTTTCTAGAGGTTAAGCTAGTGTCAGTGGGCAGAAGTAGGCACTGATTGATTTGGAGTTCATAATTAAAGGGCAGAACTCCTTCTTTTTGTCCTTGAGGAGTGACCCACATGACTATCTGAGGTTCTCAAGGAATTTGTGACAGGAATATTACCTTCTGATTGGAACTCAGGGTGTTGTTCCTCTGCAGTAGAAAGTCTTTGCCAGATTAATTCAGCAAGTACACATGTCTGTGAAGACTTGCTGGCACTGTGTTATGTTTTGCAGTAAGCAGTTCTATCTCAATTCACAAGTTGGTTCTGCCTGATTGCGCCCAGCCTAGGAGATATGTAGGTCTCAGGTGAAGCATTAGCTCTAGTAACATGCTCAGTCAGTTGGGTTTTTTTAGGGAAGATGAATTAGTGCTGCCAGAATTTATCCAATATGATACTTTCCTTCATTTCTTCGGATCCTGATGATAGCACACAAAGAGAAAAACAGCTTCTATTTTAGTCAAGTGTACAATTGTGCTTCAGATCTGGAATCGAGTATCTATTTATTAGTTTATCTGCCCTTGAGTCACCAAACAGAATAAATTAGGCCATAGTAAGAAATGGGCAGATGAGAGCAAATGAAATTGAAAGTATCTTTCTTTAGTTAAATAAATGGAACATATTAATATAAAAATGCATGAGTAATAATCAGGGTTATTTCAAAGAAGAAGTATTGAAAAGCAATTCCATTAGAGATAGAGATCCGCACTGGCTTCTGAATGAAGCCATGTTCCTATTAGTTCCAGCAGTCTTGTTTGCTGTCTGGTGATTTTACACTGCAATTATCACCATGGTGTCTGGGTACTTGTAGCAATCACTGGCATGTCACCAGTTGTTCTGTGCCATTGTTAATACACACAAATACACATTGCTTGACAGCTTTCTCCTATTATAATTGAACTTTTAGTCGACATACTTGTACCGTACATTGTAGCAGCTCGGTACTGTGTCAAATTCGGTTTTGTTGAACATACAATTCAAATGATGCTAATGAAATCCATCAAGTATTATATTGCATATTTATTCCATTTTTCCTATGTCATTGCTCCGTTCACCAAAAACCCTGTTGAGGGCAGACTAGTCCCAACTGTGTGACTTCTTGTCAGTGAAGCAAAGCCAGTTTTCTGTTTCAGCCAAATAGCTCAAAACACAGCACAGAGAGTGAAGCTTGTGAAGAACGGGGCCCAAATGTTTGCCTTTTTATAGTAAATGATTGAATCTTTAAAAGTAGTGAGGGTACTCTGTAGTTGTCCAGCATGTGTTGTGTTACTGCTGAAGCATTTAATTTTAATATGAGATGCTGGTTAATGCAGACTGCATAAATCAGATGTAAAATGAAATATTTCTTTCCTGAGAAATGTCGAACAACGAAGAAAGATGAAAAAAATTTTAAAGAGTTAAGTAACCTTCACAGAAAGAAAAACACACTCTATATGAGCATAAATACTTCTTTTATTCTAAAGTTATTGCAGAACTCTTTTTGTCCTTTATTTGAAATTGATACCTGATTTCTTATTTACTGTATCTTACCTTGTTGCATATGTTGGAACACAGTCATAAAATAGTCTTAGAACTGTATAACTGTGCTTCCCTCAGGAGCTTCTCACTTTAAAATGCTTCCAAATCTCGTAAAGTACATAAGTTAAGTTGGCTTGTAGCTTGCTTCTTCCATTTTCACACTGGAAGTTCTGAGTTGTTACTACAGCTTCAGGTTTTTCTGGGGAGATCCAAGAACAGCCACTACAAATGTTAACCAGTACATGTTTAAAATCTTTTCCAGATTATTAAGCCATTAGATGTTGTTGCAAGCAAAAACATTCAATGAAACCTTTAGCTATTGATATTTTGGGTACTGAGTGATGATGATATAAGCACCAGTCAATACTATAAGCCAGCTGATGATTAGCAATTAAAGTTGTGAATAGAAAAAGCTTACTTATATGCAGTAAAGAAAAGCTTACAGTATGCTCATCTTGGTATTTTCTCAAAAAATAAATAATATGCTGTGCTGTGGAAAGAAAATTAGGTGAATACTATAGAAACAGCTTTCAAAGTTTAAATGTCCCTTTCCTTCTTTCAAACAGAATCCCATTCTAAGCCTCATACGAACTTCCTTCGCATTTATGTTTAGAGACTTGGCAACAAATCTCATAAGAATGGATGCTCCTACCAAAAAAATCCTCTAGTGCCTGCTGTCAATTTGAATAGCTTTTCCCATCAATATTGTGGCGCTTTTTTTTGTCATCCTGTTTGGAATACACAAATGCAGAGGTGAGCTCAGATAGAATAGCATCACAACATTTTTTTGAATGCTGTCAGATCTGTGGTTGGTGATGGTGCTCAGCTGAACCACACTGCCCATCCCTCAGATGAAAGTGGTCTTGGTGAAAATTCTGTAAAAGAGTACAGATACTGTGAACAAAGGGAAAATAGAAGATACAAACAATGATTTCATGCAAAGTTGTTGAATGGAAATACAAGGGATAGTCTAAATGGAGAACCACCTCCTCAGTTCTTCTGCTCTTCAGTTCCTGTTTTCCTCATTTACACTCACCACTTTTATTTCCCTCATCTCTCTGAGAAATAGAAGAGGCAAAGTGCTGTGAAAATCCAAACAGAAATGTAAATTCTGTGAGCAAAATTATGGAAAGATCATTAAGAGCAAGAGAAAAACAAATCACAGAAATTTAAAAAATCAGAGCTCAGCAGTAGAAGTGCGTATTTAGGAACAGCAGCCGTAATTCTGGGCTTTTTGCATGATTCCTTACTTTTATTTTAAAACCTGAAAATAACCTGTGTACTGCCCATTATATACACATGTATTGTGTAAATGGAGGTCAATGTTAAGCATCATGATCTCTTAATAATCATTGTGGATGTAGTTCATATGGAGGTTTGTTGATGTATTCAGTCTACACTAACTAGTCCCTGCAGGCTTCAGAAAGATAACTTTTCATATTCATGCGAAGCTGACATCTTCTGCACGTGATTGATATGAAATTAAAGGTGTAATTTAAGGACCAAAAGCTACTTAAAACAAAATTAGAAAAACCAATCACTTATGTTTAGCTTTGCACTCCAATTTTTATTAATCAGAAGTATTTTAACTTTCCTCCCAGCTTAACAGCTCTCAGATCTCTTTTAAAATATTGCACAAATATGAAGTAAATGCAAAATAAAAACCTGAGCCTGGAAAAAAAATCTTAGGATGGAACAGTGTGTCCCTATTAAATAATTAAGTAAAAATTAAAATGGAACATATACCACACAGGAAAACACATTTTACCCTTCCAGGTTTTTATTCAGGACAGATTTTGATTTTTAATGGCAAAAGTTGCAAGTTACAGCCCAATATGGAAGGAGTTAAGAAAAAACCAACATTTTCTCAGTTAAGCTAAAATATATGTTTAAAGAAAAGGGAACTTTGTTTGAAATAGTGACAATTTGTCCTGAAAGACACTGCTTGGGAGTGAGGCCAGAGCACTAGTCTCCTAGTAAAGCTGCTAAAAAGCTTTATAGCACATTTTAGTCTCAAATGCTCATGCTCCTTTCCCCCACAGCAGTGTGAAAAGGTAAAGTATAGCCTTAAGATTTTTGCAAAATATTCTGTGTCAGTGGTCTTCAAGCTGAGCTGTGCTGCATTGCAGTACCTCTGCAGCTACTGCCTCACAACAGTCCCTGGAAAACTGTTAAACCAACTGGAAGTTTCATGTGCTTTAAATCTTTGAAGCGAGCCAATTAACCAGCTCTCTTAACAGCTTGCATACAGGGAAAACATTCATTGATTACGGTTTGATTAGAGCAGCTGGCACTGAAGAGGTTAAAAAGCTATTACAGTGAAAGAATCTGTGCTTTGTCTCTTTCTGAGTGAGCTGCTGCTCGGCGCCTGTTGTGAGGTGAGTAGCTGAGCTTTAGATACAGAAAGAGTGTAAGAGGGAGAGACACTGTGAGAGGCAGCGTCTGTCTTTGCAGGCATTAGCTAAGAGAATTCTTAAAGAGCAGCACCTAAGTAACTCCTGGCAGCTCTAATACTAAATTTACTTTTTCATTCTTTTGCTCGTGATTCTGGGAGGCTCCACAGTATGTTAGAATAGACCTAACTTTTTTAAGCAGCCCCAGGTTTTATGAGAAAAACCTCTTGTCTTACACATTTGCCTGAGCTGCAGATGCACGAGATTCGCTTTTTTGAAAATATCAGTTGAAAAATCCAGGACTCGCTTCTGAAGGTCTCTGAAGTGATGGATATTTTTTAGCACTTACCCCTTTTTCATTCCCTATTCCTGCCTCAGAGTACAAACACTTGTCTTCTCTTTTGGTACAACAGTCACATAGATTCCTGATTCAGACATTTAACCTTTCCAGCTGCAGTGGGAATTAGGTAGGTAGATGAAGAAAAAGAAAAGAAAAAGAAAAAAAATTTATTTATTCATCTTTGTCTAGGTTACTTCTATGCTTTGAAACATGACTAGCCCTATTAAAGCTCACTTTCCCCAACTGTTAAAAAGGAATGTAGCTTAATTGCTTGGATAAAGTTGCATTACAGCAGTTGGCTTTCATCTGGAAGCCACTGTATCCAATTGCCAAAGAATGCAAAATATTAGAGTTACATTTCAGGCATGTGCATTAAAGAACAGAACATAATCTCGGAATGGCCAAGCTGGATCTGACCAAAGGCCCATTTGCTGAGGATCCAGTTTCCAACAGTTGCCAGCAGTTTAGGGAGAGGAGAAAGATCAGGACAAGCACATGGTAATACTTGCCCTGAGTACTGCCCTACTGGGGGGATGGTGAAAAATCCTTTCCTTGTCCTCAGGTGGAAAAAGCCACCACTATAAAGATTAATAAAAGCAAAAAAAAAAAAGTTTGGAGGTATGTTTCATAGATTGTCCTGCTGAAGTTCAGTGAGTGAATTTTGTTGAGAAGCTTGGTCCATTTTTTTAAGTTAGGAAAATTGAGAAAGACTGAGAATATAAATAACAAAGCTCAACATTATGATAATATATTTTTCCCCTTATATTTGAGCCTTTTTTTTTACTTGACACCACAAGAGAAGAAGCATTGTTCCAAAACTAGGAAAATTTTTATTTCCAATCCCAGTTTATTGGTAACCGTTGATAATGCACCAGAGTTCTCCTATGCAAGAGACTCTTTCAAACAGCAATATTAAAGGCTGCTTATTTTACCCCTCTTTTTACAGTTGCATCTCCAACTCTACTGTTTTCTTATTTACACGTAAATTTTTTTTACTGAATTGGAAAATAGTAAATTGTTTTCTCTAGCTGATTAAATGGCAGGCCTACACCTCCTTTACTTGTTTGTGAAGTGCCCATTGAAGAGGTTAGCCAGATCATAGAATAATTTCAGTTGGAAGGGACCTTTAAAGGCCAGCTAGTTCCAAACCTCCACCCATGATCAGGGACATCTTCAACTAAATGAGATTGCTCAGAGCCCCATCCAATCTGGCCTTGACTGTTTCCAGGGATGGCATGACAGATGATGCTGTCAAAACTATTTCTCCCTTCTTGTCGTTTTAACATGTTTTGCTTCAACAAAAGTGCCAGAGTTCAGCAGGCAAGAAATTGGCTCTTTGTTGCAGAGATTTCTGTGTTAGTGAAGATGTTTTACAGGGTTGTGTGGCTGCAATACACAACTTCATGTAGCACACCAAATGGTATTTGTTGTCCTCAAAACTAATCCTTGAATGCTCCAAGCTATGTCAGCAGTTAATGTACAGGGTTAAATTTTGAGGTTGGTATTTGCTGTCTTTCTTTTGATCTAATAAATACAGTTTTGGTACCCTTCGGGCAAATGCACCAGTGCTAAGATAGTACCCACTTGTCTGGCCATGCAAGACGTTTGCTTTAGGTATAGCTTTTGTGCCTCTATTTGCTGCATGTTATTTAGAATATGCTGCTTTTATTTTTACATTGTTGGAGAAAAGCCTTTAAGTTTATCATTTCATTGCAAGTTTCACAATATCTTCAAGTAAAAACCCCTAAAGCATATTTAAAATGGAAAAGGTGGTTAAAAAAAATCTCCCTGATTAACTTTCAAATTATTTTCTCATCTCACAGAATTTCCTTTCTGTTTGCCTGAGCTGTCCTCACCACAGCTTCTACTCTACTGCAAATTAACTCTAGTTCCTGAGTGACTCTGCCTATGTTCATGGACATTGCCCCAGCACCAACAGATATTTCTGGGGCTCATCAGATGCCACAGCTGAAGCACCAGGGATTACAAACGTTCTTGTAAAGTCAAACCTTTGTAGGCTTCCCGTAAGACATGAAAGGTTACATTTTAATTCCTCTGTTAAATTTAAAGATCACTTTTCTATTAGAGTTACATAGTGAAACCCATACAACACTGAATATTTTATATAAAGAAGAATTCAATTTTTTTTTTTTTTTTGGCTTTCTCTAAACTAGTCAGCACTCACTATGCATCTATGCATGAAACAAGTTATGGATATATTTTCTTAATGTTTTTCTGCACTTTCGCTTGTGTTTAATGTAGTCATCCCTGTCTACTAGTGTATATTTGCTGTTTCCTTGCAGACTCTTGAGCTTTCTCAAGTCCCGTTTTCATGAATGTTTCATGTTAAGTACTTATTTTTTCATTTAGCCATATTTAGCTCTTGTTTCTGTCAACAGGCTTTAAATTTCCTTGAATCGGACGTCCTTCATTGAAGAATATACACTTGTAATGTCAATGTTGTGCAGGGGAAAGCATGATTTCCTTTCAAAACCCATCTTTTCTTCTTTTCATTTGAAATGTGAAAACAAGAAGTTATGTGGTTGACAGTTTTTTTTCTGTAATGCTTTAAGCTTCATCTGTAGTGCAGGTCTTGCTTAGTTTTTTGTTGTTCGTACACAGCCTTGTGTGCTTAGTCATATTTATGTGCGCATGGAAAAAGTGGATATTCTAATTCCTCATGCTGGAGATTACGAATTACTTTTCTTTGACAATTTATTAATTTAAGTTTAGTATTTTCCACTCTTTGCTGTTTTGTTAAGGTAGTCATCTATAAGTCTGGTTGGGAATGCAATTAAAGGGTTGATTTTCTTTTTGCAACAGGAAACGTGTTTGCAGCTGCTCATTTAACTGTTAAGTATGGGCTACAGATTCTTCCAAATTTTCTTCCCTGACTTAGAGTTCACTAAAACTCTGGTTTTGCCCTTACCTGGCAGCTTTTTTTAGAAAACAAGACCTTCTTTCTATGGCAAAGACATGTATGGGTTTGTGTCCTGGCCTTTTAGAAGGTGGCATGCTGCTGAGGGAGCAGAGAGGTTCCCAAAGATAATTCACTTTAGAATCAGGATGAGGTTGACATTATTTCTTAACCCATTACAGTGTTTCTTTTCTCAATCTCTTTCTTCTTTCAATTTTATTGCACTTTTCTGGAAAAAAATGTGTTTTCGTGCCAAAGATGTTTTGTGTTTGCTTTCAATTTTTACTTTTTAAGTGATAAGTCTTACCAAATTTTTTTTCTATTTTAATTCTTTCACAGCAACATCCTTTCATTTACCATATGACTTGAGAAGCTCCTATTTATTGCTGTCTTTTTACTTTAAAATGTGTTCTCTTTTCCTTCTGATAGATGTTTGCACTTTGCAAAGACAGGATTTGTTTCTTTGTTGTTTTGCTTTTTAGTTACTTTCAGTGTCAGATTTTTTTCCTTCCTTCTTTTCTTGAAGTTAATATAAGTCTGTCCTATTCCATTGCCACTGCCTCTCCTAGTCTTCCTAGTAACTGGAAAACTTCAGCTTTAGAGGCTGTTATATAACTCATAGCTGGCCCTGGGTGATTGGGCTATTAAAGATGCTTAAGACTCTTCACGAAAATATTTTTTTATCCAAACAATTTAACACATTTTATTATATTAGAATTCAGAAACTCTCTAGAAACCTGTTTTTCTTCTGCCTTCAGTTGAATTACTTCGTGTAGAGACATGACTGAAAATACGAAGTACTTCATTAACTGGCTGACATTCACAATATAGTCAGTATCACCAATGCTCATGTGCTTAAAATAATAATAAAATATAGGTTCTGCCCAATCCTTGTGTATTCACCTTATGTCCCCATAGAATATGAATACTAAAATTTAACCTTTCCTTGCAGTAATTTATGTAAAAATACTGAGCAAGTAAAATGTTTCAGTTTGAAATTAAAAGTATATTCTCCTGGTGTTTCCTGCAGAGCTTCTCTTCAGTCTGTTGAAAAGAAAAAAATTAAGTAGTTTTGCTTTTGAATCTATCTTGTAAGTTTACAATCCTTTTGTGTCAGTGTTTAGTTAGAAAGAGACCAATTGAAGAGAGAGTTTCTGGTGTCACTTTTTCTGCTTGCAAACCATCAGCAAGGAAGAAAGTGGTGAGGCACTGGCACAGGTTGCCCAGGGAAGCTGTGGATGCCCCATGCCTGGAAGTGTTCAAGGCCGGGATGGATGGGTCTTTGAGCAACCTGGTCTAGTGGAAGGTGTCCCTACCCACGGCAGGGGATTGGAACTGAATAGTCTTTAAGGTCTGTTCCAACCCAAACCGTTCTGTCATTCTGTGACTGATTCTATGATACAAAGGGGTGAAGTTTTCCCAAAAGATGCAGAAATTATCACCTGCTTCTGGAGATCTCATGCTGAGGTAAGATAGCAAGTCTGACATAAAGTGACAACTGTTATGCTGGCATTGATAGATATCACAGGAGACAGCAGCATATCAGGGATTTTCTTGGCCCAGTGCTGTGGCTGCTGTCAGCACAAAATTCTCAGTGAATGTTAGGGACAGTCTTTCATGATTTGTATTTTTAAAGTTTATAGTTCTTGATGCATACAGAGATTTGCTTTTAATTATAAGACAGAGCTAGGCAAAAACAAATCTAAAAAAAAGAGAAATGTTTTCTTTAAATGGGGCCATTGGCTAAGCTGCTTGCCCAAGGTCTCTCAGTCAAGATGTAATTCTCTCCGAGGTTATTCAGCCTTTATTGATGAGATGAGTCTCTTACCAGCTGTAGAGGGAACATTGATGACTAACTTGGGCTGGATGGACAAAGCTAAGGCAAGATGAATAGACCTCTTCTGGTGTCCCTGCAAAGCAGCTACTAGAAAGTGCTATGTAGACATCAAATTGCTTTCCCCAGCTCAACAGGTGAACCACTAAAGAAGCCAGGAAGAAACTCATTGAGGTCTCTGCCTTTGGTTTATTGCTAGCCAACAGTTTCTCTCAGAAATAATTCTTGAGGCAAGTTAGCGCAGTCAATATTTTAATTTAGGGAGAGAAAAATAAGAAAAATCACGGACAACTTAAAGTTGTGAATCCAGTAGAAAAATAACAAAATTAAGAGTTTCAAGGCAAGATAGGAAATTGCAAGATAACGAATTCTAGATAATTGGTTGGTTAATTTGAATTTATTCCCTACAGGCAAGAATGACAGCAGAGTGTAAGAAATTAAACATAAAGTGTGGTGTCCTAGTTCGGACAAATTTGGAGGAGAGACATGTGCACTTTTAAATAGAGAGGGACAAAGAGGTAGAGGGAAGATCTACTCAGGGGTCCCCAGGTGCTGCACTTGCGTCCACAGCTTCTTTAAGGATTTCACTTACAACAGTGAATATTTACCCTACGCCATGTGCCTTCCTAGCTCTGATCTCTGCCTGCTGAGAGTGGTAATATGTGGGATCTTTAGTGAAATTAAAAATACTGCTTTGAGGTGTGTTTGGTAGTTAGGTGACCATGGCATTGTTAAGAACAGAAATTCTGTTGAGTGGACATGCACACACAAATACGCACATGCAGCCATTGGAAACTGGAATCTGGGATCCACAAGGCCAGATTTTAAGAGCTGCAAAGGGTGTCTGCAAGAGATCTCATCACAGCCATCATATTCCACACATTCTTAGACTGCAGGTGCATGTGAAGGGTAAGTAAGAAGAGAAATGGCTTCAGATCTCACACTAAGCTGTGCCTGGGATAAAACTATTTTTCAGCAAGTCAACTCAATGCCTCTGAAATTTTTTACTACTGAGCTACTTCTACAATAAATTCCTCTTTTTCCATTATCTTGATCTACGTCACTGTTCCTTATGTTACTTGCCTTTTCATGGCTGTTAAGATGGCAGCTGACAAAAGAAGTAAGAATCAGATTTAGACTTCATTGTCAATCTCAATACTTCATTATAGACTCATTGAAAATACTTAATTAACTGCAGAGTCACTGAAATAATGCCATATGGCATGTCAGCTTCAAAAAAACCCCTCTTTTCAATATTAATTTTGAGTAGGAAAACTTTTGCACGACAGAAAAATGCACTGAAGGTACATATTATCTTTGATTTTACCCTCTCTCACCTATACGGGTTACTGTATAATGGCTAAATTAGAAATTTGGGTGGATGCTGAAGTAAATGGAATTTTTTCAATTAAATATTAACTACAGTTCAGTGTGAAGAAGAGTTTAAAGATATAACTTCATACATCTACTAAGTTAAAATTTCCCTATATTTTAACCTGGCAATCCATCTTCTTTTAGAAGCTTTAGTATCTCAAACAGAAAGTAATTTTATCTCCTGGTTTCATGGTTGAAGATGGTTTCAACAATATTGTAGTCAACGTTTTCTAAGCCATTCACTCAAATTAAGCTCTGAAATAGAAATATCCTGATCTGAATTATGTGACTGATCACTTCTCAGAAAATTCAGTTTAGTTCTATTTTGTAGCTTAAACATGGGCATGGAAGTCTGATATAAGTCACTTTTCAGTAAAGTTTGTTATCAGACATCTTGAAGTACTTTCTTGTGACTTTCTAATTCCCTTTGCTGTTTTCAAGGGAAACATGTGAGACTAACCCAAGCAATAATTACTTTTATTACTTGTAGTAATTATTTTTAGTACTTCACTTTATAAGCACGTTTGCTTTTAAGTGGTTTACACACAGCAGCTCAGAGTTATGCAGAAAATTCAGGTTTTATAAACTTTGAACAGCATTTCTGAATACTGAGTTTAATTGTTGCTTCAGTGCTGTTTGGTGCCTAACTGCACAAAGAAATGTGCAGCAAGCATGTTATGAGTCAGTCAGGTTACTTTAGTTTCAGTTTAATGCATATGCCTCCTAGACAGGAATATTTCACTTTCTTGGAGAGACTCAGAGTGGTGTGGATTTTGCTGGCTATCCCCTGACTTGCAGAGGCAGGCATTTGGCAACAGGGGCTGAGTGTGAAATGGGTACAGGGGAGAGAGGTGCAAAATCCTCATACTTTGGCTGTTCTGTCATTTCATTTGGGAAGTGAGTTTTGGAAGCTTTTTATACAGTTGAACACTTCAGTGGCAATTGTTAGAGGGTTTTTTATGTGTGTGTGTGTCCCTACTTTTCAGTGTTTCTCTTTTGAACCTCTCATTGTGTTACACATGTGTAGGTGTGTATTTGTGCAAAATTTTGTGTGGAAATGCACAACTCCTTAACCATTCAAGCACCTTTGATATAAATTATCAAAGCAATGTCTGAATCAGAATGATCTGCCCACATGGCTTGGAGGGTAATACACAGCCAGTCCAGCTTGTGTCCCAGGAGTAATGTGCCTGCATTATTTTTCTTCTCTGCTATTATATGCCCTGCACCTCTGAAAAATGATCTGAAATTTGCATCTATCTTAGAAATTCATCCTCTTTATAAAGGAAGACTATTCAGCATGAGGTAAGTGTCTTCCTTATGATGGGTTGCTAGTTGCTTTTTAACTTGAAACAGGTTTAGATTAGATAATAGGGGAAAAAATCTATACTTGTTGGGCAGTGAGGACTGGCATAGGTTGCCCAGAGAAGATGCAGATGCTTCATTCCTGGGAGTGTTCAAGGCCAGGTTGGGTGGGGCTTTGAGCAACCTGATCTAGTGGAAGGTGTCCTTGCCCATGACAGGAGGGTTGGAACCAGATGGTCTTTAAGGTCCCCTCCAACCGAAGACATTCTGTGATTCTAATCCTTCTCAATCGTTTCTAAGCTTATCTCAGTGTTTACTACCACGAGATAGTTCATGTTATCAATCTTGGCTTGGATTCGATGGCAACGATGTAAAATTCTGCAGTCTGTGGTTGCAGAAATTCAAAAGCAAAGTGTACCAAACAGTCCCACAGGGATAGCAGTGGCTCTGACAGGCAGTGGCTACTACCTCTGTCCTTGAATTTGCATAACTCTCTTCTGATTATTTTGTTAAACACCTCAGCCACCTTTAAGGATCAGAAAGTAAGACAATAATTATGTTTTGAAAGTAAAGAGAGAGCAATGCAAGTGTTGGTTATTGGACAGAAACTGTAAGTTTCAATGTTAGGATTTCACTTGCATTGGAATAAAGAATTCATAGATTAATGTCATTACTCAAAAACTTTTTAGGTTTAGGATTGTCATAAAATAACCTAAGAAGAGAAGAATTACCTGCAGCATGATGGAAGTAACTGCTGCGAAGGAAAATGCTGACTGTCTTGAGCACAGTAACTGCCATATTCTGTCTTGTCGGTGCATTCCCCATAAATATTTTATTTCAAGTAAAATTGCATCCATTATGTCTAATAAGTGACTATATGAGATGAGTTTAATGTATTGGGAATGAGGCATCATCGGTTCTAGAATAAAGGAACTCAGTCCAGCATGTGGGTAGGGACAGGCCTGGCTGGATCCAGGGCTTCACCTCCAAGCTATTTTCAAGGAAATTAGAAGTGTGGTCACCTGCTTTCTGCTTGAATCTTTTCATAATGGAAATTCAAGCAGTTTTACTAAATGGACTTTTTCACAAATCCATCTGGTTCCCATGGAAATGTTCATCTGCTAAACGAAACATCTCTCTTCAAAACCGTAGGGGTTCAGCAGAAGTCCAAATTATTTCCATTTGAAAGTGCTTTTGCGTTATCTTATGTGTTATAAAGTTGGGGTATATCATATCCACACTTTCTGCTTCTCGAATTGTGGTCACTTCTGCTAGAATATCCTGTAAACTGCAGCCTATAAAATGCTTCATTGCTTGGCCTTTAGAGCAGAGTAGAAGTGTAGGAGCACAGCAGAACTATTTTCCAAAAGCAAATATTTTCAGTTGAGTGTCAGAAATATAATCATTTTAGGAGAAGTTGGGAAGAGATATCAATTCTGGTAATGGTGCCCTTCTGGAGAAGGGGTACAGCTTACCACCATCAGGAAACGAGTTGATGCTTTGTAAGTTGCGTTGAATTTCTAGACATGCTTCTGTCAGAGATCTTTCTGTGATGTTTCAAAAGAAGTCTGTAGGTGTCATAGAGAGGCATGGGAAAATCTGATGCTGCTGAGAAAGTAAACAATATTATAAGATAAAGATTTTGTATATTTATTTATACTCCTTTTCACCCAGATTCAGGTGACTTAAAGTCAATGTGCCTGCCAGTGTGCCTACTACTACTATATATTATAGTACATGTAAAAATTTCATAAGTATAGTGTATGTGGTAGAAAATATATACAAATATAAAAATATGATTATGTTTAACATTCTCTCTTTGGCAAGGAGTAGGAAAGGCTTGGCACAGGAAGGCTTTAGGCTGGCCAAATCTGGGTCCAAAAGCAGTAACCAAATGGTTGATATTTCTTTTTGTGTGAATGAAGGTCCAGGTGTGATGCTGTACTGTCTCTTAAGATGAGTCTTGTGGTAAGAGACTGATAAAAAACAGCTACAGAAAAGTCAGTATTTACCACTGGTGTTATTGCTCTGTCTCTTACAATAGAGTGTTAACTTCTGTGAAGAAATTGGAGGGTATTGCATTGTCCCGTGGGTAGATACCCCCTGACAGTGTATCTGTAGTCTCTTGTCTTGTATTGAGGAGAGATTTTGCCTTTGAAATCTCTCAGTGTATTTATCACTTCGCCATGGATGGCTGAACAACAGCACAGCATGTTTCTCAGCTCCTTTTACCACTTCCACGGGATGGAAGCATTTCTCCTTCAGCATTTCTAGATCTGGAAAACAACGACATGAGAGCTGTTGATACTGAGACCTTAACAGCATCCATTGAGTCACAAGTGGTTGAGTTCACAAAGTTTTCCTAGTAATTTTTTTAAGAAAATGTTACTACTAATGGAAGTGAAAACAATGACTCCTGATTGCTGTTTGCACTTGTACTGCATTGTCTCCTAAGTCTCTTTACATTGTTTCTAAGTTTGAAAACTGAGTCATATTTAAATTGCTTACATCAGGATAGTAAATAAAATGGTAATTACTGAGCAATCTGCTTTCTAACACATTTAAGTGATTTATGGCTGCAGTAGACAGTGTATTAAAATCTTGCCTGTGAAATTAAAAATATAATGGCTGGAAAAGTACATACGAGCTCATAGGAAGCTATGAAACTTCCAGAGGAATAATGGCTACCAGCAAGAAAGTTGTAAGTAGTGTTAGAAAAATAAAGAGGTAGGTAAATATATTGAAAAAGTAAATAGGATTTAAATTGTTTAATAGTTTCAAATTCAAACTCTATATAGGAAAGAATGCAGTGTTTAATTTTCTATTCCTATTTCCAGAGAAAATGGGAGCATAACGAGTTTCAAAGTTAGCCCCAGTGAAACACTAACACAAATGACAAATTCTACACTGGGCTATGGAAACAAGGGGACTTGGAGCATGGAGCAGGCAGTGGGCTGGGGCTGTAGAGGGAAAGCACTGCAGAGGGCAAGGGCTGCAAAGCCCCTTTGCATGTTTTGCTTGTCCCAGAGCCTTGGAAAGCCATGCAGGCAACTGCCTCCAGCTTCATAGAAGGGATCAGTGTCCCTCAGCTGTTGGTTGGAGGGGTGAGCCTGGCTCCGTGAGGCTCTCCCTTTCTTTTCCATCCCAGCTCTGCCCCTTCTCATTTTCTCCCTCCTTTTCATTCCAGAAATGGCCTGGGCTTTTATCCCTGGGCAGAAAAGATCACTTTTTCCTGTACTTCAGAGGAATCTGGAACTTTGTGTGTGAGAGATGAGTCTCCACTCTTCCAATGTGATTATTATAAAGGAGAGTTCTGTGAGAGGTTTTTTCCAAGCCCAAAGAGGTGCTTTCACGTCTTTTCCTTGTTTCCCCACAGATTTTCACTCTCAGTTCATGGTCTGTTGTGACAATGACAGCAGAAGAGGGCCTCTTGACCTCGCGATTAAAGCATAAGATTGACAACCAGGCATCGTGGGTTCTGCTTAACTCTACCACTTGCATTTGCATTGTTTATCAAGGTTTTGGGTTCGGGCTTTTGTTTGCCTTTTTCCTCTAGGCTGTTCTACTGTTATGGTATTGCAGATCACTTTGGTCCTTTATATGGCATTGTTTGTAAAACAAGGTGTGATATAGCAAGGCGCAATGGAGCATGATTATAAGATCATTGTGAAATTTGGTCAGAAGCCTGTTCAGCACTTCCCATTCACCAAAGCATCCCTGCTGAGCTCACTGGGTCTTGAAGCCAAGGGGTCTTCTAGTGAGTAATGTGCAAAAGCAGGCTCTTTGACTGTGGCTTAATCCTAAAATACATTTTGTGACTTCAGTGGAAGCTGTGCATGTTCAACAATTGTTGTATCAGTCCATTTTCATTTGTAAAGTACTCGGAGATCTGCTGGGCAGCCAGGCTTTTATTTGATCTTTAGTATGCACTAAATGAGTGAGCTGATTTTTGGCTTGTCTTTGAGCATAAAAGATGGTTGTGAGCACCATGGTTTGCAATGTATTTTGGTGACAAGAGTCCTGCATTAAGTATAAGAATTATTCATGATTTTAAGTGGTTTCATCATGTTCATGCTTTCAGTTAATTGTGCGCAATTTTTAAAATCCCTCTATAACTTCAGATGATACAGGACCCCTACATCTTTTTATTTCGTGTGACCTGGGGTCCTAAGTCCCTTAGCTTACATGATAGTGTAGTCTGTATGTTTTCCAGGCAAAAAAATTGACAAAGTCTGGAAACACGACTAATTGTTCCATAAGGAGATGAGTTTTAATGACAAAAGCTGAGATGTCACTTCATTTCTATATCAAGACTGCAATGTATTATTAAAAGTTACATAACTTACTTTATAAACAGTTTAGGAATTCATAACTAAACATAATTATAAAGCAGTTTTATTCATAGATCTCTTCAATTATTTAATACTTGAAGCCAGATTTTTTGAGTGCCTTCTTCAATAGAGGTTGCCATATAATATTTTCATTCAAGGAATTACACAAGGAATGTTTCTCTTTAGAAAATTGAATATTTTCAATAGGTCTGATGCCAAAGACATGCTGCCTCTCACAGTGGCCATCATATTTCACTGTTCTGAGGCAGCTGTTTTCACATTTCCAATTTTTAATCTCCCTTGGTTTTCTTTTCACTATAACCAGATCTGTAAACTTCTGAGGTTTGTAAATCTTGCTTGGGGCTAAATATATATCCCTGTAATGTGCTTTACCTTAAATTATTGATATGTATGTTCAATTGTAACTTTATCTTAATGCAGTTTTTGTCTGGGAATTATTATACAATGCTATTTAAGAAGTCCTCAATTGCTTTTGTGTAAGAAATTTAGATATTAAATAGTGAGATAAATTTCTAGAGTATTCATTGTATTCTTACTGACTGGGGAGATTTACTTCTTCATGTCTGTGATAAATGTTGCTGGGACTTGTGAAGTTCTCATTTATGGGGGCAGTATTTTATTGAAATTAGGATTAATTTTTTGTACTGCTCTAGTCCCTGGAAGGCCCACTTACAGCTGGCAGTAAGGCATTGTGAAAACACAAGAATTCTGGGTGTCTCTGACAGCTGACAAAAAGCACTAAATAAGCAAAGACAGCCCAGTATCTCAAGGGAGCAGTCAGGTGATATTGTCCAACTATGTCAGGTTTTCCTGCGTATAGTACAGGTAAAGTCAAGGACTTGAAGAACAGTGAAAACAGTGTGTGGATATTCCAAATTGATTTTCTAAGCATTAGGGGATCCCTGAAGGAAAGTATGAAGTCAGTATCAGACACCCAGTGTCATGGGCCAGATAGGGGTAGGGAGGTCCTCCAGATAGCTCCTGAAGCATCCAGGGGACTGTCCAAAGCCCTGTTTGTAGTTAGTGCTGGGGCAGAGGTCTGGTGCGGTGGGGAGCTCGGGCTGGCCACCAGCACACTGCTGCTGTTCTTGTGCCATGGTCCAGGGGGACGTGGCTGCCTCTGTTGAGGGAGTAGGGTGTCACATGATGACAAACGTGACAAAATGTGACGTGGGGAACATGTGTACAAAAGATACCAGCAAGTAAACTCCTCCAAGTCAACGACAGTCTTTTACAGAACCCATGGGCTCACAAGAAAGGTTACGTGGCCAAATGTGAGACATACGGACACACACGCACATGCACATGATTCTTTCCTAGTTCTGATACCCTGTCTCTCTCTGCTTTCACTGGCTTTTCCTATGGACTAATCAATCAAATTTCTTCTTATTCTATAAAAACATTGGATCTTTCAAATCAAAATTGTAAAGATTTTCATTGCAGCATATAAGCGTGTTACAGTCATGGCTCATATTTGAGTTTTTGTAATAACAGTGAAAAGATCAAATTTTCAACAAGCCAACAAATGTAAACATGAGTTAAATTACCGTGGTATCATCCCATTCCAGTGTCACTGCTGGCATTAAGTCCAGCCTTGCATGTGATCATTGTACCGAGCTGATGAACAGATTTACATGTTTGGAGATATGCCATGAGACTGCAAGGATTTCTTGATGGTGCTCTTGTGATAAGTGGCTTGTCGTGTGTTTGGTTACAGGAAAGTTCTTTAAAAGAGTAATATAAAATTGCAATAAATAAAGAAATAAACATTAATACATAACATGCAATTATTGCTTAGGCTGTTAGTAGTAAAATTAAATCTAGGTTTTCCTATTAAATAATCTAAAATTATTTATAGTATATTAAATGCATTCACCCTTATTTCTGTCTAGACTGAATCTTTAATGCACAATAAACAATATAAAGTTCAAAACTGGTCATTTTACTTAAGCTTACAGCATTAGCACTCAACAGGAGAGGGATAAGAAAATACAAAGTTAGTACTTCCCATATCTCAAATTATTTATACAAAAGCTTTGTAGAAAATTGCTTTATCTATTATTTGTCCTGTATTTCAATTAATTTGTCCAAATAATTAAAATGCAGCTTCTAATAATAGGATGGTGATGAAAAGCAAATGAAAAAGCATGATGTGTTCATGAATACAAGAAAAAGAAAAATACAAGAAAGAGATAAAAATTCTTTTGTGTAGGTTTTGTTTGAAAATAATGGAGCAAATTATTTTTTTCTGAATCTTTCGGTTTCACCAGCAGGCTCATTTTCCTAAAGGATATTCTTTGTTATACTATTCCAAAGCACAAAGGTTTTTATCTTAAACATGTTTCAGATTATAGTCTTTTATAGACTTCCCTTCAAATTTTAGTTTGACTAGTCCAGATACTTACCAGAGATAAAACTCAGAAGAGATAGACATAAATTTTTGGTGACTTGAGAGAAGCTGATTTTGGTCCTTAGCAAAAGGAAAACCTTTTCTACAGGTTGTTTTGAAGTCAGCATTAATTGAGATGAAACAGAGACAAAGCCAGACAATGTGTATGTCATTTTGTCAATTATTGTATTTAACATTAAATTAATATCTTTTTAACTGTTTTTGCCAATTCCGGAAAAGAGTCCTTTTGGGTCTAATTAATCTGTCTCCTAAGGGAGGCTTTATAAGTGCAGTGGCTTTTGATAGCTGCAGATCTGTGTCAACTGGCCCACTAGCAAAGCTACATTTCTTAAGCCAGGCTTTCACCCGTTGATGGCCAGAGGGATTTCCTGCGGAGGAGCAGCCATTAGTTATAGTTAAGTGCTCAGGCTACAAGCCCGCGTGCCAACACGCTCTCAGCTCTTTGCAAGGTCAAGTTCTTTGTGACCAGGGGCAGGAGTTGCAGTGCTTGGTTGCCATCACACCTTGATTGTCTCAATGCAGTTGTGACAAGAAAGCGTTTTCTTGTCATGTTGCAGTAAGACACAACTGTCAGCTTGAGAGTGAGGCCTCTAATAAAAAGTCAGCTCCTTATTTGCCTTATGCAATAAAAGCACAACAGACTTTTGGTTGGACAAAAGACCTTTGCAAACAAATGTTGGCCATAGTTGAGGCATTAACTCGAAAAACATGGCTTTGCTATTCGGCATTTTCAACACAGTCAAACCATTTTACCCTCATGAACATGCATCAGTTGGTCTAAAAGCCATAAAATACTCCCTGGACTAGTATCTAGGGTATATATAGGTGTAGAACCTTCTCCTATAGACATGGACTTGCCCCTTAGTCATCTTAGTGGCGGAAATTGGACTCTTCGGTTGAGTTTGTATGACTTGCTCTGGCTATAATCTTGTCCTAATAACAAAATAATAGTTTTAATTATTATTCCAGTTCTGAACTTGATTTTCCAATCAATATTTACTTCATGGAAAAAACAAACAAACATAAAACCCACAAGAAAAAAAAAGAAAAAAAACAAGCTTAGACACAAACCTGTCCTCTATGGTGATTTTTCTTTCACATTCATTTCTTTTGGTCTCTGTATTCTATATGTTCATCCTTGATATGAATTTGTGTTTTCTATTTCTGAGTTTCTCTTCAATCACTGACCTATCATTCTTTTAAAACAATTGCTTCTTAGAGTGCATCACGTTTAAGAAGAAAGCACAAAGTCATGACCTAAAAAAATAGCTTCATTCTAAAGAACACTTTGATCTTTTTCGAACCACGGCGCTTTATAAAATTCAATTAACTTTCCCAGTGTGATTCCTTTTAGCCAAAAGTAAGCAAAGAGTACAAAGTAATCATTTGACTTATTGACCAAAATCTGGCTAATTCACTGGCTGTTTCTCCTGCTTGTGATTGATAGCAAGTGCTTGTACCAGCACTTGCTAATGTTTGGGTTATGGTCACTACAGCCAATGTTTACTTGATTTTAAGTGACTATTTTTTGCAGTTTTGGTTTCCTAATTTTATAAAACAATTTACATGGCAGAGCATACTTGAATTAATGTTCTATATATAAACTCTATCAGTACTAGCTTGGTGACTAGTTTGAAAAGGAATTTATTACTTCTTATCAAGATGAGATCAATATCATATCACATGTTGTAAGAACTTTGCATCTAGATGCTGTGTGGCTGTTCTTGTCTTTATTTTCTTCCTCTTCCGTTTTCATTTCCATCTCTTTTGGATTGTATCCTGATTTTTTTACTGATTTGTAAAAGAATGGATTTACAGGGCTGCTTATTGTATTGAGTTAAGCATATCTTCTTTTATTTAAATCTGGAGGAATAAATTGTCTTGAGTTCTTTAATGGGCTTTTTATAAATACTGTGGCTTTTCTCTGCTCATCCTTGAGGTAAAGCTGCTCTTGATCCAGTATTTTTTAATTAGGCTTGGTTCTTCTCTATTTGATTGAGAGTAGAATCAAAGAAAATGGCAAAAATGGCAAGAATTTGACAGCACTGAACTGCAGTGGCCTTTAGAAATCTTGCTTAGGTATAACTGCGTCCTGGGTATTCAAATCTTTGGTTCAACATTAAATTCACTTTCTTGTTCTGTGGTCTATACTGCTGCATCTTGTTTATTTTATTTCTGTCCAGGCTCCATTTTACACTTCCTATCATTACATCTAAAATGTTCAATTTTATTCTTCTTGTGTTGGGACTCAGTTGTTTAAACACATCAGAGAATACCTGACCAAAATATTTATGCAAGGTGCTTTTTCCATGCATAATTATACTTCTTGATTTCAAATCAAGACCTCTATCCTATAGTCTAATCAAGAACTGTTTTCTCTCTAGCAATCCTCTACCTATGTAAATAAGCAATTTTGTTTTATGCCCTCAAATATCTTCCTTGATGCATTGCTTCTTTTTATTGTCTCTATTCTTACGTCTAACTCATTCAAATCCTTCATTACTCTTATTTTGTTTTCCCCACAGTCTTCTAAGAGGGTTCTGTTTTGCCTTTTTTATTATTACTTCTAATGATACAGTAGAAACTGGTTGATAACTTTTCCATGGATTAGATTTTATTAGAAAATGTCAGTTGTGCAGAATTGCTTTTTGAAAACTCTATATGACAACTAGAAATTAGGAAAATTGCTTTTACATGTGGGAGTCAGAGTTTACGGCTCCCAGTTCCCTTATTCCCATACTATCTCTCTCTACTCATAGTCAATTCTTGGAGACCATTCAATTCAAGTGCCTTCAGCAGTTTCAGGATCAAGCCTGACACTGTAAAAGGAAAGGCATTTATTTGTCTTCAGTAGTTTAGTTTCAGTTCCAATTTGAGAGAATTTTGCCTCCAAAATTCAAATCTTATCTGAAGATGTGTGTTTCTGGCTATGCAAACCTCTCCATCCTGGCACTGTATCCAGCTGTAACGTGGATGGGCCAGAGCTCAGTGGCTCATTCTCTCTCCAGTGCACTGAGTGTGCATTGCGCTGGGTGTTAATGCAAAGGCCTTCTGACAAAGGCATGGTTGTTTCTATCCCATATTTTCTCTGCATATCTGGTCTCAGGGTATATGTCTGGTGTATGTATTCTCTGTGCCTCAGTCCCCACTTGCTCACAGACTCACCTCACCTCTCTTCTGCTCTGTTCTCTCTGCCGCCTATTCCAAGCCCTCTGCTTCAGCTTCTCTTTGTTTTTCCTGATTTGGCACAGTCCTTTACCATATGTCTGTGATTTAACATTCTTAAACTTCTTTCCGCTGCTATGTCTATTCCTTCTTCTGTTAGGATGTATCCCAACAGACCACATGTATTTCCAAAGGGCTTCCTAATGACATGCAAGCCTGAATCTCTTCTGAACACATCAACATGGGAGTCAGTCATTCAGAACAGTGCTGCTGTGGCAGAAAGATGGAACAGCTGAACTATCCATTCCAGCTCTCTTCTGTTTGTGCCCAAGGTCTGTGGCCCCAGCGTGACTGGCTTTTCTTCGTGACAGAAAGAGTATCGTTAGTTTTGTTTCTGAACGTACAAACGCAAAAGTCTACTTAAAACTAATTTAATTCAAGCTGAATTTGAACTTTACAGGTGGTGTAGCTGATTCCCAACATCTCCTCTGTGTGGAGCTTGCTCCTTTTCTAATATAACCTCTGAAGTGTTGACCAAGTTTCCCAAGTGCTTTGTCTGCACACCACTATAGTTGTTTAATGGTGTGGTTTAAATGTATCGAACAATGGTGTCATCCATTGAACCAAATCCCAAAATTTGTCTTAGTGCTTTATAAAGAAATTATGTAGAGCCGTTCACAGCCCCTGAGATCTCACTCCTGTAGTTACCCTGCCTGTGATGGAGGAAGGATGAGCAAAGCCAGGGCAACAGGAGCACCGTGGGATGGCTTTGGTGAGTCACAGGTTGTTGCACCTGCTATGATTTAAAAATAAAGTTAATGCATCTTAAAACAAGCGTTATTTTATTATAAAGATTACTTTAGTTCAAATTGTGTAGCACCTGCATGTGCCCCATGTTCACATTGTGCAATCCACATGGCGTGTGCTTGGGGACAGATTTACTCATGCGAGCTTAGTAGGTGCAGACACTCAAAGTGGTCCCTGTGAAAAGATATTATTGTCCTCAGCTCTCCTCCAGAATTTTTCTGGTCTTAACTCTGTAGCTGAGGCTCAGCTGGATTCTTAATGATTGGCATCTGTCACTTGTTTTGACACAACATGTCTCACAAGAGTTATTGTTTTCCCAGCATGGACTTTTCTTTTGTTGTAGACCACAAGCCTGGCTTAGACACAGAAACTCTGTGCTGCTGATTTTTTGCCTTTTACAGCATGGAGAGCGTAAAAGATAACAAGGAAAAGAAAGTAGCAAGTTAATAAGGATTCAAATCAATTTTCATAGCAGTTTTTAATGGCTGTGCTGCCTGCTTCATCTAGATCCTGTTCAGTTCACTCTCTTTCTGTGCCTGTTGCTCGGTAGTGCAGCAGTGCTGGATCTCATTTGGCAGCCCTAACTGATTGTTAGGGTGTATTTCATTCTTCTGAGACTCTCGCAAATGCAGGAATTGTTTTAGAGAGGGGATATATGGTTTCTTTCTCTTTCTGAGATGAGTTAGATTTTTCTCAAAAACAGTCAAGACTTCATTTCTGCTCAACTACCTAAATCCTCTAAATTTTCTTGTGCTTTTTTAAAACTCACAGACTTTTCCTTGCTATGGGCTAACATTGGGTGGGTCATACTCTCCTGGCAAGGCTCAATGTCATAATCAAATCCATTTTCTGAGCAGTAACTGCATGATGAAAGCATTTATCTTTACAGCTGTGGTATGGCTGTGGGACAGAGGGACCAGAGGTTCCAGCCCTCCTGCCACTCTCCTGGACTTGAGTATCACCAGGATCATGGTACCACTCTGAACAGGGTCAGTTCACCCCTTTGCTTACCTGAGATTGGGTTTTCAAGTATTATCCAGCCTCAAGAAGCTGGCACAGCAGTTACATCCAGAAATGTGATCAGCCACATCATTCACGAAGTAACTCTTTGGGGAAATAATCCATTCTCGGGGGGTTGTGCTGGCTGCCTGCCTATGTGTTTGTTAGGCTGTTATATTGAGATGTGTTTGTTTATCAGGAAGGAACAAGGAAATTGGTATGAGCAGGGAGCGGGGGGTTATTCTGCAATGTGGTGTTTCATCAGCTGCAAGTGTGGGGTGTTTTTTACCAATCCTAAGCATAAACGTTGTGATTCAGCTTTTAGAAACCTGCATGTGCTTTAGGCACTCAATCTGCCCTTCGCATAAACTGCACTGTACAAGAGCTCGGCCAACGTCACAGAGGGAGACCGCCCACCCCATAGGGAGCAGCTGAGCAGCCCAAGCCCAAGAGACAGCTCATCTGCTGGAAACAGAGGGTGCACCACAGCAGCAGGATGGAGGTACATGCTATTTTGGCAGCCAGAGCAATTGTCAAGGCAAAGGAGCCCTAAGGTGGCAATGTTTCACTGACTCACCTGTCTCAGTGACACTGCAGAAACAGATGCAAGTGAGGACGATGGGCTGGAGGTGGGCCTCTTAACTCTAGTGTCAGGATGATAATAAAACTTTTAACTAAAAGTCAGCAGAAGCAATTTAGATGCAAAAGGGATTAGAGCTCATTACTAACTCCCCAAGGAGTCTAGCTCCTGATCCAGCTCTCTCCTCTGAAAACTTACAAAGGCTTATGAACAGCAGTGATAACTGGAAAACAGTGCAAGATGTTGTCAGGAAGTTTTAGGTTTTTTGCCATGGACACACAAAAGATTTACATTGCAGCTTTGCACTTGGGCTGGCAGTAGCTGTTCATACTCAGCTCTATTCTGGCATTATGAAAACCTGCATATATTGGTTGGGTAATTTACAGGTATCATTTCTAACCAGTCTAAAGTTAGTGTCAGTCAGTATTAGTGCATGGTAGTTCTGTTAGAACTAGAAATCAAGGAATTATGGAGGAGAAAGTACTATGGCTTGAATATATAACTGCTTTGGTATGGGCCATTTTTAACTGAGACAAAATCACCCTGCTCTTAGTACCTTTCCATACAGAGTAGAAAAGCCCAGCCACAGGGTATTGAAGAGCACTTAATTCCAGCATGGGAGTTTAATATTGTTTATATGGGAGGAAAATACATAACTGACTATGAAATGTTTGAACAGCATTGTATTATGGATAATGCATTTAGTTAATAATATAGATGTTTTCTATCCAGAAGGGTGAGATGAAAATTACTGCAAATAGAAACATAAAAAAAAAATATTATGAAGGTTGCACAAGGTCATGGCTGGCAGATGTTACGACATGTGTCTGTGCATTTGCTCATGCTTCTTTAGTTAAATGGAATAAAGACTCTTCTTGACAGAAAAGGACCCCAGGGTGCTGATATCATATAGCAGTCGTGAGAAGGAGCCATAAAATTTGGGACAAGTGTGGAAGAGGTTTTTGAGGAAGAGCTCTGTAATTTTCTTTGCTGTTTTTAAAATACATGGACCACTTTTCAATGTAGAGAATACAAAAAGGTCACCTTAATGCAGGCAGGGTTTGCTTATGTGTGAGTTTTATTTCAGGAGCGGGATGTGTATCCATCTCTCTCCACTTCTGCTGCAGCTGTGTATGGGATCTGTAGGTTTGTAGTCCTGGTCTTCATTGTGGGACAGACATATAAAAGAGAGAAGCAGCACAGGGACTTGCAATGCAGAAACTCAGGCCATATTGTTTCTGTTTTGTAGTATCTTGTTTGTTTCCTGGCTAATTCTCTGCTGGCACATTTACTGTTCCTGGAACCTGCGTGTGCCCCTTGCAAGGCAACGCGTCCCTTGTGTGTTTGTAAGGTAAGGTTAGGGTGTGAGATACAGAGGCAGTATGACATTGGAAAGAATTGCCTATGAATTATGTTTATCAGAGTCCAGAAGATAAGAAAGTTGAAAGAGAACATTAACACTGGATGATTATGGTTGGTTTTCCACAGTTATTCCATTTCTGTAAAGAAGAAACAAGAATGATTCAGCAGCCATTTTCTGTACACAAGCAATGTTTCCATTCATTTGAGACCCTAAATAGCTGAATAACACTTTTGCCAAGCTTCATGGAGGTATTTTTACCACTATTAATAGAGGTTTCCATTGGATTTAAGAATGTATGATTTTGCTAATTGTACAAAATGCTCTCAAGACATCTCTTCAAGACCTAATCATAGTAACAATAAATTATTTTTACCTCAGTTCCTAGATTATGAAATTTTTTTTCATGTTAATTTTCCAGTCCATGTGAATTCAGAAAATTATCTGGGCAATGAAGGCATTAGATTATACTCTGATCAGAGGTTCAAAAAATGTCCTCATTTTCTTCTTTGTTGCTGTACATTTCTTGGTCTTTCTTGATGTGTCAAATGAACTGAAGAAATTAAAATTATTAAATACATAATATCAGAAATAGGCCTGCATAATCATCAACCATCCATAATTTAAAGTAATTGTCCAGACATAAAATAAGTAGAGTCAGAAATTGTTATCTTACCATATTGCAAATTACAGTAGGAAGTATCTTTTCCATAGTGATTTTCAAACTGCTTGAAAAAATCAGGCTTGCAAGAGAGCATGAACTGTTCTTTGTCTATAAGATGTAATTTTCTGTGCTGTATTTTCCTGATTTATTTTTATTTGGTTTGGGACACTATGACTTGATTGACTTGTGATTGACATCTCTGTATTCAGTTGGTTTTGCTCAGTATTTCAGTGCTCTCTATCAAACCTGACTGGAAATAATGCTATAATCATATGTATGTTACGTTGGAAGAGGAAAGGGAGATTCATTATAAATAGAGAAAAAGCAACTGAAACTTCATAACAAATATATCAAAATCCAATATTTTTTCAGGAATGTAATGCAGAGTTATGACTGAAGATTGTGACTCCCAGAGACCAAACAAAAAGCATTTTCATTTCTTTCCAGAGCATAGTTACTATAGTTGAGCAGAGCATGTGTTGGAAAAAGGTGCTATTTTGATGAGTATTTTAAAGGAGGTGGGAGAAGGGGTGTTGAATTAACTAAATAATTGTTTCAGGATTAAACAAGTACTCCAGAATTATGCAACCCATCTAGAGCAGCAATACAGCATGTTGCCTTTGTAGAAAGAGTAAAGACCTAAGCGCAAATAAATTCATTTGAAGAAAAGTAGATGGAGATTGATCCTGGAAGTGTGACAGAATAAATTTAACAACAGAAGGGAAAAAATAAATCTGAAAAATGAAACTAAAGTTGGTTAAAAACCAAAATTATGCTTATGAAAATAAATCCAAACAACCTAGAAAAGCTTCTAGAGATGGTAATCACAATTTGTTTAAAAAACAGGCAGAAGCACTGCATTGGTACTGTTTTATCCTATAATATTTAATAAAAAGAAAAACAGTAGGATATTTATTGTTTATTATTCATTTTCCATATGTGAGAGACAGAAGAAAATTAGTATCCCAGCAGAATCAATAAGAAACAGAAGAATGGTAAAAGGCTATACACTCCAAGACTAAGGAAAGCTTATCCTTACAAATCTAAGATGTTAGACCATTTAGGGATATTTTTTCAAATCAGAAATAAACATCTTGGAAAGATGGATAAATTTATCAGTGCCCCAGCTAAATCTTGGATATCACATTTTGGGAAACACAAAATCTTCAGCTTGCAATCACCTGAGTAATCAGTGAGAAAGGGAAAGAGGAAAACTCAGTGGTACAAACAGCAAAGTAACATCTTAACTAAAATGCAAATTACAGGCATTTTGTTTCATTGAAAATAATTATTCAGAAAATGAAGATTTTTCTGAATTGAGTGATTTTGTTTAAGTAGTAGTAGGATGACTGGGTGGTTGCATTTGGAATACGATAATCTCTGGATCACGTACAAAATCAACAGCTTATATATACAGGTAGGGAAAAGGATGAAGTCCCTGGACATGAGAGACAGAAGAAAGTAAACAGTGAGGGGATTTTAGGTTATACAATACTCATCCCCACAAACAAAATATTTGATGCATTAGTAAAAATATTTGAAAAAAATGTAAGGAAGCCTTCAAATTGGTACAGGATCAGAAAAGAATCTGGGAATACTTAAAAGCAGGAAGAATGATATTTGCAAGAAGGGTAATGTGGAATGAATGGCTGTCGTTCCACAAATACTGTGAAGGAAAAAGTGGCTTAATCATTTTCTCTAGACATTTATTTGGTTCATTTTCAAATGTGGCAGAAAGAAGGAGGAAAGGTATAATTTATATCTCAGCTACACACAAAACAGCAAGAGAAATTGTCATCTCAGATGAGACCTGTATTCTCATCTTGTAAGTACCAGTATGGTGTGCAGAAAGAATCTGGTGACAGCAATTCCTTACAACCAGATAATAGTTCACTAAGTTAATTATTTATGATAAGCAGTTATGAAGCTAACAATTGTTTTTGTCAACAGCTCATTTAGTAGTTGTGGACATTTATCTTCTTCCACTCACTCTGCAGCCTGGTTAGAGATTGTTACGAAGGAATGGTGTTGGACACAGAATGTGGAAAGGCTCTGGGGCTTTCTTTAAGGAATGTTGCAATAACACCAAAGGCATAAGAGCAGCAAAGAAAATTAATACTTTTCTTTCCAGGCTAATTTAAAGGTAGGAGGTAAAAATCCTTATAAAAGAAGCTGTAGTTAATCTTCAGTACGAAAAGGGAATGTTTTGGTGTTCTTCATTTATGCATTTCTGTGGACATACAGGAGTATCACTGTAACAGGAAAGACCAAAGATCTCCCTAGAATAATATCCTGTCTTTGGTAGCTATCAACTACACGTATAAAGTGAAAAGGCAGAGCAATTTCTGTAGTTTTAAACAAGATTTTATAGAGCAGGTCTAATTGACCTAATTGAATTAGCTGTGGTTGTGTTCTGCTGATTCTGTTGTACCCATTATTGGGATATTTTATTAAGCCTCCTTAAGTTTCATGTTGAAAAAAAAAAACCCTTAGGTTGTACAAAGAGCAAGCCAGAAGATTAAATGTACAAGGTGTGCAAAGACTGTAGCCTGTCCAGGTGACTAAAGGTCCTTTTTCCTTCCATTCCCTACAACTACCTCTATCCAGCTATTTTTTTATTCTCCTCTTGTAAGCTCAGGATTGCTTTGTCAGGTTTTTTTTAAATGATCATAAAACACATAAACCTGCCCAGTCATCTTTCATAACACAGCATAGCATAAAATAGCATAACAGACAACATAACATAATTTCATGTCTCTCATAATACAAATATATGGTTTAGATAATGCCAATAATGCATTAAATGGTCTGTCCCTGACTAATTCAGTTTTTAGCATTGTACTATATCAGTTAATTATCCCGCCTTACTCACTTTTGTCACTCTTTAGAGTAGATATTCTGTAAATAGCAGAATTGTTCCTGGGATTCACTTGCAGCGTAGCAGCTGTGCCTCCAGCTTTTCACCACGCCAAATTTTGATGGAATAGGATCTGTACGTTCTGAAACTTAAATTAATGGACTGACTGTACTTAAACCTCCTTTCTTTTAATGATATTCTTTGTTACTGAGGTAGCTGGAGCATACTCACCAAAGCAGACAGTAATATCTCTGCCGTGTTGAACAGCTCAGGGGCTGTCTCAGTCCCACCCAGTGTTTCATCTGGCAGCTGCCTGCAGTTTCTTGTGCCATCTGCATGCTCAGGCTGCTCAAAACCAAAGTGAATATATTCTGCTCATCTGTTTCACTTCAAAAAGAAAACACAATTTCAGAGAGGCATTGTGACGGTAAAGCAGGTTGGAATTTCCCATTCTTTACTGCCCCCAGACGCTACTATCCCTTCCTCTCTCCACATGCACCACAGTTTATTACCCCATCAATTACGATTCTGATTCGTCAGAATAAGGAACAGATCACAGTTCAAAAGGAAAAGGGGGGGGAGTGGGTGGGGGAGGGTTTATGTAACCCAAAAGATTTCACAAAATTATTTTAGCGCAAAAACAGTTGAGTCAGCATCACTGAAGGTGCAATAACATGTGAGAGGGAGAAGGGAAAGGCAGAAGACTCCTGTGCTGCTGTAAGGAAACTTGGAGGTGGAATTGTACTCTGAAACATTGCCAGGGGAATGAGCTCTGAGAGCCAGGAGGGTTATGCTGTCTTTCTAAAACTTTGAAACATTCTCCTGAGATGCTGTGATGCATTTTCTGGAACTGGAAAAGCTCAGGGCCTTGGAAAAGAGAAAGGGCATCCCATGTAGCTCATCCTCCTACCACAGAAATTAGATCTTGAATGCTTTATTTGCTGTGGCACAGGGTATCCATCTAGTTTGCTTTCAAAATTTTACTAGATGAAGGGTGCTACAATATCATTTGCCCTATGTTTCCTTCATGTTATCTAGTCAAGTTTTATCCTCTGTTTTTGTCCATGTTCAAAGCAGGCTGCAATGACAGTTGTCATGACCACGCTTGGATGTCACTCATGAAGGCTACACTATCTAGCATCTCTAGTTTTTCTGCAGAAAGACAATGAAGCCTTCTAATTCCCTCTCATTGCTCCTGTTGCCCATCTCCAATGTCATACCGTCTCTGTGCCGCACATGGGACTGTATCTGCCGTGTGTCCTGCCAGAGCAGAGGGCTAATTCAATATTGCTCTTCAATATACTGTTCACCCAGACTGGTGGTGAGTTTAAAACACTGGAAGTCTATAGCACTTGTACCAAGGAAGGGAGTTCAATGTGCCTTGTGTTTGATTATATGCGTTTCTATCCTTGTGCTCATAGCAGTAGCAAGATGGCAGAAAAGATCCTCTTTCCCTGTGGTGCATCCTGAGGCAGGAAATATGAATTCTGAGCTGTTCAGCAGTTTCTCAGCTGGTTATGCATTGACGCCTTGATCCCGGATGGAGGCATGGTGGCAAATCACAGCTCGCCCTGGTTAGTTTTGATAAGAGCCGTCTTTCCTGGGAAATTAGGAATATGCTTGAAAGAGTTGCAAGAGCTTCATTATAGGAAGTCTTTCAAAATGTTATGGTGTCTGCAATGCTTTGTGTTATTTATTTGGATTAAAAAAAAAAAATAAGGCAGTTCAAACCTTTCCATCTCACTATGACTAAAGGCTCTTTAGTCCTTTGCCCTAAACACAGCATGATCCAAAATAAGTTGACAGCCAGTTCGATGCCCATCTTCTAATGGATATACTAATGGAGGTTTCTAGGTCTAAGTGAGCAGGCATACATTGTCACCAAGATATCCTCAGAATAGTTTGGAATCACCAAACTCAGCCTTAAGAAAGTGAAGTAGAAAGCTCTTGTTTAGCCATACAGTAAGGCAGGAAAATCAAGCAAGAATAAAGGTAGTGTCAGCATGAAGACAAGACTTCCCTGACACCCTGCTTCAGCATGGCCTTTCAAAGTGCAATAAACTGGCAGACAATGGAGTTCTTGGAGAAAAAGCCATGCAATAAGAGTGAAAAAAGGCCACTTAGAAAACTAAACTTGCAGGAGTCAGTCTTCTGTCTTCATCTGCACCTAGCACTTATGGAGACAGGCAAACAAAGTCTGATGGATGAAGGGAGACAGAACTGTCAAATTTGGGCTTCTATAAACTAAAGCAAGAAATGCATTCCTGGACTGGGGATCCTTTTCTGAAAATGCCTGGCCTCCAGCCTTCACAAATCAATATCAAATACTAAAGAGAGTTAAACGTCATAATTAATTATGTCTTGCATCAACAATTTTCCATGTATACTATATCCCATATGTAAATGTTATTTCCTTCCATATGGGCAGGAAAAACCTGTCTCAGCTGCAATGAACAGTGATGTTTAACTAAAACATCAGATAAAGCAGGAGACTCCAGCTGGTTGAAAGTTGACTTATATGCTCCAGCAACTCATGGGACAGCCAAAATTTATGTATGACCATGGAAGCGAACAAATTCCCTGGCTTGTTTGTATTCACTGTGAGCCATACAAAAATTTAAATCTGACAGCTGGATTTTGGATGGGATTCATGGGCAGCAGTTGAGTCAGATGGCAGAAAGTACAAAATTTGCTCTTTTAGTAAGGTGTTTCTGAAAGTCAAGGAGGTTTCTTCTTACACCTGGGACTTTCACTTCAGAATGTTCCTTAGGCTAAAATTTGTCTTTTCAAACCAGCTGTTCATGTGTATTTGCTCTGAGGACTTGACTACCAAGAAAAACCTTCCTTTCTTCAGGGTAAGCAAAACTTTTTGGATGAGGTGGAGTTGAGAATTAGAAAAGTGAGTGGAAAGCAGGGAGAGATTCTTCAAGTTTTTCTGTGATGTTCAGAAATCATCTCTATTCATGTGCAAAAATAGCATAGTATTCAATTTCTCTCATTTCCTCTAATTTGTAGAGATGCTGCATCACTAACATACCAACAATTCTTAACAGTATGCTTTACTGGAAATTAAACAGAACTGGACTGTGATTTTTTAATGTAGCAGTAAAATAGAAATATCTTTTCATTCCACAATAAATAAAAAATAAATTAGATTTATACTCACCAAATAATGGGCTTTATCTAGCAGTCTTATTGTACCATATAACAACTGCAAAAATGCATGCAGCAATTAGCAACCCAGTACATTTCTCCACAAAAAATATAGAGGCATAATAACATTTATTTTTCAAGGAAGAATATTCTTTGTTGAACTATGGCAAGAAGAAGGATTGTAGCCTGTGCAAATGGAACTGAGTGGAAACCAGATTATACATTACTGTGATCTAAATCATTTAATCATTCCCCTTTTTTCTCTTCCTTTCCTCAGTCATACTGTGCTTCTCCTGCCTGAGTAAAGGTTATTCATTGGATAAATACTAGTTTTTCATTCTGAAAAGCTTTTCACTGTTTATACACGACTGCATTCTTTTTTCCTGGTGAATTAATGTTTAATATAAAGAAGAGAATATTTTGAAAGGAAAATATTCAAACTTTCGTCATTTGTGGGTGCTATTAAGTTGATGTCTTGGTTTGGTCCTGATTATGGTTTTAAATGATGAAGAAAACATAGCACTTATATTCATTTTTGTTAATTTTCCTGTCATAATTAGCCAGCTCTTAGCAGGATAAGCTGGGACTGTATAATGGGTGCTCAGATATCAGGAATTTAAGATAACAGCTGTATAATAAGCTGTCTAAAATAAAATATTAAATCATTAAAGGTAAGTGATTTTTGTTTTGATATATAAAGGTCCTAATATTACAAAGCCACAGTATTTCCAGCAATGACAGTTGTATAGAAATACTAGGTATTGTTATTACCATTAATAGTTTGCAAACAGTGACTTCTAGTAAGGATAATGCTGAAGTTGCCTTGTTGGGTTTAACATTTATTTTGTCAATGCCATATGTAGATTGATTTCGGAAATGATACTAAAATGAAAGATTGGGGGAAATCTCATAGAAGTATATATTATTGCCCTCCTATCCCTTGGGATAAAGTTACACCAGGTATCTTCAGTATAAAAATTGATAAAGAGAACATTACAGCAAGTCTTCATGAGCCTCTAGTATAGGAAACACTCAATTTATAGAGGCATACTTCTAATAATGTTTATAAAGTGTTTAAAAATTAATTTTAGCAGGTCAAGAATAAAGGGTCTTCTTATTTACTTCAATGAGTGCTGCATCAGACCTTAAGTCTGGTCCTGTTTTCTTTAGTCAACTGAATGTGTCTCCAACAGCAGTGGAAATACTGGAGCTTTATTTGTTCAAAAATAATTTCCATCTCTGCAACCATCACCTTTTGTTGCATATTATAGACCTCAGATCTTTGTTGGTAAATCTAATCCAGCTGAGGTTTCTGCCCTAGTGAATTTTGTGATCAAGGGTCGGGTGGTGAGTCACACCGCGGGCATTCAGGCACCTCACAGACCTACAGGTAGTTTATGGCCAGCTGGGTTTGGCGTTTCGGTTTTTAGCCACCGACTGGACTTGTGGAGGCACCCACAGAGGGGTTCCCAGGCTCAGTCTTAAGAGACACCTCTCACAAGAGTGCACTGCAAAATTCAGGCGTAAGCTGGCTGTTTTGAAGACAATGCAGTCGAATAAATTGAGTCATTCCATTATCTGTCTTTTCCATAAATATATAATAACCTCTTTTGGGAAGCATTACTATTCTGCCGCTGTGAGAGGTGGGACACCCACAAGCCCTGTGAGCAGCGATATATTTGCACACTGTTGCTCATGAGCCATTTCTAAAAAAAGGCAAAATGAGAATGCAATTAAGAGTAGATTTTTTTACTATTATTATTTCGACTGGTTCATTTAATCGTCCTGGTTAGAGAGGCTGGGAGACAGAAAGTTAGAGATGATGCTGGAGAGATCACAGTATGGGCACAAGGCTACCAAAAACAGCTACCAAATCTGTTGAGATTTCTCAGAATTGTATTATAATTAAAGTTATTACCATTTCCAGTGGATTCTCTCAAAATCTTATTAAAATATTTAAACATTTTATTATTTCATTTAATTTAAAAACTTGGATTACAGGTACACCACAACTTTCTGCCCCTAGAGTTTATCCAGTCCTATACATGCTGCTTGTAATTCTCTTGCATAGATGACTAGTGGAAAACAGAGAAAAACCCAAATGTTTTAAAAAATAAGAGTTTGGTGGCTCTCAGCTTGGGAAAGTTTCTTGTAAATCATTCATTATTGCTGTAGGCCTGAGGGGAGGGAGAGCAGTTTAGATATCTTTGTTGTGTTTTCCTTTGAAATGTGATGAATAGATCACAATCCAAAACATTATTCCAATCTCAGTTTTAGCAACTGGAAAAAACTTTCGCTGATATTTATCACATTTCAATGTTTCTATGAAGCCTAAAATTCATAAATATTAAAATAGAATCTTATCACTTCAGTGCATTCATTTTTCAACAAATATAGCTGCTGGTTATCACTCAATTCATTAAGATTCAAAAATAGCTGCATAGTAAAGAGAGATGGCATTTATTCTGTATGATATGAAGAATAAAAATATCCAGATATCATCCCCTTTGAATATTGCAGTCCCTTAATTCTTGCAGATAATCTTCAGTATATTTTTTCCTTTGGAAAGAACTTGGTACTCATGTACTTTGTACTTAGATCGGATATCATCAAAAATTTCTTCACATAAAGGGTGGTTAAGCGTTGGAACAGGCTGCCCAGGGAAGCAGTGAAGTCCCTGGAAACATTCAAAAAATGGATAAAAAAGATGTGGTGCTTTGGGACATGATTTAATGGTGGACCTGGCAGTGCTGGGTTAATGCTTGGATGCAATGATCCTACAGGTCTATTCCAATCTACATGATTCTATGATTCATTGACACTTGCAAAATTTGCTTTAGAAAAGAGCCACATTACCTGGAAAATGCAGCTCACTCCCGCTTAACTAAAACCTGCAGCAGGGCCATGTTCAGTTCCTGTTTTAAAGAGCGCTGTGCACATCAAGTTGTCCCATCTGCACATACATTTCCTCACTGTGCAAAACTATTCCCACTGTTGCCTCAACAGCCTAGTTAGGAGCTAGCACAAGGATGCAGCAGCGTAGTGCCAGCCTGATGCTCCAGGGCCCTCCTTTAAAGTCTTCATTTATTCATCCAGTTCCTGTATTGCCCTCATATTGCCATGCAGCTGTTAAAGAGGAGTGCTGAACTTCAGTGGGAAATTGCTTTAGGATGAAGTTTATATCTCAGCGCACTGCACCTCTTGCTCTCTTCCCTCCTACCTTCCTTGCTAATGTTCATCCTTCCCCTCCCTCGCTGCACACAGTTATGCTGTATGACACCGTCGGGGCTCACAAAAGCTCTGGGGTAGTCCAGGCGTGTGAGTCAACACGCAGCGTGCCATCCCCAACAAAGGCTGTCAGGCTGCCCAGGACAGTCTTTATGTAACACTTGTCATTAGAGGAGTGATCTAAAATTTGCTTTCTCTGGAAAGGCTCATACATTTTTTTCTGCAGTGTTAACTAGATTTTTTTTAACCTGTGTCTTCCTTTCTCGCAGGAGTCATGACTTTGGATTCTGCAGTCCTGTGCATTTCTGAATAATTAGGATATTAGAAAGATTTCTTCACTGAAAAGGTGGTCAAGCATTGGAGCAGGTTCCCCAGGGAAGAGATGGAATCACTGCCCCTGGAAATATTCAGAAAATGGGTAGATGGAGTGCTTAGGGAAATGGTTTAGTGGTGGAACGGGCAGTGCTGGGTTAATGGTTGGACTCAATGGTCTTAGTGGTCTTTCCCCAACCATAATGATTCTGTGATTCTAAGAATTTATAAGCACAATGAGCAATAGTGGTTTGAGATATTCACAGTGAATTTCTTAAAGATTTCTGCATTGCTTGCCCTTGCTCTCACTCATGCTGGTAGGATTAAGTTAACTGTGAGTGCATTCAAAAGTTGACTTGGAGGTACTACATTAGTTTGTCCTTTCAGGAAGTAAAGCTCTGTAGGAATGCTGTTAGTTCTTTGGTTTTTTCCATATTATTCATTTCTTTCTTCAATATTATTTTTCACATTCCAAAGAACAATTATAAGCCAGCCTCTGTATCCTCTTTTCTACAATAATGTGTTTCCATTTCTCTCATTTTGTAAAATATCGCCAGTGCCATACGGGGAAGCGTTTGCTGTGCTGATATTTAACTGCTCCCTGTTAGATGGTACAATCAGTAGTCTTAAAAATAGGAGCTCTAATTTCTTCCTGGCTCTACCAGATTTTTTGTTTCACCTTCAGTTAGGTCCAGATCCTATTCATACGGGTAAAAATGGCAGCCTTCATGCTCATGTGCTGGAAAATATAAGGGCATTAGAGCTTATGTGCCACAGACGTATCGAATGGGACAATAATATTCATTGACTTTGGAGATGCTATTCCCAGATATTGCATTCTCAGGTTGTGTGGTTGGGACAATATGGAGTACGTACAAGCTCGAGTTGGTTTTTTTAGCAATGGCAAAGATTACTTGACAGTGTAACTGACTTTCAGCAGATGGCAAATATTGTAATATTTGGTCATGCTGTGACCTCTAGCAAGGCAACATATTTTTAGGTAACAAAAGAAAAATATAAATTATGCTTAGTTGCCTCACAGTTAAATAAACCTTGTTAGTTCAACTCAGCTTTGAATTACCTTGCTGTTTAAAGATCCTTAAAATTTTCATGGAAAGTATTTAAGACTTGATGAAAATCAAGACAAAATGAAAATCATTTAGTAAAAAATTATAGAAAGCACTAGATGAAATTACAAACCTACAGACCTCTCCACCTCCAGTAGAAGTCACAACAATCAAGACTTACCCATCATTTGTACAATTTATTAATAATTGAGATAATCTTCAAGTTACATCATGAGGATTTCTGTCTGTTGGTAAGGGTTTTCCTTGAGCAGGAGTTCCTTCTAATACGCTTTATATCAGATAACCTATTTGTTAATTTTCATGTTTAGCTAAATATATTTGGAGAGTAAATGACAAGCAGGAAACCAGAATATGTTTGACATTTGTTCTAAAGTGATGTATTTGGGGCTACTAGAATCTATTCTATCACCTTTACAATAATAAGTAATGTTAATGCAACTTCGGTTTTATTTTGTTTTGTTAACTTGTACTACAGCAGCCAGGAAAGGTGAATTACAGAAAGGAAGGTGAGCTATTATTACTTGCTGTGAAAAGCAGTTGTTTTTAAAAGGGAAAATATGGAAGGATTTCTTTTGTTCTCCCTTTTTTTTTCTATCTTGCTTTTCTCTGCACAGTGAGGAAATATCAAGTGAAGGCAGAAAGGAGATTCACTTATCAGATACTAGGGACTAGGTTTTCTGTGCTTTGTGCAAGTAAAGTTTACCCAGAGGTGTTTTTTCTATAAATGTTAGGCTGCAGATTAAATCTGCACATTGTTCCCATGGAACAACAGGCAAGTCTGAAAGGACATAAAGAACATAAAGTAAAAGGTGAGTCAGTAAGGAGGAGCCTTACTAGTGAATTTTGAAGAAGGGCAGTATGACTTTATGTGAATTAATGTCTTTGCATTAGTAATCAAATGTATTTATGAAGTGAACAGTGTGAGCGGTAATGGGGTGTTCTTTCCTGTTTCATGCTGACCATAGCAATTTGGTTTTTTCAGTTTTCCCAAGCATTGAATTCCAATGAAATACACTTCTGGTTTCTAATTCTGCTTGCAGTAAGCAGGAAAATTTTTTATCAGTATTACAAATGGTGAATTTTATTCCATTGTTTTCATCATAATCATCTTCAATGAATCTGTGCCTAATGCTAAAAAATGAGATAGGAGTTAAGCCACTAAAAGAAAAGCTACTTAAAAAAAAAAAAAACAATTACACAGGTAGAAAAAATGTTTAGAAGAATTAGGCACTAGGCACTTACCCTTCAGGTAGCAACCCTCTTGATTATTTCCTCTATAGGATTTATTGTGCTATCAAACACTAAAAATAAAGAATGGAAGAAACCAAAATACAAATATACTAAGATGAGAAGTGCATCTACTACAGATATTGTTGTAAAATATTTTTTCCTTACCAAGCTCCATTTGTATATCCTAAAGCATGTAGAATAATGAGAAATGGGACTGAAATCTCTCCCTATAAGGGAACTAGTTTCAAACATACCTATCAGGAGGTGTCATGGAAGGAGATGACTGCTGATAGTATCTCTCAGAAGTGCTGGTTTTAACTCCAGCAGCATAGCTTTGAAAGGTGAGCTAATCCAACTTCTTTGTACTCTGTTAGGCTTAATCTTTACAGATAAAATCTTCAACTACATGGAAGATGATATGAAAGATGAGCTTTGAAGAAGTTATGCTTCTTTGGAAAATGCAAAATGTCAGCATATTCCTAAAATTAATACAGACTAGATAGTCAGGCAAGGGGCTGATGGGGTAATATTTTTTACATAATTTTACCCATCTCTAGAAAGACAGGATAGACATATAGGAGCCCTGTGAAGCAGAAGGCAGTGTTCTGCTGTCCCACAACAGCTCTGTTGAACTCCTAAGGTTTGCTGTAAAGCCTACTTCTATTCCCTGTGTTGGGAAGTGATGGGACAATGTCTGCACTGGCATTAAGTGATATTTTGTATGGATTTATTCCACAAGAGATAGAGTATGACTCTCTCCATCTTGCTGACTGTCAGTCTCCAGGGGTGCCAGCAACCCTTAAAAGTCAGAGAATCACATAATCATGGAATGGTTTGGATTGGAAGGGATCTTAAGAATCATCCTGTTCAACCCCCTGCCGTGGGCAGGGACACCTTCCACTAGACCAGGCTGCTCAAAGCCCCATCCAGCCTGGCCTTGAGCACTTCCAGGGATGGGGCATCCACAGCTTCCACAGCAGTCTGGGCAACCTATGCCTGTGCCTCACCATTCTTACAGTAAAGAATTTCTTCCTGATATGTAATCTAAATCTCTCCTCTTTTATTTTTAAACAGTTCCCCCTCGCCCTATCACTATTGTTTGCATAAAAGTCCCTTTCCTTCTTTTTCATAAGTCCCCTTCATGTACTAGAAGGCTGCAATGAGGTCTCTCCAGAGCCTTCTCTTATCCAGGCTGAACAACCCCAGCTGTTTCAGTCTGTGTTTGTAGGACAGGTGCTCCAGCCCTCTGAGCATCTTCATGGTCTCCTATGAAGCCACTCCAGCTGTTTCACTTTTCTTATGTTGCGGAGCCCAGAGCTGGGCACAGCACTCCATGCAGGGTCTCACCAGAGCAGAGCAGAGGGGCACAAACCATCCTTTGTCCTGCTGGGAAAGGAGAAAGGACTTAGTGGACTGCCAAAATGATTGTCTGTGATAGTTAAGACCAAGAAGTGTAGTGGTATTTCTTAGTGGTGTTGGGAAGAGGCCTCCAGTAACTTTTTCTTCTCTTATTTTTTTCCTTTTTTTTCTGCCCCCATCTCAGAACTAATGGTGGAGATACAATGCTGATTTGGGAGACTTTTTGTTGATGGCCATAATCTACCACATGCACGTTTACAGATGTGTAAGAGTCTACAAATAGCAGAAGGACTGAGGCAGCAGAGCTTGAAGGCCTATGAAATGTTGTGTGCTCACTTTCCAGTTTCATTTCATCTCCTGAACCAAAAGAAATAACATAATAACATTTAATTCAGTGGCATTTAACTACTGTAAAGCGAGGTGCCTAAGATCCCCAGAAAATGTTGTTAATGGTAATAGGTCCAGAAATTAATTTTTTCAGGACCTACCCATATCCCAAGGAGATAATATGAGCTATGTTTGGGAAGGAATTCTATTTACTTTTAGATGTTCTGGGTTTAGTGGATTCCTTTTTAGCAGTGCAAACTAATTGTTATGCAGACTGTTTTGAGAATGCATTAGACTTCTGAAGGTGAGGCTGTGTCAGAGGGCAGAGACTCAGAATCAAGGACAAACTGTGGTAAGTTTGGAAAGCCCATGTCCTTATACTACAGGTCTGTTCTCCACATTGTTTGCATGACTTCCAAATTATTATCAATGTCAGATTAGATTTTTCCAATGCTGTGAGTTGGTCTTTGTAGACTCACTCGTGGATGTCAGTTAACACAAATTAATTCATATAGAATGAAATGGAAGTTGATGAGTTTGAATTTTAAGTTGTCTGTATAATTCACTGTACTGGGAGGTGTATACTGTGCTTCCTTTAGATACCCCAGGACATTAACAGTAATGGTACGGCAAATGTACCATACAGAAAGCCCTGTGGTGCAAAAACTCACACCACATCTTTCAAAATAATTTCATGCTTTGTTTGTGCCCCTTTCTATTTACTTATTTGCAACAGTGAAAACACTAGCAAAGACCTCTAAATTCAAAATATTGTTAAAAAACCAAGAACTTTAACGCTTCTGTTGCAGGGTAGTGTTAGTGTCTGTCCATGCTGTCAGTGTGTCTAGGAGCTGTTGAAGGACTTATGGGTATCTGAAAGTGGAGGAAAAAGTGGAAGGTTCTGTGGTGAAAGATTCTACAAGCATCTGCAGAGAAAGTAGGGATCTGAACACCAAGGATCCAGCATATCCCAGTGGTCATCAGGTAGCAGCAGGGTAAGCTGGTGTATGGAGAGAGAGAAATTCAGCTTCTGCTTATGAACAAGCCATGGAGCTCATTGTGATGTGGCTAAAAATGTACAATGATTTTAATGGGATTGGCATTTTGGTGTGATCAGAGAATACAGTGCTGAAGCTTGAAGATGAATTCAAATACTGTGAAACTCAGGAGAGATTTGGGAGAGACAGCAGCTGTGTTCCCTTTGGGATGTTTCTGTCACTCTGATAAAGCAGTTACATGAAGGACTAACTCTGATTCAGCTCAGTAGTTCTGTTCAAATTACATAATGCTAAACGAAGCTGCTGTTTTGATATAGTTGCTTATGAATCACTGATAATATAAAAGTTTTATATTCAGAAGTGCTAAGAGTCTGAGTGTCTGGTACCTGGGAGAGATGATTTCAGAATTTGTTGGCAAATAGAGGTCTCTATTTTTTAATGCATAGCCAGGATCTATTAGTGACTCTTTATTATTTGGGTTAAAGAAAAGGAAATAATCTAAATGGAGATTTAAGCATTAAACAGTTCAGAAATAAGAATTTTTAAAAAGGTTTCTATGTGATCTTACACTGCATAACAAGTAACTAAGCTTTTTCTCAGAGGCTTTTGTTCAATAATATTTATTATTATTAACCACTCTGCTCTAATAACTTTGGAACTATATTAAGAACTAGACAGAATAGATAAGGTGAAATATTTAGATAATAATGACAGTTGGGAAGTACTATTGTTCTAGAGTGGAATCCAGGTTAAGGCACATGCCTTTGTGTCTGTAAAGCAGGAATGTTTTTATGTGCCTTATGTACCCTACTGCGTGCATAGGGAGTACAGTTCTTCTGACTTTATTTAGGTATCAGTGGAAAACAGAAGGAGTAACAGGAGAGGTGAAACACTCTACCTGCTCAGGGTCCTGTGCAGCTGGTATGCTGAAGTGGGTGTAGATGACCTTCTGGCCAGCTGGGAAGTGTTCCAAGAGTTTCAGTGTTTGTATGGCTGGGCTACTTTAGTCCCAGAAAGTAAAATGACATCAACCCTGACTTGAGACTCACTTGGTTTAAGTTTTATGTGAATTTTCATGGCTAAATGTTAATTCCCGTGGGTAGCAATATCTGGTATTACTCTTTCATGGTGTATTTTAACAGATGATAGTGGAAAGGGTCTTCATGGCATCTTAAATTTAAATCCCAGTCTCTGATGTATTACTTGGTTTATCATTTAAATTTAATGGGATATTTGCCTGTGGAACAGAAGACATTTGAATAGCTCACAGAAGAAACAGCCTGCCTTCATGGTACTAATAAGTAGGAAATGGCCACAATTCCTGATGTGTTCAATTATTTCTGCACCATCTTCTCAAATATATGAGCAAAATTTTGCTTGCACTCACAAGAGAGCAACTTCAACTCTCTGAACTGACAAAGCTGTGTGAGTAACGCTAGTGGAAGTGACATTTAGGACTTGTGATTTCAGTTTTGTTTCCTTAGACCACACTTTTCAGGGAAATGAAGGGTTTGAGGAAAACTGCTCAATAACTGACAGCTCCCAGAGGATGCATTATATCTTTCCCACATACTGCTGTCTGATATAACTTGACAGCATCAACACTGCTGATGGGTGTAAAAAGAGGATTCCTGTATGCAACACAGGCACAGGAATTGTCAGTGATTCAGGTCTGTAAAAAGAAACATGCAAGAGCTGTCCTTTCCCCACAGACATCTGTTGGGGATGATGCTGGGTCTCCCTTTACCTTTCTCACTGAATTACAGAGAAAATGAGAACATTTTCCCTGGTGTCTTGGGGTGACACCTGTATAGATGATTATGGTGTCACTGTGGAATGATTCTGATGACACAGTTGTAGTTTAACACATTGAAAACACATCTTCCCTCTATATAAACTCATAGAGAGAGGAGAGCAATTTGCTCATTATCCACACATTAGGTCTGAAGTGCTCACATGAATCTCTTTTCTTTTTTTTATCCTTGATGAATTTAAGTAAGTTAATGTTGTTTCTTCATACCTCTCAAAGGTATTTGACTCAATTGTCTAAAATCATTAGTTGCAAAATTAAAAGCACACAGGATTACCAGCAGTACAGATGACTTCTGGTGCTGTTTATTGTGTCATTAAGCCTTGGAAATCTTTATTTTAATATATTAGCATCTGTTTTGGTATTCTCCAAAGATCAGTCTTGGGTATTTCTTTTTACTTACAGTGACAGTGGCAATAAAGTTTCCAATCCTCTTCAGCTGTACAATGCATAGCAAAAAATAGAGAAATAGGGTCTGAATTACAGTAGCTCTCAAAAGAAAATAAAAGGGTTTTTTTCTGGTGATAGATGAATGGGCATTTTGTTAACAATTTTTTTCCTGAAACCTCTTTTAAATTATTCAGGCTGTCCCTTCTGTTGAAATATCATCAAATATTTGATTACTAACAGACTGCTTTTGAAAGGTATAGAGCATGGCCTTCACAAAGGCTGCCCCAGACCATTAAAGAATGATTTTGCCGTATTACACCATCAAGTGTTTTTTTCTGTTTAGCAATAATTACACAGCTATAAACCCCAGAATCACAAAAGAGGTTGTGCTGGAAGGGACTTCATCTGATCCAATTCTATGGCTAAAGTCAGGTCAAGACTTGTATATTTTCAGCAAGGCTGATTCCACCACATCTCAGGTGATCTCTTCCAATGATTAATTGCTCTCATGGTGATGAATTTTTTTCTTATGTCCAGATGGAATCTACCCCAGAGCAAGTCTTGTTCTTTCCCTCTTGTCCTGTCACAGCTCTTGAAGGGAGCACCTCCATCTTCTCTGTAACAAACTTTCAGGCATTGGAAATCAGTAACTAGATGCCCCCAAGCCACGTTTTCTCTAGGCTGAACAAAGCCAATTCCTTCAACATTTCTTTAACAGGTCCTCCAGGGTCTAGTCATTTTCATGGCTCTCCTCTAGACTCTGTTTATTTTCTTAGTACCTCTTTTGGTCTGGAGACGGGTTAAATTTGGACACGCTATTCCAGGTGTGACTGAAAAGTGCAGAGGAGGAGTGGTATAATTCATCCTGATGCAGATAATTTCAGCAGAAGCAGGTCTTTCAGAAAACTAGTGCTAGAAGCTGGTTTCTTGCTAAAATTTGTTGAATTCAATGCTTTTCCTTTACTTTTAAATAGACGTATGACTGAAACTAAAATATTTATGTGTGTGACTGGGTTTCATTTATTTTAGATTCAGTGTAATTGATAGTGCCATTCAGATCCATTCATCCTGTCATTTATCACTTGCTTCCACCAGTGTTCTTCGACTAACAGTTTTATCTTTTTACTTACATTTCAGATGCTGATCTAGCATCAGCGTCATCCTTTTTTTTAAGAAAGGATTGTTTCATACAAGACTTTTGGACTTACTTATCTGCACCTGTTCACTGATTACAATGCGATGTTTCAGAGAAAGGTAAAACATGATTTGCATTTTTGCACAACCTTTCAATCAGGATTCTTCAGGCATTTATCCTGGAGAAAAGGAGGCAGAGAGGAGACCTTATTCTCTACAACTACTTGAGAGGAACTTGTAGTGAGGAGGGTGTCAGTCTCTTTTCCCAGGTAACAAGTGACAGGAGGAGATAAAATGGCCTCAAGTTGCACCAGGGGAGGTTTAGAGTGGAAATTAGGCCTTAATGCAAAGGCACATACCCTTCACAGAAGCACCTGTGTCAGGGCCAGATTTCAAATGTCAGGATGTAATAATAATATAGTAATAATGTATAAATTAGATTATGGTTAATCATAATAAAATGTATAAAAATAATCATAATAATGTATAAAAATAATAATGTTAAGTAATATGTCATTATACCAGTACCTTACCTCAGCAGAGATCTTCAAAAATATTTTCATCTAAATTTGGTGCTGACATCTTGTGCAAATTTGGGTTATGAACCACCTCAAGAAAATGGTCATTATAGGCATGACAGCTAGTTAAAGGGCCACAGTGAAAAACTACTTTTTCCTCTTTAGAATATATAAAGCTGCCTGAAAGTTCTTGCAGGTATAGTCATACTTAAAAATGCTTGCTATGCTCCATGGACTCCATTTCATGTGAGTTATCATCATGCTACTTTAATTTGTGACCTCTAAGGAGGGAAGAAAATTAGGTACTTCTAATTAAATATCCTAAAGAGAAAACCAACTGCCACAAAAACAGACATTCAGAGCTATTCACAGCAAAATTTTCTTTCAAAAAGACTGCGGTCTGACCTGAGACAGAGTGGTTTCAACCTTTATGCTTATAACCATAGATGTATACACAGCACTCCAGATTTTGTACCTTCATTGAGCTTTGCACTGAGACTGATACTCTTGGATAAACCTTTAAATTATTTATCTCATTTGATTAATACAATAACCTTGGATGGAGTCAGATATTTTTCTTTGAATAAAAGGTGATGTTCTGTATTGCTTCTATAGCTGCATTACCACAAATTTCTACTGGTAAACAATTTAGTAGGAAAAATATGACTTGTTTTTCCTCTCTTTGTGAAATGTTTGCAGTCAGATGATACTGCTTATGAATCTGTTTGTACTTGATATGGTTCAGTGAACAGATTTTGTGATCACTGTGTAGCTTTGTATTTGCCAACTAATGAGAAGAGGTGTTCAGGCAATTTTATGAAATTATTGGTTTGATTTTGATGACAGGTCAGCTGTATATCCTGTACATTGTTTCTTTTTCATCACCAAGCTCATTATGTAACTAGCCTGTGTCCATCTCCAGAGGCTGCAAAGGTCTTCTCAGGACAGCAAGATTCAGTTCTGCTACCCCACAGAGAAGGGGATGGTACAGGGGAACATCCAAGGTGATAAAACAGTGAATTTGGAAAAGAGTGGTGATACGAATGGGACCAGGATAAAAAAAACAGTGAAAAAAAACCCTGAAAAATTGCATTTGTTGCTCTTGCTGGTAAGGGAGATAAATAGTGGCTATGTGAGGGAGAAGGAGTACCACATGTGTTACTTCTTACAGCTGTCTTTCCTGCGCTTCAGATCTTGATCCTTCTCTTTCTCAGCACTGAGTAAGGTGAGATCCATAGTTAACGAGACTGAACTGTGGTGGGGGATGAGGCAGATGAGGAGGCAAAAACCTGCCACTATAGCACAAGTAAACCTCAAAAACAGGGACAAAGGGAACTCAACTGTCCACGAAAATCATGAAACATTTGGCACTTGGGCAAGAGATTGGTTTGCTGGTACACACTCCTTGTTCTAGGACCCACTAACCTTTTACTAAAGCTCTCAGTGAGGACTGCATAAATAAAGGCAGAAATGGCATGTGGAAGCATGTTTGTCATGGGAGCAGATGGGAAGCACTCTCAGCATGACTTATTGTGCATAAATATAGTGTTAGTTGCCTACTGTTACAAGTAAATGAATGACATCACCCTTCCCGCTTTCGGCTATGTTGTCCTTATTTTCTTCACAGACATGACTCTTGTGGAAGTCCTATTTCCTAAGAGTAGTCAAGGAAAGTGTTAATTCCTGTGGGAATTCAGAATGGTTCGGGGTCTACCCTGAGCAAAGAGGGTGCTGTGCCTGTGGCGCTGCGTTGCCTCACAGGTTGTGGCTTGATGGAATCTGTCAGTAGGGCTCTGGACCAAGCTCCTGCTGCAAGATGATGTGAAGCGCTGATGCCCTGTAAGCCTAGCCTGCCGATTCAGTCGTATTCAGAAAATTTGTCTGGTTTTGCGTTCATATGGCACCCTCTGTGCCTGGGTCCTAGCTTAATGCCAGATCAAATATCCTCTCTCACAGCAGGCATAAAGCCAGCAGCAGCACATACAGCAGCAGAAAATCTGTAGCACAGGCACTAGCTGGTTGGTTGGGAAGGTAAGTGTTTACTCTCCCTTGCACCATAAAAAAATTGGCTTGCTGGTGATAGAGTGGGCACCATGCAATTGTGAGTTCCCTGGCTTTTTTTTTTTTCCCCCTTGGATTTAGTTTTCATCACACCTACCAGGTGTATTAGATCGCTGAAGTAAATTTGTAGGGGGCTGTACATCTGCTCACGTTAAATGTTACTCAAAATACCAGTGCTACAAAGCATCCTCTGAGCTCCTTTTATCAGGTGCATCCATTTAGCAGCCTGTAGTCATGCCACTGTCAGTTAATGGAAGTCAGAGATTTAGATACCAAGTAACTGTGCTTGGGCTTGTTTGATCGCGGATTTCTTTCTTTCCTTGCCTCTCGAGTTTTATGGGAATGCCTGAGTCACAGCAGGTCCAGCCAGTGGGGGTTAACTGAAGGAAGGATTGCCTACGGATCAGATCATAATCTTTTGGTAGTAGCTCCCCAGCTGAAGAGTTAAGCTGGCAAAGCTGCAGCTGTAAGCAAACTGTGAGCAGTGCGCAGACTAGGAGAGAGCAAAGATGCCAAGAGTCCATGTTCTAAAGAAGGCATGCTCTTTGGGAAAAGGATTTTCTGCTCTTTGACCAGCTCTGCTGCTCACTTGGTTTTATCTACATTTCTTTTTTAAGTCTGTCTTTGATTTACACCAAAGGAGCAGAATTATGCCTAAAGGACACATTTGTTTTTCTAATTCCCAGTATGAAACCAGGTTTGCACTTTCCAGTGTGTTTTTATGCACTTAATTGCACTATGAAATGCAGTAATTTGGGTTTGTTTAAAATCACAAAATAACTCTCATCAATGAGTCCTTTTGCTTTGCTTCAGTCACAGAATGTGTATGGTTTAAAACTTGCACCACCCACACTGTCCAAAATTTTGCTATGCACAGATGCTCAGTAAATTGCATACCTCCATCTGTGGTAATATAATTAGCTAGAAGAAGGTTTGAATTTGGATTTAATGTATTGTATTCTGATTCAGTTTGAAACTGTTTTCATTCCTTTGAATTATGGGGGTGGGGGCTCTGCCATTGAATATAGTCTGCTCTTAAAGTTAAAATATTTCTCAGTTTAAGCTGAAAAAGAAATTGATCCCATTTTAAGTAACAAGAACAGTTACTTACAGTAAGCAGTGTCCAGACCTCTTCAACATCCAGTAAATTTTCAGTGGCTTCGTGCATGTGTATGCATGTGTAATAGCTGTGTTCTATTCACATGGAATATGGATTTGAAAAGGATAAAAGTGCAGTAAATATGTGGTAAATGTATTTCTGGAAAGTAAATGGGTGTTTGCCATAATAACCATAGTGCTTGAATTTTCACTTAACAATTTTTAGCTGAGCATTTCAAAGACTTCTAACAACTTAACAATGAAATTTTGTGAGAAGCCTGCAGAATTGTTATTTTATCAAGACAGAAGGACTGTGATTTGCCCAAATTCAGCAAAAGCAATAAAAAGGAAATTCAGGCATCCTGTACAACAACATTATTTTAGCCACTCAAATAACATTTATACAAGAAAACATTAGTAAATGCCCTTTTCAAGAAAAATATTCACAAGATTATAGTTGCTTATTAGGTTAGTTGCTGTGTGCCATGGTAAAGTACTGTTTTTCTAAACATAGTAATCTTGACATTTTTACTCATCATTTTGCTTGTTCTAATTCCTTAACACATAGATTTTAATTTTAAAAAATCCTGTAAATTCATGCCTAATACCATACATGCCCTTGCTGGAACCATACTGAAAGCACAAGGAAAACTGGTTTTTGACTGTTGCAGAAATATCCTTTGTTCTTACAGCAACCAGCAAGTTCTAATATCTCCATCAAAGGAGCATGCACCGTGTTTGTCATCCAGGAAAACATTCAGGTCAGACCGTGTTGTTTATGAGGTCGCTCATACTTGGTACTGTTTTTGCCCTGCAGAAACGCACAGCCAGTCTTTCTCCAACAGAACAGGGGGGTAAGAAATCAGCTCAGTTAACTCACCCCAGCTGAAATATCGCTTTTGTAGAATCAGAATAATTACATTGGAAGAGGCCTGTGGATATCATCTAGTCACCTTCTTGTTCACCTTACCTTCTAAGTTACATAAGGTTGACCAGGACCTTGTCCAGCTGGTCTCACCTCCAAGGGTGGCAGTTACACAAGCCATTCCATTTTTTGACTGCACTAACTACATTTTTCCTTGTGTTTAACTAGAATTTTCCTTGCTGCAGCTTGGGTCAATTTCCTCTTGTCCTGTCACTGATTATCTCCAAGAAGAGTTTGACTCTGACTTCTCTGTACCCACTTAGTAGGTGGCTGAAGAGAGCAGTCAGACCTCTCCTCCAGATCAAACTAAACCAGGTCCCTCAATCAAACTAACCCAGCTCTCTCGACCTCTCCTTGCATAGCAAATTCTCCTTCCCTCAGCCAGGCGCTCTCCAGTTTATTAGTGTCCTTCTGCATTGGACAGAAATCCAATGTAGCCTCCTGAAACTGCATAGCAGGGATTAATCCCTCTTTTTAACCCTCTTGTTATGCCTTTAATAGTGCAGCCCAGTATGTAGCTAGACTTCACTGGAAAGGCTCAGATTTCAACTGCAACAGCACAGTGTATTTGTCTTTTTTTGCCTTCCATTACCAGAAGCTTCCAAGTTTTAATGAAACTTATTTAATGAAATAGGGGTGATGGCAGTGAGATTGCCAGTTTTCTAGCAGATAAGGCAGAGTGCTGTTTTTCAGATGTTTACAGTACCATTTTGTAGTAAGGTTACTGATCAGCTTGTAACACAGAGTGGAAATTTCCTTTTTCGAACATTTAGGTGCTTGGCAAGGTATCCGGAGCTTTTCTCTTGATATATAGTATTACTGACTTTCAAGCTGCATTTTGATGCCTGTTTGCTAGAAACTGGGCAAGTGCACTTTTTGGTATGAATGTCGCAGCTGGTATTTTTAAGGGTATACCATTAAACCTAAATCAGTATTCTAACTTGATACCACAAATTCTGTTCTCTTGATTACTCATCTGTTTTTGAATGCATCAACTCATTATTCTACCATGTGAACACATCGGATGTTCTGATTGGTGTCGGATTCTAGCATCTGTTTTGGCTTATATTACTTTTCCTAACAAAATCCGTTTGGACCAAGATACACCATATTTGTGAAATACGTAAGACCATGGTTTTTCAGAAAGATCAGTAAACAGTTACATTCAGCAATTTCTCATCAGTATTTCAAGTCGGAAAAACTACATCTTTCTCTCATGCCTGTGCAGGCTCCAGACATTATATTTCATGAAATTCCCAAGCGACTGAAGGTACAGTCTTCAGTGGTGGCTGGGTGACGTAATCTGACAACATCTAAACTTCAGTTTTGTAGAAGATTTGCTCAGCATTTTGGAGCTGTTTGTGGTTCGTCATATTACAAAAAAATAGTCTTGCTCATTACCTCATTTTAGATGCTCCTGTAGGTTTAGAAACCTCCATAAGCTAGAAAAGAGTTCCTCACTACTGTGTGAAAAAAAAAAAAAGTAGAATGTAATGACAGCACAGTTGAGTTGCATTTACTTTTATGTTTAGCTAGTGGAGGTTCTATCCTATACCAAGTGTGGGGTGGAGAAATCTTCCATGTAGAAGTTTCTGCTCTTTAGTTCCCAATGGTAAAATGTAGAAGGGTGGAAGCAAAAATAACCACTCAGGTAACGCGTGATCCAAACATACTCAGAATCCTGCATGAATACATTCGATTTAGCTGTAAGGTGTGCTACACCTAGGATTTTTCAGGTGAGCTGGCACAGCCTGCACTAAAACACATGCTGCCTCTGCTACCGGTACGTGACCAGGTTGCCCAAGAAGGTGTGGGTGACGCACATCTCTGCCCTATAGACAGATCCTGAAGGAGTGTTGGCTTAGATGTGGAGCTCAGGGCATAGTTTTGTGAAGTCTCTCTCCCTGGGAGTAGTGATAGTTGGACTGGACAGGTTTGGACTGAGGGCTTAATTTAGTGTTTTTTAAATCAATAGTTTCTTCCCTTTTCCCTTTTCATACAACAGGTAGGAAATCAGAGAAGGTAAATTGTGACAGGTCAGTCCAGGTTTAGAGTGCTCTGGCTGTGAATTGCTGCAAATGAGAAAGTACTATGCAGTCAGAGCAAAATACTCCTCCACCTTCTCAGCTGCTCTTCCCATGACAGAATGATGGGCAGAAGGAAGAATGACGTCCTTCATGCTACAGGAAAAAATTACAGAAGTGCAAAAGGATCTAGTGGCCTTTTTTTAAACAAATATATTGCATTGATTTACTGTCTCTAAGAGGGGGCTTAATGCCATGCTGTTTGGGGCATCTGGGGCTGCTGGAACATAGATAATGAAGTGTGTAAATGACTACTTCTGGTATCTCACTCTGGCTGAACTTGAGACAGAATCTTTCTGAATACAAAATAGTGCAGGATGACTTCCATTACAAGGGGCTGATCTGCTCTCTTGAGGTGCTGAGAACATCCACTTCCTGAGTGCAAGAAGTATGTCAAAATTGCTCTGCCTTTTGCACAATTGTGCCTTAAAACTCTGTATCTCTAACAGATTAACAAGCAAAATAGTAGAAAAACTGAGTGGGGAGTTGCCATGGTGATCATAACATTTGATAACTGCAAACAACGCTGCTCCATACAGCAACCATGAACCAGAACACAAAGATGGCATTTCTTGTGACCAAAAGTCCAAATTCTTAGAAGCCTTGACTCATTCACTGTCAGTATATTGATAGTGAATTCAATTTGATGTTTATCTTTAGTATGACTTCACACTCAAAACAGGTTTCCTGCTTTGTAGTCCTCTAATGAACTTTCAGGGACTGTAAAGAGAGAAAATTGAATTCAGAAAACTGTGTGGAAATGGTAACAAAGCAGATATCTGTCAGCACATGGTTTCCTCTCTGCTGGGTGGCTATAGGTACTGGATTCTTCTAGTACAGCTTTGAAAATACAAAGGACACAGAAGTGGTTTCTTTGGCTAAGCCAGCCTGCTATGGAAAGTCATGGAGAACCAAGGCAAGAAGTAATGTATCTGTCTCCTCCTTTTACACCCTGTCGTCTAGATTTGTCTGGCTAGATTGAGAAGCAGAGAACTAAGAAAAGGCAGAGTCACCACTCTACAACAGAACAGATTTGAGCTTTTTGATCTGTTACTATAGAGAGGCTGTTCAGTCACCTTTAAAATAATGTTCTTCTAAATATGTAGCTAGTGCAACTCCTAAATCTGTAGCTACAATTTTGCGAGACATCAGACTGACTAACTGAAAACAAAATTTGTTTGCTCTCACATTAGCTGCCATTCTGTTTCTGATTACTAATTTAAAGTTTCCTGTTGATTCCACTCACAACTCTTAGAGTTACTCCAGTAATAAGCAGAGAGACTCAGAGCTGCCTCCTCAGAGAGTGGAATGAGTAATCAGAGCATCAGTTAAAGACAACATGATGTTGCACAGGCACCTTGGGAAAAGGGAAGATTTTGCAAACTCATAGAATCCTTCTATTCGAGATAAAATTCCTATAGTGCATTATTATAACATAAAATCGATGTCTTTATGATTATCAACAGAGAGGTTCTGACAGCCTAACTTCACTTAAGGCTTGGTCATATTTTTTTCATGGAGACATCAGTGACTATTTTCTAAGACACAGGGAGATGCTATCGAGTGCACTTGTGGGAGAAAGTGTTCCATTTCCATCATCTAACATGGCCATCAAGCCGAGCTAAATGGGACTGACACAGGATTGGATCGACAGGCTGGACTGTTGCCAGTTTGTTTTGGTTTTTTTTTTGCCCCCATTCATTCCAAGCATAGAGATTGTAATTGCAGACTGACTCTTTGAAAGACACTGAGTCATCACTGTCTATTCCACTGCTAAATCTTATTTTTGTATAACTAGCAAGTACTTTTGAAGTACCCCTGCTATTGGTTCTGTGCTCTTGGTGTCGGTGAGTCTGGGTTTTGTTTGTTTACTGCAATTAGGCAATGATTGTGAGTTATGAATAAAGCCTAGGGGAAAAGGGGATAGAAACATTTATTTCTGGCAATTGAGAAAGTGCACATTGTTCTTTATGTTAGCATATGACTCAGTCAAGAAGGTAAAAGTTTCTGATTCAAGATTTGAATCAGACCATAATTTTCCATGCATCCGTTGCTTTTCTGCATCCACTTAAACTAGTTTACTGATGGTAGTAGAGTTAGGTGTGAAGGTTTAGCAAACTAAAGTTGTCTTTTTAATCACTTGTATAAAAAATACAAGTTACCTATAACTTTAAGAAAATGAGGAAATAGTAAAAACAATGAGGATATAACTGATTGAATTACTTCTTTCTTTGAATGCTTTCTTTTGCTTTAAAGGGACGTAAGGCTTAAGCAGACAAACTTGTGCATGATACGAGGAAAGGGATAATTTTAGGAGTTGTTTTGAGATTAAAGGCTGTTGAGTATCACGTGAAATTGGGGAATCTGTCTCAGTCAGATATTATTATAGGAGAGAAAGTTGTGGCAAAGCTCTGTGTGCTTCTTTGTAGGAAAGGGAAGTGTCGCAATACTAAGCCCTAAAGAAAGAATATAAGCAGGAACAAAATAAGAAAGGCAATAATCTAAATATTAAGTTATGATGTAGCAAAACAGATCAAAAGGAGCAAAAGGGAGAAGGAGAAAAGCATATGGGGGATGCAGCTCTTCTCCAAGAGACGCAGAGGTCAGAGACGCAGATCTTGGGCCTTTCTGTGTATCTCTACCAGACATAAAAGTCCCCCACGGGTCCCAGCCGTTCCCTCTCCTGCAAGTGACCTGGACTCTTTGCTTAAAAACTCCTTCCTACAAGCTGGTGGGAAGCAAACAGCAGGAGCAGGCAGAGGCCAGCTGGGGGCTGGTCCTGCGTGGCAGATGGAGGCTGTAATCCACTGTTAGAAACAGTCATCGATTTCTGACTTCCTGTTTGTGTTCATCAGTGATGGTGATTTCCCTCTTTCATTTCTCTCCACTAAGCTTGCCCAGAGCCTGGTACCTATCAGCAAAAGCTTAAATGAATCAGAGTTATAGGATGTTCAATCTTAACGGGGAAATACGTCAATGAAAGAGAAACTGCAGACAATGGGAGTCCTCCCCCCACACTTTACACTGTGCCAATATGTGGCACTGCAAAGCATCCTTTATTTTCACCTACGTTCATATTTTGTCATTTCATGAAATTAATCTTTTCATGATTGCTAATTACTGTGTTTCTCATTAATTTCCTTTCTTGGAGGAAAACCAGCCCTCAGAAACACAATGATTGTTTTCAAATTTGAAAAATTGTTATTCATTGCAGAAACAGGATTGCCTTTTCCATAGAAGCTCTCCTAATCTGTGCTAGTTATGAGATCCTTCTGGGAAATAAGTTTTATTCTGCATGCTGTTGAGAGCAAAAAACTGGGAAGTGAAGCTAATGAGAAGCCACCAATAATTACAACTGAAGATCAAAATATTGGAAAATCATAATAAAGAAGATGATTCTCAATTAAAACAGGTCAGGAGTTTAAGGGATTTTTAAAATGAGATTGTCCTAATTAAGTGAAACTAAGTCTTTTGGTGAAAATATATTGCTTTCAACATAAATGCTTCCAGAAGTTTCCCTGTTACATGAAGAATTACCAACAGTAACAGGAAGAAAGGAACACAGAGGGCAATATCAGTCTCACCTAATTTTAGCCATATAAAGTATAGGTATATTATACCTGTAAAATTAGTTATCTAATTTTCTTTTGTGAACAGAGAGATAAGCACCTATTTAGTGCATTTCTACTGATTCTGAAACATATCCAAGGCTGATTCAATGAATTGCCCTAGTGATACCAGAACAACTGCTTTAGGGCTGAGGGATACCATTTGGAAGCAGTGCAAGGAGCAAATCCAAAAGAAAACTAAATCTATTTAGAAAAATAAAATAAAAAGTAAATAATTGGTTGTTTTCAGTGGCTGATCTCCTGTAGCTTGTCTTGTAACAGCTGAGGAGCAGCACTAGTGTGCCTTGGGGTGTGGGAGCACACCAGGACACAGGGCAAGGTCACACTGGCTGCAATGGCAGCCCCAAAACAACTGGATAGCAGCAAGCTGCAATGCAAAATCTGTGCAGGAGGACTAGCAGAGCACTGTAGACAAGCAAATAATCCTTGTGGTTAGCAGCAGTAATAGAAACCTGAGTGCAGCAGGACTATGAGTAGCTGGTACTTCAGAGCTGGTTCACATCTGGCTGGTCTGGAGCATTGCAGAGCAAGTAGGGGTCTGTCTGCAAGAGACAAAATAGCTGCTGGTCAGAGAGGCTGGAGGGGATATACCTGAGATGGTTTGTGTCTCTGCTTGCAGAGGTTTTGATTTGTGCACATATGCTCTAGGAAGATCTTAGGATTCGCAATGTTTCATCTGTTTTGCACCTAAATTTTCTCCCTGCTTTCTCCATGACTTTAATAAAAAATAGGTCCAAATACTGTATTCATCTTTCCTCTTCCAGTGACTTTGCAGACAGCACTCTCAGAGAAGATACTCAACACCATGGGAAAGCCACTGCTGTAATTTTTTCTGAGGAAATTCAACTTTGATTGTGGCTCTTTGCAGTTTCTAAGTTAGATGCTCATTAAATCGGACCATAGTGAGAGAAGATACTAAGAGTGTAATTGTTTTGGCATGCTCAAGCCATTCCATGAAGACTCATGATGCTTTATAAACCTATGAAATAGTTGCTGGCTGAACCCATAATGAGTATCCATGTAGAAGAAGGGCAGTGACTGGAAGTATTGGGACAGGGAAGCACAGCAACTGTTAGATTGTGATTTTCTTTTTTTAGATTCACCAGCTTGAAACAAAGTATCTGTTTGGACAAAACCTTTTCTAAGAAGCAGAAATTCTAACTGGACAGATTAAGAGATTGGAAAAGGTCAGCATAGTTTGTTATCTGTCCAGTCAGATACAACTTTGGTATGTGAAAGGATATTTAATCACGGGACTTATATATAAGTTCCCCAATGGTAGGAGCTCATTCTGACTGAACCTAGAGGAGCCTGAGAGGTGGGTTGTGAGGCACTGGAACAGGTTGCCCAGTGAAGGTGTGCATGTGTTCAAGGCCAGGTTGCATGAGGCTCTGAGCAACCTGGTCTAAGGGAAGGTGTCCCTCCCTGTGGCATCCTGGAATGGGATGATCTTTAAAGTACTTTCCAACACAAACCACTCTGTGATTCTGTGATATTTTTGTGATTTCCCCTTGCCCAGGAATGTTTTGATGTGATGGGCTGCTGTATTGAAGGACTGCTGTGCTAAACTTCCACTAGAGAAACTTTTGGCTACTTCAGTGGCACTGCTGGAGCAGCAAGGGTTTTGCATGGGGCTGCTCTCCTGGAGATATACCAGTGCTTGCTTACAGGAGATAAGGGGGGAAATCTGACTTGTGGCTATTTTTTTATGTTAATGCAGATGTTTAGTTGTAGTAGGAACGCAGTTCCAGTTATACCACACTGTAGTCTCAATTCATACTTGAGTTTTACTACAGAATCCTCCTGCTGTTGATTTTGACTCTGAGTGGCTTTCTTCTTCGTAAGATCTCTGCGGTCTCGTCTGTAATTTCTATTTTCCAGTGGGGCATGGTTTTTGATGAGGGACCCGTGGAGTACACTGATGTGTGCTGTACTAACTTAAATGTTAAAAATTCTGCTGGAGGCAGTGCTTTGTAAGAAGTGGCAAAGCATTATCCCTTCCCATGGGATTTATGATAATAACATTAATGATAATGAATTACATTGGTATCTCTGTGGCAGTCATTTTCCTACTGCTGTTTTTTCTGCCCTACAGGGGTTGTTTCTTTTTCATGCAGGTCAATGAGCTTTTGCTGTGATCAAAACAAACATGCAAATGTAAATTCTTTCTATTTAGGTACAGGAAAAAAAATCAAGTGTTAGGATGGATAGATGGTCAGTAACAGATAAAGATATAGTTTTAAGTGGCACCCTAACACAGTTTATTCTGACTGGTTTGTTTCAGATAAATGTCTGGGAGACACTTTCATAATGAAGAAGCTTTCTGGAATAAAGGGCTGCTAACATTCTCCTTTCTAGTTTCAGGTCTTTTTTAGAAACATCAGCTGGTAATGTTAATTCAAAAAAACTATGGGGATTGCAGTTTACAAAGACTGAGTTACTTCATTATTGTTTTAAGTACTATCCCAGGTTTAAGAAAGGAAGTGCTAACAGTAGTTTGAAAGATACACTTAAAAAGAAAAAATTAATAAGGTGAGAAAACATCTCCCATGTAAGACACCAATAAACTGACAAAGTTTTGCTGCTGAGATCCAGTTCCAGACCCTAAAAAGCACAGAAATTATTGAGAAAAAGCTGCTTATGTCACTTTAGGAAACTGAAAGGATTCTTTGAAATGTAGAAACTACACTTGTTCCTCGCTGTGACCTTCCTAGCTGAGGCTCCCTCATTTCGCTTTGTATCATTTCCTATCGGCTTTGGGTGTCTTTTCAATGTTGTTGATTTCTGGAAACTGAAGAGCAGATGGTTAGTGTTTGTAAATTGCCAAAGCCCCATGACTTTAAATGGATAGCTGCCTTGAAAATTTGAGCAGCTAACATAACTATTCAAGGGCTGTGTAATCCTTTTATTTGCTCCTCCCTTACTGTCCTGTACAAAATTGAGTCACCTTTATGGACTTCTTAAAATGTAGAGAATATTTTTATTTGCATCTCACATAGTTTAATGCTAATACACAGTTTAAGAAATTATTCAGATTCTTCACTTTATACATAGATTTAAATACATAAGCATTTTAATTTTTGCAAATATATCAAGATATTTAATCTTATTTGAATCTCCAGATTCAAGTTCTGCAATTCAGCAGCATATATTCTACAGTGAACATAAAATTAGAGCAAAAATAGACAGTATAACTTAAGGTTTTATTCAACATTTATTTAGCAGATTGTGATCTAAAACTTTTGCCTGAGAAATAAATAAACAATACCAGATTTAGCTTGTAGATTGCAGTTTAAGAAAAGGGCTCATATATAAAATTAATTTATAAAATCTGATCTAATCTTGACAGTTTTATTGGTATATTTATTGCCACCAAGGAAAAAAAAAAACCTTAGGATTTATATTTTGCAGTGCATTTTATAGTGATTGTTCTAGCATTTCCTTTATGATAGAAGGAATAAATCAAAATCATGTAACCCACCCTTACATTATTGCAAATATATCAACCAATATTCTGTCTCTGGAAGTTTTCGTTGCTTCAGGCAAAGAATAAAGGATTATTTCTGCATACTCATTAATCTCACAGAGGAATGAGCTGGGAACTCCATCTCATCAGCATCCCTGATCATCAGGTGGACATCTCAGTCCCCTTCAGGTCTTGAGATTCTGAGTCTGTCTTTCACTTCTTACCCTCTCCCCCCGTGTGGTCTTTGCACTTCATCTTTGCTCCAGGATTGTTTGTCTTCCCCTTTAATCCTCACCTGATGCCTCTTCATCCCTTGAAAGGCCTCATATACCTACACTTCTCTGCCCTTTAATTAACTCTCTGCACATGAGATACCAAGACAATTGATACTGAGGGCATGTTGTGCCCTCTCCACAGCCTGTGCGTTTTTCATCTATTTGTCTCTAAGGAGGGAGCAGCTCTTCTCTAGGTGTGTAATTCATAGCACAGCAGGTCTCTACTTTTAGGCAGCCTGGAGCTATTCACTGTAGTAACGAGGTTGTTGATGATAACAGGGTTTTAAAGGTGCCTTTTTCCTTGTTACTGCAGCTGAGGTAGAGGGCAACACTCTTCATCTTTCAGATCATAAAGGGATAGAGACCAAGGGAATATATATCCCTGGTTTGACATGCTCCAGCTCTCTATGGTCCTTCCATACTGCCCATTTTGTGGACTAGGTGACTGAGTTCTAGAAACTACCTTATTTATAAATGGTTTCAGAATTGATATTTTAATTGTTGGTGCTTGTGTTTTAAAGCTTATATGTCATCTTGTTTTGGAGCCAGTTGCAGAAAATTGATGTTATTCTACTTTTTTTGTTGGTATTTGGTTAGCAGAACATGCTGAAAGCTGACTATACTTTTGTTTTGTTTGGTTCTGACACAATTGCCTCTTTCCCTTCCAATTAGTCACTGGATTATGTGCCTTTTCTGCTAAGTTTTTTGAATTTAAGCTTATTATTAACACCTGGATAATATCTTACAGACCCAATGGCTTTTCATCTGCAGTAGTATTCAGTGTTTCCCTCCTTTCATTAAATGCTTCTCTCCCCCCAGCACTTCACTTCTCCTACTCATTTCAGCAATGTGGTTCCTATGGAAACACACTTTCCATATACTCTTTAGGTTGTGCTTCAGCATGGAAAAAAAAAAAGAGCCAACTATTGTATCAGCCTCTCCTCTATGGAATGAAGGCTCAGACATTCCCAGCCCCTCATCCAGTACTGCCTGACTCACTCTGGGTTGGGATCAAACCTGTTCATTTTGGGAGAAATGTTGATGTTTTTAATATGTAAATGTGCTTTGCAGTAAGAATCTGGGTTTGTCTGCATTCGACATGCTTAACAGGCATGATCTTTCTGGCAAGCAAGGTGGGCTGGTGGGATTCATCCTTAACCTTCAAAGCTAGTTCTGAAAGGATACTGCAGAAAATAACATCTTCCAGAGGCCACCAGGCACTTCCAGGGCTTCAGGGTCCTGGTTCAGTGTGTCTGGGCTTTGGTCAAGTCAGATGGCCATTGCTACCCCACATGGAGGTACAAACTGTACTCAGTAAATAAAAATCATCTCTTTCAGTCAGCCCTCACAATCCATCAGCAAGTCTATCACAAACAAAAATCAACAAGATGTTCCCATTCGCAGCTTTTGGATGGTAATGACACAGTCTGTTACAAACCCATCAGATGTTTCAGTGCTGGGCTGCTTTGAGAGTGTTTGAACACGTTGCTCTCCAATGTGATATTTTGCTTAGAGTGAAACAATCTTTAAATATTTGCATAATATTTGATAATGTCCACTCAGCTGAACATGAGAAGACGGGATAAAATATATCCCATTATTCATATTTATTCCCACACTTGAATCTATACAAAATCAGTTTTTCAAAACCCACTCGCTCTTTGCAAAGACCAGGGGCTGCTGTTTGTGTGTCTTTGTATCATCCCAGTGACCCTATATTGCACATTCTTTTTCTGCTACATCATTTTTTAGAAGTACAGAACCTACATGTCATTTCTGCACAAGCCAGTTACATTTTAGGTGCAAGATGTGATTAGAGATGTTTGCAGAAAGGCAGAAGACACAGTGCAAGGGAAACAATAATGATCAATAAGATGGACTGTAGTGTAATAATGCCACTTTGGTTTTGTTTGTCTCATGGAAAAGCTGATCAAAACAAAGATCTAGGAAAATTAATTTTGGATAGACTTCAGTAAAACGGGATTTCATTTGCCAGTGACAGAGAAAAAGAAATTGCAGTAATTGAAATGTGATATGGAAGCTTGAGCACAAGATTCAGTTTTGTGGAATAGAATTTGCTCTGCTAAGCATTAATAATCCTTATAATTCCAGACTCAGGTCTGGAAAAATAATTTTAACTCTCTGTAGTTAGTAGACTTTGCCTAAAATTTTCAAAAACATCCTTGAGACCATAATATCCATAGGGAAATGCTTTCCATTTCTAGAAAAGACTGAAGCTTTTAGCAGTAAGTACGTCTTTAGCTTTGAGTAAAAATACTTAAGGCTTCTAAAGACTAGATTACAAAGATTTCTTCTCCAGTACTTAAAGCAATGTTCAAGAATCCACCAAATCGGTGTATTGAGTAACAACTATTAATTTCAGGTTAGACATCTACCTAAACACATCTACAAACCTGACTGGTTCCTTGCATCTTTAGACTCTTGACTACTTTTCAAACTTTAAGAGTAGAGATGATTCATGATTTTTTAAAAGTTTCTCCTCATATTTTATGCCAGACTTGTCTCAGGTTGTGGCTGGGCCATAGAGCTGCTAGACTGTTTTACAAAGCTGGATTCATAATTTCTTTTCTGCTCTTATGTTATCAAGCAGCTGCTGTCTTCTCCCTGCAGTCCCCATCAAGAGCTCATTTTGTCAGTTTGTGGTGGTAAACTGACTTTCTAAAGAATTAAAAAAGAAAAAAAGAAAGAGAAAATGCTCATAATTTACAGTGTTGTCTACATGGTGTGTTTAGGCAGATGAGGAGTTGCCGTGCCTCTGTTGTGAACTGACTTGTGTCTTTCTTCTGTTTGATCTATTCTATCAAAAATGCTATTGTGGCAGGAGCAATCCTGAAAATATTTTTCTCTAAGCTTTAGCAGAAGTGGAGCTATTCAGATTATGCCATCAACCACTCCGTCCAGAAGTCGAGTGTTTATCAGAAAATAGTTGTAAGAAGAGTTCTCTCAGAATCCTGTTTAGGAAAAAAATTGCTCATTCTTGCGCATGCTGGTTAAGGTTGAATATGATTATTCTGTTTTATGCAACTTACAGAAAATAATGAGACCATAGAATGGTTGGGATTAGAAGAGGCCTTATAGGCCATCTGGTTCCATCCCACTGCCATGGACAGGGGCACCTTCCACTAGACCAGAGTGCTCAGAGCCCCATCCAGCCTGACCTTGAGCACAGAGCTTGTCTCCTTTACCAGAGACGTGGATGGTATAATATCATGGATCCAAACGCCAGGCAAAGCAGAAAGCTTCTGAAATAGGGCTATTGATTTTACATAGCCTTGAAGTGGTGATTTTTTTGTCACCACTTTTATGCATTAATTACTGTAGCAAACATATGTCAGCAACGGTTCTTCTCACCTTACCTTTGGAAGGAAAACAGTGTGGGCAGGGAACCGTTTCGCTTGGATTTTTGAAGTTATCTGTACATGCATAATACTGCATACTCATGTTATTTAAAGTAAGATGAAAAACAATGTTTAAAAGCAAATCTGGTGAGGTGTGTGACTACCTCAGTTCTGTTGGGAATGCATTCCTTAGCCACTGGCTGACCTACCAAAACGGGGTTCAGCTCTTGTGTGCACGGTAGGAGTTACACTGATGTATTTCCAGCCATAGTAACTTTCATATTTGCGACTAATGTTTGTTGATTGTGAATATTTGCAGGTCCAGGAACTGCAAATGTTTGTACTTACGCAAATCAGAAATAAACGTGAGTAATTTGAGCTCTTACATTTCTGGGCTGGTCATCATCTTTCCAGACTACTACACTTTAGAGGCCTACTGAGCTTTTTTGGAGACACATTTGACTGGTGATTATTTAAAGACTTAAACAAGCAATGTTTGACATCCTGTGATTCCCTAGAAATTAGTGGTGGTTACTGTGATCAGTAAATGAGAAGTGGAGGTCGTTACCATTTGTTCAACTTTCAGAATTGACTGTACACACTTAGCAGCTTGTAGCTTGATTTTCAAAATGTGGAGGTGTACAGTGAGGAAAAATTTCATCTCTTTTCTTCAGGATTAGGAGGTTTATAAAGAGTGAAAACCTGGAACTATTTCTACATGTAACTATAACTATAAGCTAATTTTTAAATGAGATACATATTTGTTTTTTAACGCTTGCATGTTTTGTGTTTACTCAGTTTAGTAAAAATGCTTCCCAAAAAAAAAAAAAAAAGCATCTGGCTTTTACTTGTATTATATTTTTCTGAGAGTTTCTGGACCTGTATATGATTTAGTATAGGATCTGATTATAGCAATGAAAACATGTTGTTTGCAGTCACAAGCTCAAGTACAGGCTGGGCAGAGAATGGATTGAGAGCAGCTCTGATGCGAAGGACTTTTTGATTGCTGAGAAGCTCAACATAACCCAGCAATGTGCACTTGCAGCCCAGAGACCTAACCTCATCCTGGGCTGCACCCAGAGCAGTGTGGGCAGCAGGATGATGGAGGGGATTCTGTCCCTCTGCTCTGCTCTGGTGAGACCCACCTGCAGTGCTGTGTCCAGCTCTGGGGTCCTCAGCACAGGCAAGACGTGGACCTGTTGGAGGGGGGCCAGAGGAGGCTATGAGGAAGAACAGATGGCTGGAGATCCTCTCCTATGAAGAGAGACCGAGAGAGCTGGGGTTTTTCAGCCTGGAGAAGAGAAGGCTTCAGGGAGGCTTCAAAGCAGCCTTCTGGTACCTAAAGGGGCTACAAGAAAGCTGGAGAGCAACTTTTTGTCACATAGTGACAGGAAAAGGGATAATGACTCTAAACAGAATGAGGGCAGGTTCGGATTAGACATAAAGAAGAAATTCTTTACTGTGAGGGTGGTGAGGCACTGGCACAGGCTGCCCAGAGAAGCTGTGGGTGCCCCATCCCTGGAAGTGTTTAAGGCCAGGTTGGATGGGGCCCTGAGCAGCCTGGTCTCCTGCCCATGGCAGTAGAGTTTGAACTAGATGAAATTTAAGGTCCCTTCCAACCCAAACCGTTCTATGATTCTATGAATTCCCTCCATTTTCTTTCCTTCTTTCTTTCTTTTTTTCAGGTTTTTGTTTGTTTTTTTCTTTCACAAAAGCAAACAATTCCTTTCAAGTTAGCTCAAACAATACAAGAACTGTCTTTTTTTTTTTTTAAGCCTCGAAATTATGGAGAAGAGGGGCAGAGAATACTTCGAGCCATTTCGCTTGCACCAATGTCTGGTGTGTTAGTGGCTTGTCAGATTACCAAGGGAAAGAAAACAGGGGAAGGAATGTCCTTCCTTAAGAGCAGAAAATTTGATCTTGGGTCTTCCAAGCTGTTACATCTTCCTTAGGTGATCAGAACCTGAGTGAAGTTGTGGTCAAAGAGCAAAATTGAAACCTAATAATCGTTTTAAAGCATGATGAATTTATGTTTGTTGTAGTACAGGGGAGCAGGTCTCTGAAATTATGTCAGTGAGAGACAGGGCCTCTTTTGAAAGGTTCAATATCAATGTCTCGATATGACAATTACATACTGTGGAAATAATTGTCTCTAGGTGAAAATCTTGACAATAAACAGAAGGAAAGTACATATAAATACTTTATTGAAGCACAAAGAAAGAAAAATGGTGTGATGAAGTTGGCTCCTTAAAGGTCCTATATTACCGATGCTGGGGAATAGATTTCCCCAAAGCATTCAATAATCTGATGTTAATAGGAGCAGAGTTAGGCCAATAGGGAATGCTCAGAAAACTATCCATGGATTACATGGAAACACAGAGTGATCCAGGTTGGAAGGGACCCCTGAAGACCATCTATTCCAACTGTCTTCTTAAAGGATGGCCAACTGATCCAGGCTACTCAGGGGCTCAGTCAAATTCTTTATATCTCCAAGGATGGAGATCCACAGCCTCTCTGGGCAACATGTTCCAGTATTTCACCATGCTCATGGTGATTTTTTTTTCACTCGAGGGTTTAGTCAGGATTTGCTCTTGCTGGAACTTTTGGGTTTTGCCTCTCATCCTTTCCCTGTGCACCTCTGAGAATGTTCTCTCTGCAATTTCTCTAGACCTTCCCATTAGATAGCTGCAGACAGCAACAAGATCCCCTTTTGAGTTTTGGTCTTATGGCTGAACAAACCCAAGTGTCTCAGCCTGTCCTTCTGCACGAATGCCTACAACAGGGTTATTCAAAGTAAGCTACAAATGCTAAGGCAGATCTCCTGCTGTGCCGAGTATCCAATTCGCTTTCCTAGGAGAGGGACAACTCTGCCAGCCTACGTTAATCCTGCAGCCCTGTGGAGCTCTGATGTGAATTATTGCCGATGGTAGATGACAGAAGAGATGTGCATTGCTTGGTTACAGGGGAACATCTTTGTTCCATCTGACTGCTTCTTTTATTGCAAACCTTACTGTAGCAAGGAACACACCACATTTCTGCTGTCTGCTCTTCTCTTCCTTAAAGTTTCATTAATTAGTTCATAAAAGCATCTACAGATCTCAAACGCATTTAATTTCACGATCCCAGCATGCTTTGGAGGATTAAGGATTAAACTACACTTGCTAAGGTACAGAGGTGAAAAGAGGAGTAGGAATGACACAGGAAACAGGACAGAGCTTGCGCCTGGGAATGATGAAGAGCTCACCCAGAGCACCATTATGCTGGGAAGCACCTGGGTGCTTTATGATACTTTCATGTATTTCAGAGGTTCTCATATGCATTGATATTTTTTGCTTTTTTGTGTAAAATTGCTTACAATTTAGATTAGTTTCATTGAATGTAAGAGATTTTTAAGCATATTTTAAGGGAGTCTTTAATCAAAATGCTGCTTTTGAGACACTAACACTGCTTAAATGTGAAAAAAATCCACAAACATTTAAATAAAACCCATATTTGATGAACTTCTCTAATGTCAGAATAGAGCTGCACCAATTATATTTCCACAGATGTAAAAATCTAGAGGAGGAGTAGGTCACATAGCTTTTCAAATCATAAAAATGTGACCATAGAATCCTACAATGGTTTGGGTTAAAAGGGACCTTAAAGATTCAGCAATTCATGTGGTAATTTATTCCAATGGTTATTCATTTTAATACATATTAAAGTACATGCGTTATTTCCCATGTGGATTTTTCTGTCTTTCAATTCCTAATCTCTTCTTTTCATGCCTTCCTAAATGAAGGTCATTAAGTATCTAATATTTTGTCCCATGAAAGTGTCCCTATATTGCAACTTCCCTATTTTCTCTTTGCCAACTGAAACCCTTTATATAACAATTTCTTCCACTCCTCAGCTGTCTTTCTTAGGTGCTGTTTTGGCTTTTGCCCCAGTATTTCACCATCATTTTTGGACAACAAAATTTCTTTCAATGCTTTCATACCGGTTTCCTCAGTACCCAAATACACATGTTCATTTCACTCCTTTTTCTGCTTAGTCTAAGCACACCAAACCCAAATGAATTGCCCAGCCATTTTTACTGCAAATTCTCTCTTTTCAAGCATCGACAGCAATGGCTTTTGTTTCTTTTTTCTTTATATGTATGTACCGTATTCGTTGGTTATATTCACACAAATTTCATTCAGCTAGGACTAACTTAGTATATTAATGACATCATAAAACAGGGCTTATGTCCTCTGATTTATGTTACCTTTTCTAACAATCTTTGTTCTAGTCCTTAAGAGGCTTAGCTTTCAAAGGCATTGATGAAAACGCTGGAAAATGTGTGGGTTTGGACTTATCCACATGAAACCCCACTGAAAATATCTTCATTCACGAATCATTTTGTGCTTTTAAATAACATTTTGAGACGCAAACCATTTCCTTGTTACTTAATATGGGCTTTACAAATACTGTATGGAACACTACATAGCCTCTAGTGTTCATTTGGAAACTTCACAGAGCACTTTTACACTTGAAGTGTATTTTTAATTGGTCCTCTTTTCACAGTCAGGACTGAGGCTTTTTTTGAGGAGGCATATTTTCAATAAAATCATGTCAATGGTATTACATTCCCATCTATTTCCTTTATTAAAAATTACTTTTATTGCGCTGGTATTAGACTGACTCCTCGGTGCTTACCCAGGCATATTTTCTGCCCATCTGGATCACAATTCTTTCAGCCTGATGGAGTTTCTCTGCAGTTCAAGGTGCACAAAAGAGGAAAATTTATAAAACAGATGTATCCTCATCTGTCACTTCAAGAGCTCTTAGACATTGATTCATCATGTCTCTTTATGTATAATCTTCTAGTCCCAGTTAATAATGTTTAGTTTCTACTTTGTTTTTAGTAAGCACTGTACTAATTACAGAAGGGTATTTCATCCCTTCCAGTTAAGAAAAGTGAATCATCCTATTTCTTTCTGAAAGCTGAATAGAAGTATTTTGTGAATAGTTCCCTATGTTCTGCAACACTATTAAAAATTTTATTATTATCTTCACCTAATGATGGATCTACACCATTGCTCAGAGCTTTTTTCCCCATGAAACCAGGAAGAACTTTTCATTGGATCATAGAATCATTAAGGTTTTTGCAAAAGACCTGTAAGATCATCAAATCCAACCCTTAACCCAGCACTGCCGTGTTCATCACTAAAACATATCCGCAAGTGCTACATCCACACACCTTTTAAACACTTCCCAGGAAATGTTCCTTTGAGCCTATCTTGCCCTTTCTGGAGTCATACCTGATGCTGCTAAAGATTGAACATTAGGGTCTGTGATGGCAGAGCAGCCAGCTGGAGGATCTATGTGTTATGTGAAGGGTTGGCCAACTTTTCAGCCACATGCATAAGAGCTGTAGGTGCAAACAATGGGCTCCAACTCTGTAGTTGTAATCCGTGTTAACAGAGAGTCCCTGCTGAAATTTGTTTGCATCGAAAGTGCCATTTTTGGTGACATTTTTTCATATTGTGAAGGTGCCTGGCATTTTTCTGTTTTCTTTCTCTGGAGGCAAGTTCCGCTGTAGTTTTCGCATCAATGGCTATACAGAAAAAAAAAACCAAAAACCAACAAATTGTATGTAAGGGCAGAGGTAAAATTATTTCCTCAGCTTAACCCATAAAACCTTCACAACAGACTCCTGTTTCTCTATCATGGGATGTCTGAGTGGCAAATTCTGCCCAGAGGCTTTCATGAACAAATGTGTAGCTAACAAAATATATTTTTCACTTGAAAGTAGAAAGTAACTGAATTTTCACCACAGCTTCCAGGGAATGCAATAATAATTATATTTTAAGCACTCTCTCAACATTTACCTAGATGCCTGGGATGTTGATTAGTGATACAAAATAATGTGACAAGCTGAGGAGTTCAGTGTGGAGATTGTGCCCTCTGTTAGGGGCATGCAGCCCAGGAGACGCTGTCAGTGTGTAAATAAAAACAGAATTCAATCAACACTGACTGATTCTCCATTTAGATTCTCCCTGAACAGGGAGAAGCTAAATAGCCATGTCTGTGGGCCCTGGTTTGGGAGAGTGTCCCAGGGCAAGCCCTTAGCTACCTGCCTGACGTGTGATTACTACGGGTGTGAAGTGTGTGTTGCAGTTACTGTCCTTGCAGGGACTGTGTTTGTGGAAGCGCTAAAATGTGTTTTAGATTTTCGAGAGGACTAAGAGGTTGATGACTGTCCTATTTTGGGTACAGAGAGAGGACAGTTTGGAAGAAACAAATGTCACCTTGATTCAGATTGAAAATTAGAGCTTTCTGAAAACAAGATCATAGAAGATTAGCTTCTTCTGTTTCAATTCTGACATTTTAAGCGGCCTAAAATTAGTCCTGGATGTGGCAGACAATATTTGGGGGTTTACTTAGCTGTTCACTGTTATCTTCAGTTCCTTAAAAAGACTGGGCCAGATGGTGTCCCTGGGGTGAGATGGAGGGAGCTCCTGCAGGTTCTGGAGCAGAGAAGGTGCTAAAAGCTAGAAGAAACTTCAAGGTCTGAGAGGTGAAGGGATCACAGGAGGAAGATGGGAACTTGCAGCTTGTGTCCAGGCTGTAAGAATTTCTGAGATGGCAGGAGGGAGGGTACAGGAGTGCTGATGTGGGGTCTGCCGCTCCTTAGAGAGTCCCTGAGTTAGAAGCAGCAATGGCTGGAGGTGTGGAGCATCTCGTCCCATGGAGCCATGATCTGCCAGAAGAAAAGTGTGTGTAATCCCTGCATAATCTCTCTCTGATTTAAAATAATCACTTAGGTGTCCTGTATGCTAGTAAACAATGTGTGGCAGTATTCCCAAACAGGAATATTTTTGCCCTTGCTGTTAAATTATTAGCAGGTTCCCTGGCACATTTTGGCCCAGCACTACATGATTTGGAAGCTAGCTCAGGTAGAAGACCAACCCCAGGAGCCAGGTTAAACTTTGGGACAGTGGAACAGTTAGGTGGGCCAGACATGAGGCACTCCAAGCTGCCTCAGGTCATGGGAATCATCTTGGAAACATCTAAGTTACTAATTACAAATGTAGCCTTTGAGGCCTCTCTAATTAAAAATATCAGGTTTCTAATAAAACCTCTATTTTCTGAGTCCAGGAATCTTTCAGATGCAGTTCACAGCTCTAGGCAGCCCAGGGTCCTGTGTCACTGGGGTTATGCCATCCCTGGCAGTGTCAGCAGCTTCTGAAAGCAGAGCTGAAACCCCTGTATCATTAGACCTTCAAGAAGTGCAAAATGTGAACATGGGTTATAACGTTTTTTTTTAAGTACCTTTTTCACCGGCAGTCTGAATGTCAGAGCACCGAGACAAATGCTCACTCTGAGATCTCCAGGCAGCTCAGTGCTGCTGTGTGCTGAGCTACTTGTTGGCACCATCCAGTCCTTCCAGCTCCTGCACTGGCAGCCAGCCAGAAACTTGAGGGTCACCCCTAATTTGCCTATTTATTATTGATTGAATGCTGCCCGATGTACCAATTTTCATAAATCTACATAGGGTTCTATTTGTTTTAGTTAATGTATATTTTTGCAGTTTTTAATACATGCTATCAATCAGTTTCATGAACTATGGGAAGATAAAATGAAGCCAAGGGCACAAATGGCACTTTTTGACCTAAAATCCACCTTTCTTCCCAGTGCTGATGTGCTTTTGAGAACAGTTGTTAGGAAATGAGCTGGATTTTCTAATTGTTCCTGTGCTTCTACATAGAACAGACCTGCCATGAATAACCCCTACGGATGCTCATGCAGGCATACACCAGTCCATTTAGTTTCTGGGAATTACTCTTCTGCACTTCCAGAGCACTTTATCAGCAGAGCTGTTTGTGGTGCCTTTTCTGAAGCACAGCATCCCTTTGCTAGGCTGAGAAGATTAGAAGCAGCAGAGCAATCAGATAATTCCCGTGTTTCTTGTAAGAGTTCATTTTTAATGATGATGGCAAAGGAGACCAAAAAGTGAGAGAGGGAGATAGAAAGCTTGCGTAAAATATATTGAGAGATTGCGTGTTGATTCTATTCCTTTCTGATACATATGCGATTGAGGTGGATTTGTGTTTGCCAAGATGGTTAGGATTTGTGTAGATACCTGGACTAAAATAGCTGAGGAACCATGCTGAATATTCCTCATCCCATTCTAAAGCCCCAAATCCGGGATAATCTATTTTGGTTTGTTTTTTATTCTCTCTTGCAGTAGCATTTGTATGTTAAACCTGAGAAATCAAGACAAAATGAGCAAAAAAGAAACGATGAAAGATTAACTGTAGGACTTTATTTGTCACATGTACTCCATTATAAAAATATTTATTGATTTTAGATAGAATAGTTGTCATGTAACAGGAGAAACTGTTCACTGACAATGTTGCATCGGGGTATTATTAACAGGCACTGTTTCCATGCGGTAGAGGGGAAAAAAACTAGCAAAGAAATGAACACCTGCTCTACTTACTTGTCCTTCGTGCTAAGAGTAGAGGGAAAATGTTTTGGTAGGGTACATTTTGGTAGGATATTATGATTTTGCCAAAGTGCCAGGGTAATCCAGGTGAGTTTCTGGTTCCTGGCAGCTCTGTTCTCCTGGTTGATACCTAAAAACTTTAGGCAGCACTGTTGCAAGAGTTTTGTCTTTTGATATTAGGCAACATGGTGAGCTCCCTCCCAGGCTGTTGGAACTGTAAGCATAATAATGATGTCATTTTTCTCCCCTCATGTGTTAGCATGAAGTTGCAGAGGTGAAGTACCTCTTGGCAGGATTAGATCCATGTGTCTTTCATCAAGTTCCATCTGGATTTACCAAGTGGACTGTAAAATTATTCTACTCACAATAATGTTCAGTACAGGACATGCCTTCACATAGCAGGTTGCCTTTCAAGTGTAATTAAAGAGTCCTCAGATGCAGAAAATAATTTGAAACATTATTTAGATTTCAGCAGTCATAATGTTTATCACATTGATAAAAATAAGTCAATAGTTTAAATTAATATGAACACTTCCAGTAAGATTGCTTCAAAAAAAGGAAGAGCTTTTCAAAACTATATTTTCTCAGCTGTCAATTTCTGTCCTTGGTGATTATATACCATATAATGGCATTTGGCTTCCTGCGTACAATATTAAGGACTAATCTGAGTTTTTAAATGGCTTGTCCCTCTGTCATTTCTCTTTGTAGCCTATATTCTTAAATTTTAATGCACTGAACATAGGCTATGTCTTTTTTATGACTACTATTACATGAGAAGAAATAAGAGGACTTTGGTTTGGTTGGAAGGGTTGAAAATAATTTCTGGCGACAATATGCAGTCTAATTCCAGTTGATGTTTCATGCCCACAGGAAGCTGTTAAATTTATTCACCATGCGTAAAAGGGAAGGTAAAGAAAATCAATCATTTAAAGGGAGCACGGTGTTAAATTAGTGCATATCAGGATCCCAAGTGAATTTAATTCTTCCAGAAAAAAGGAAAAAAAAGAAAAAATAGGCCTGAATTTCTGGTAGTTTCATTCAAAGAAAGACCCTGAAGTAACTCCATGAATGTTAACATGTTGAATTCTAGCATATATTGATTTCATATATTTAATTTATTTTTCACTAGCTTTCTACAAGTCTTCTTAAGTCAAGAAGTTTGTAGTTTAAAACCAGATATTTGAAAATTAATTGCAAACCAAGCAGGTGTAAAACTCCATTCTTCATCCTATGTAGTATGGGTATAGAAATTATGTTACAGGAGGAAAAATGTTAATTATGATATGACTTTCAAATTTATGTCTCTTTACGTTTCTGAGAAAAGCCAAAGACATACTTCAGCAATTGTACAAGAAACATGCATATATAATTGAACCATTCATCTAGGGTTGTAATCATTTGCATTTAATTTCCATCAAATGTCTGGATGAAATTATTGTTATTAATATTTTCATAATTAATATATTTCATAGAAATATTTGAGCAAGAAGTGTAGTGCTAATATTTGCACCTCACCAGCCAGGAAATGAAGAAATAGTATATGGTTATGCAAAATTCATACTGTAAATACTGTCAACATAATGTTCATAAATCATATACAGGCAGAGGGCATCTACTAACTCCCATGTGATCATTAATTTGTGAAAACAGCAAAAAAAAATCATAAAAATAATTTAAAATAACAGAGAAGAAACCATATATTCACTACAAATTATTTGCTCCACTTGGCTGGCTGGTCATACTCAGAAAGGCTTTATCTCCTAGTCTCTTCTTTTTATTAGGATATAGGTCGTGTAGTTGAAATATACACATAGGATTTGCATTTTGCGTCCTCCTAAAATTCCCTGTTATTTCAGTGGGAAAGAGCTAAAGTACAGTAGTCCAATAAGATGCTTACTGGGAAGTAAAGTAATTAAATCTACTGGTAGAAAACAAAAGGATTTTTTTCCCCTCATAAATTTCTGTGCTGGCTAATTTTTGCATGCCCAGAACTCTGATGATACTTTCAGGGCCGTAGTTTTTATTACTCTCTAACAGAATACCAGGATATCCATACGGTCACACATTGCCAAGACACATCCCATCTATTAAGATGTGAAGCTGTCTACAGTCTCCACTGGAAGTCATCTTCCTAACTGCTCTGTCCTTTTATGGTGTATTGTACGCAAGGTTTTCTTTGTAAGGGACATATTGTTTCCTTCAAAAGTAGCCCATTTTCATCATCTTAGACCATTTTTATACATTTTTATTGAAGTCCTTGTTTGGTACTAGCACAAAGCAGTACGCGTTGTCCACTTTCAACATCTTCACCTCTGGATCATTTTGTTTTTATTGTTCTCATTTTATTGTTCTCAGTATGATTATTTTAACAATGTGTTCTCTGAGAAGTGGAGCGGCAAAAGTTCCTTTAATTTGTATCCCTGCTCAGTGACAGTACTTTTATATTGTTTCCTCGTGTATCCCTCAGACTGACATACATTTCTATCTGCTGTGCAATATTAACATTGAGAGGGTCAATATATTTATTTTTTTCTAGTTGTGGGTAAAAGCAGGGAAAAAAAGACTGGAAAAAATCATTGCTTGGACTCTCCAACTCTTGTAGAACTATTTGCTTTCAAGGTGCTTACGTGGTCTGCAGCATAAATGTTTAAATACATCATTATTTTTAGTGTATCTTCACAGTACCTGCATGGAGCAGTGTTGAGCTGAGAAAGTGAGTCACAGAAGCAGCGTCCATCCAGGACACACAAAATTCTTACAGCAAACGTCCCAAGTTCCCAGTTACTGCCATTTACTCCTGCTTTCCTCTTGCAAGGTGCTCTGCTAAAACAGCAGCTGAGTTGCAAGCACAAGCAAGAGAAGGCAATCAACTCCCCACTGCTGCTCTTAACTTCTATCTTTGGCCTTTATTTTCCATATGATGTATTTACAGTTCTGGTGTTACCTACTGGAAAGTTGGCCAGAGCACAGGAGTAGAGAAAGCACAGGAGCAGACAGCTACAAATTCAAGTGCTGAAAACTGCACATCCTCAGCCTCAACATGTACCACCTCTCTGTTCAGTTGTTCATCATTCCCAGATAAATCCCATTTTGTCATTTATGAAACCTTAACCGAATGTTCTTGTTGTATCTACATAGCTCGAGTTATTTCTGTAGGGTCTCAATCAGAGATTTGATACTGTAGTGAGAATAAGTATTTCTATTTCAACTCCTTTAATTCTTCAGTTCTTCAGTTAAACGTCTTAGAGCACTTTCCCACTCCTAATTAAACCTCGAGCTATAAGTAGTTCAAGAACAGAGCATCTAATCAGTGTCCTGGTTCTTGGGTCCCTTCAGACAGAATCCTCACCAAAGGGTGGCTTGTCCTTAAGTGCCCAGCTGAGCTCAGACTCTGTGGAAGTTAGTTACCAGGTGTAAATGTGATGGGATGGCAGACATTTCCCTCATGGAATGACCTGTAGAAGAAGTTTCATTGCCATTCACACCTTCAGAGTGCCCAGACAGTGCAGGAATATGCTGAGCATGACAATCCCCTCAAAGCAAGCTCACCAGGGATTCATCACCCCTAGCTACCCAAAAGGGTTTCCAGTGAGCACTGAATTAATTGTCCTGACATTAGAGCCAAGACAGTAAATCTGCAGTTTCAGCAGTCTTGTGAACCATGCAAGGCTACTGATGATTCCTGCTGAGCTGAAAGAGGGTTTTCCATATCCTAAAAAAGAGTTATTTCTTCCTTCTTTTCAGAGCAATACTTTGCTCTGATGCTGCTGTAATTCCATGTATGTTTTCTTGCCGGGAGGTACTTTCTTGGCACATTCACAAGTAATGGCAAAAAACTGCAGAAGTAAATTTGCAAGAATGCTGGCACAGATCTAGTTTGAGTATCACCTGCTGTCCTTCTTTGGCTTGTCTGAATCCTAAACTGCTTTGCTTGTTCAGGCTCCAGGAACAGCATAACCGTGGAGTTCAATATGAGTAGGTTAAATTCACTCGTGGTGTCATCTAAGCTAGTTCATTTGGAGCTTGTATCTCTACACTGCTCTGCCATCTGCATTGTAGTTAGTCATCCAGGCTTCAAATTTTCTTTCCTGAAAGAAAACTGTAGGAGGGGAAAACTTAATCTGAGAGTGTGCGTGCGTACTGATTCCTGTGCTAGCTCTTTGTCACAATCAGTGCAGAAGGCATCCTCAGGCGATGCCGCTTATTTTTTGCAATCTACCCCAAATGCGGGCCTGAATTTCACTGTTTCCTCATGAAGACTGTTTTGTGTGTTTGTTTCCCTTTCCATGGATGACCCCTTGCAGTACTGCCACAGGACTCTTCAGCAAAGCAGCTCGCTGGTTTCTCCACCACACACACTCTGCCTCTCATGCTGTGCTCTCTACAGCTACCAGAAAAGAAAGAGGGTGCAGCCAGGTGGGGGTCAGTCTCTTCTTCCATGTAACAAGTGATAGGACAAGAGGAAATGGACTCAAGTTGCATCAAGGGAAGTTAGATTAGATACTAGGAAAATTTTTTTTGCTAAATGTGGTCGCGCATTGGAACAGGTTGCCCAGGGAAGGGTGCAGTTACCATCCCTGGAAGGGTTCAGAAAGCATGTAGATGTGGTGCTTAGGGATATGGTTTGGTGGTGGATTCAGCAGTGTTGGGTTAATGGTTCGATTCAATGATCTTAAAGACCTTTTCCATCTGCAATTTGTGATTTTTACTGTGATGTCTGTAGAGCTGTTGCTTTCTCCATGTGTCAGTACTTGCTGTAGGTAACGTGAAGGACTATGCCAAGCTGACAGATTTTCATCACCATCCTCAGAGGAGTCAAGTGTATCATTCCTGTGCTGTACTTCTTCCCAAATCAGCCACCTACTCCTCCCACCACAGAGTGCACGCAAAGTTAAACTGCGAATCCAGGGAGGATCTTCATGGCTCCACCATTCTTTGCCATTCAAAGCTGTTAACTCGTTTGCTTCCTGCATCAGGCTTAGAAGGAGTTGACTGTGGGACCTTCTGTTTGTGTAAAAGATGTGTAAAAGATGCTTGTCTGGTTTTCTACTACATTTACCCTTCTAGCTGACAGACAGCGAATCTTCAGCTACTTTTCCAGTTCATAGAGCTATTAAGTCCTTTATGATTTGTTTTGGATTTGAATATCAACCTTCAGACAAATTTAACTCATTTAAAAGGGAATAGCAAAGGGAAACATGACATTCAATGGAAAATGGAAGTCAAGAAAACAAAACAAAAAAAAACCCCACAAACTAGTTCTGGATTCTGAACTATATCCTCCAAGTCCCTCAGTTCATTTAACCAGCTGAACTAATCTAAGCCATACAGAAAATCAACATTTTTATGAAATCTCAAACTCTTCCTATGGTATCTGCTGACTTATTAATGGGTTGCTGTATTATTCCAGGTTCATGGGGTGCTATAAAAGGCTTTTCAAATCAAATCAAATCAAATCCAGGCAGCCTCTCCAGAGGCTCTAGGGAAAGTGCCATCTGGCCTTCCTTCCTTTTAGCTGCTCTTCTTTATTACTTGATAGGATCATTCATATTCTTAAGACTATGAAGCCACCATTAGGAGAGATCAACCTTCCTAACTAGCAAAGCAACTTCTTGTCATTGCCCTTGATCAACTTAAATTGGTCTTTTGGGCATCTGTTCATTCAGACCTAGCTGAATATCCTTTTTAATTCCCTTTTTTCTGTATTTTTTCAAACACAGTCTTCATTCTGAAAGAGTACTTGAGCTTTCACTCTGCACTTGTAGCAAAAGGGATGTCACTTGAGGAAGGATAGTATTGTAATACAGGAAAATATTATTATAGCAATAGCACTTGTACAGTCCTTTACATCTTCAAAGCCCTGTGCCAACTAATTTCTTAGTTAATCTAAATATACACTTTTATTCATTTGTACTTACGAGGATTAATCTTGGAAACTGAAACTATTTAAAAACTGTTCTTACATGAAGTTTCAGGTGTGCAACATTGAAAGAAAATTAACTTCTGTATTGCCTTGCTGTGGCAACGAAATTAATTTAGATTGTCACTGTTGTTTATTTTGCAGTATGGGAAGTATGTAAGTTACAGCAATGGAATCTGTCTGACTCAATGTGTACTATTTTACCATATATTTATAAAAGGATAAATTCTCATAATATCTCATTATGGATTCAGACCACAGACAATGGAGTAATTTGTGAAACTTGTAAATCCTCTGTGGTCTCAGCTGGAATTAAAAGTTTGATAGATTTGTGTACTCAAAAGGAATGATGATTCTATCTCACCCTACTACCCCTCAGAGTGTATAGGTGGGGAAATTCCTTGTAACTAGGGAGGGCCTTTATCAAGTGCAATAAAAGACCTTTACAATTATGCTCAGCTGATTTTGGTTGAAGAAAGGTAGATCTCAGAATTAACTAAACTCATACAGATTTCATGGTAGTGCTTAGCTGGATTAGGGAAGGAGAGCTAAATTAGTGCCTTTGCTGGGAGGAAGGTGGGAAGTAACTTGCAGCCCTTGATACTCTTTTTCTTACAAGGGGCCCAGGATGAGCTGGGCTGTTGTAAAGTGATGCAGAGTGAGGCAGAGCAGTGGGTTGAGCCTATGATGAAAGAAAAAACACCTGTAAGAAACAAAGTGGTTTTACACCCCCTGATCATTGGAAAGCTTGGGCTTCTTGTTATTACTGTTCTTCTGGATGATATTATCTGATAAATGCCCAGTGCTTTTCAATATCCTGCTGGGCTCTTTGCTTTAGAGATACTCTCTGACAGTGCCATCAAAAGGCTATCAGATGAAAGAGTGTAAATCCAGGGTAAAAACGTATCCAGTGTAAATCTGACAAAAATCAGTAAAGAAATTGAAGATTGCTAACTGCAGGACACCGAATAAATAGCTCTTTAGTTTGCAAGATGGCATCATAGGCTACGTGGCAAGGATTATTACCCAGAGCACTGGTCATCCATACCATCTGGTGTAGCCTGGAAACTATCTCTGTTGGTGCACATTTTTTCACCAGAAACTCCAGGTCCGCACTGTGGAGATCCTGGAGATCTAGTTCTGCTTCACTGAGGTGTGAGTTAACAGTACTAGCTAATTTGTGATCTTCATAGTATCAAACCTGCCTGTAGTTCTTTTTAATTTGAATTTACCTTTGCTTCTTCTACTCTTGTTATTCCAGCTGAATGCCCTGATTTTTCCCCAGTGATCTGTGTGCTGACTTTAGACAGCAAATGAGATATCCATGATATGTAGTCAATATAGTCCATGTGATTATAGAAGAAAGAAGTAATGTCTTGGTAGCAAATGGGAACACTTTTTTCTTTTCTTTTTTTTTTTTGTTTTTCATTTTTAGATCATTTCTATTTTGCAGCTTGAAGTGAAGAGCGTCAGAGTCGATACCAAATGTGTTTGCTACAAATGCCTTAAAAATACGTACTCTATATATACATATGTAGGTACACAGAAATCTGGCAGCCATATGGGATTTTCACACACCTGTCAGTGGAGTGAGTATGTTTGAATGTGAAATCTCACATTGTGTGCCAGAGTGTAAGAACAGAGCCCCAAGGACATGGGTTGTGTGTTGAGCGTATCAAATCACCTTGAAGGTAGCACTTTTACAGAGCACATTGTTGACTATTATGGCAGTATCAGCTGTATTACCTATGGAAAGGTAACATGGAAGCCAGGAAAACTAATTAAAAATTGCAAGTGTGAAACAGGGTAGCATTTTTTCTTAAAATTGTGGCTCTTATGTAATACCACAGACTGTGGTTTATGCATGCCACCTACACACAGCTATGAAATATTGCTGTGGCTTACATTAGTGAGATGTTGGTCACTTTTACAAACATTTTCTTCCATAAATGGGAGCTGAATTTTAGCATAGTGTTATGTTGGTCAAGGACATTCAGCCATGCATTGCTTTTGTCTTACTCACGCGGCAGCAAATTGTTATAAGGCAGTGTCGTGTTTACGCAGATCCTTGGGAAGCCTCTTAGAGTCTGAATGGTTAAGGCAAAACAAAAAGGAAAACAGGGCATTCTGGCACATATGGTTTGAAACTGTCTCTTATCAAAAATAGGTCAAAAAACCCTAATTAGTGCACAAGACAACAAACTGTTGTAATCAGGCCATTTTAGGGAACCTCCATGATATGCACGTGAAGTACGTAAACCCCTGAGAATAGAATTTGGCTCTAAAAGCCAAATACAGTAGCACAGATTTTTTTTTTTTTTCTGCTTCTCAATGAGCCAGGGTTTATAATTTGGAATATTTTCTGCCCATATTGGATTATTCTCGGTCGGCATTGCTGGAGAATCCAATTATTTGATCTCTGCTCTCCTTTCCTCTGAGAAAGACAGAGACATCAAAACTGTTACTCCGGTTAAATCCTGACATGTGTCCCCTACATTCTGCCACCCAACTCTAGAGAGCTTTTCCTTCAGATAGGCTGCTATCGTAAGAGCCAGAAGCACATGCAGAAACATTGCTCATGCCTCTGGCCTCGAGTGATTTTTTTCTCAGATAGTAAAGGTGCTGAACACAAAGAGACAAATGAGGAATGGGGTGGAACAAACAGCTGAGAACAGGAGGAAAGGGATATATATAGATATAGATATATATAGGACTAGCTTTTGCTATGCATGAAATGCAACACCCTGTTCCCACATTGTGACGCACATCAGTCGGTCCAGATGGTGAGAAGGGTTGGGTTTCTGCCTGGGGCTGCCGGCACAGGCTTCATTTGCATTCCTCAGCCCAGTTGTTCGTGGATAAGTATCCAGGCAATGCACAACCGCTCACACAACTGTGCTCACCTTCCCAAGCGCAACATTTCTTCATGTCACCAAAAACTGGGGGAGTTTTACAGGCATGGGAAATGAAACGAGCTGGATTCAGTGTTCAGGTTCCAAATGGAACCCTCTGAGAATCATCACCAGTGATGTAGAAATATCTAGAAATAGAAAATCCTCCTGAATAAAGTGTTCATTCCCACTCTGCACTCACACAAATAGCCATGAGTTTTGTAAAACACATACAAAATTCCTGGAGCTCGACTCTGAAAGAGCAACTTCTGCTCCCTCATAAAAAATTGCCATACAAACCCCTTTCCAGTGGCTGATCCTTGGCTGTGTTTTACCATTACCATAACCAGTTTTGCTTGTTAGGGGCTAATTGTGAGTGTTAATTTGTGGCATGTGCAACAACTGTGATTGTTATTGCTGTAATTAATCCCATTTGAAAATGTTTAGTTTAATTGATTGGATTAATGAGTCTAAGCTTTAGGTGTTTGGTTCTGTTATTTTGTATCTATACATTGACTTTTAAAACTATGCAAGCATATGGGAAAAAGAAAGCATTAGAGAAGTGAAGAGCATTATAAATACATCCTTGATGCAACTTAGAGGATGTTCTTAAAACCTTTCAGCATTTTTAGGATGATTTTTAAATGGGCACAGAATTTCACCTAACAAGTATATTGCTTTTAACAGTCGTTCTGCCTGGAGTAATGCTTTTAGGTTATCCGTGCTAATGTTCCTGGAATTTGCCTGAATAATTTCCATTCAGGATAGCAGAAGTGACAAACCCTGTGTTAGTCGCTAAACGAGAACTGTGTCTTTAAGAAGGGAAGATTTTATGAAGATTTTTTTTTAAAAATCGTGAAAATTGTTACCTAGAGGATATCGCAGCTACATTTACTACTGCATTAAGAAACGTTTCAGTGAAGAATTTGTATTGGTAGATGGTTTCTTCTCTGAGTTTTGCCTCTCCCCCAAGAGCAGTTGATCATTCCACCTTAACAAGGTGCAGTGATTGACAGGTAGAGATGTTGCACAGAGCAGAAGGTGGGAGTGTGCTCTATTGGTTTGTGCTTGTACATCCTGAGCACCAATTACTGTCACTGCTGCCAGCAGTGATGTGTTTATCAGGATGAGTTATAGCAGAATATATGTACACAGGCAGTGTGTATGCTGGATGACCACCCCCTGTGATGTAAAATATGAGAGTCTGGGAGCTACCGTTTTATAATTCATCAGGTTCAGCAACTGAATGTTGTTGGTTGGCTTAGTTATAAAGGCAAGTGTGAACCGAACAGCAGACAGGAGCATCTTGCATTGAGAGTCCTGCAAAGCTGCATTTGGTGACGGGGCTCCGCTTTTGTTCAAGTGAATTCAGTCCTCGGTGAGTGATGGGGGTTCTGTCGAGCTAAAGCTGTTATTATATAAGCTGGGGAAACCTGCCTGCTAGTTTTATGTGTATTTTGCTGCTGGAAGTCCTTGTCTGTGGTTGTTTTTAGATTTTGCAATATTTTCAGTTGTGTACGTTACTGGCACAAAATGAGATGAAAAGAAAAATGCAATGATGAATTATTCACCATCGTGCTGCGAGGATCTCTTTCCTAGCTAAAGTTACTTTCCTTTAGTGAGTGTGTTGGGGGTTCAGAGAAGCTACAAACCAGCAAATCTACCTGTCATTAAATTGCTTTTATTAGCGCTTAAAGAGAGTGATGCTGTGGCTTTTGTAACAAGAGGAAGGAAACGAATAAGCTAATATCAGAAGCATTTACAAATTCTTTGCTTTTTTGTACATGTGGTTTTTCAGATGCAGCATTAAATCTTTTGTGTGCAGTGAGGGGCTGCAAAGAATTTGAATTGTAGGGCTTTTTAATTAGATAATCAGTAAAATGGTAGCTTCTTTCTGGTTTTGTGGTAATATGCTTAGTATCACATTAAAATGAATGATTCCCCATCTTGCATAACAACAGTGCTGAAATATGTGTAAGATGAAAGGCAAAGGGAGACTTTGAAACAAACTGTGGAAGCATGCTGTAGCACAGCTAGGCAGAGAAAGGTATATTTCCTATAGTGTCTGCATGACTTTTTGAATTTCAACAGCTTTAGATTCTTTCCTGTAATTATCACTTGCTTCTTTTTGACCTCTGTATCTTTTCAAGCAAGCTCCGTTAATATGTTGATATTATCTTGCCAGTAACCTTTAAAGACCAGTAAGCCTGCAATTTTTTTGTTGTTTAAATCAGAAAGGAATTGAAAAGCAGAATTTATGAAACTGAAATATTAAGACTGCCATACAGTACCTATATGTCTCCTCAGGAGAGGCAAGTGGTCACGAGTAACAATTTTAGTTTTTCTTTTATCAGTAGCAATATTATAGTCGTTGCTTCTGTCTCATTGTACCGGCTTTGGGGTTGTTTTTTTCTCTGTGGGTTGGAGAAGCAAGTTTATTGTATCCAAATATCAAGAGAGCTTGGCAGAACAGCACCTGTTGTCTTATTGCTGTCTTATTGCTGTCTTATTAATAGTTGGAGAGAGACTCTGCTGTCTTCCAGAGACCTCTCACCTGGTATCAGTCCAAATTGTTTACTCTGTAGTGATTTAGACTTGTATTGTGACTTCTCACTTAGAAATAATTTGTTCGGTGAGTTTTATATGAAGCATCAAAGCTGCAGGACTGATCCTGGTTTGATTAATAAGGTGTCTCATTTCAGTATCAATTTTTATTTAAAGAGAAAGGCTATTGGCAAAGTGGCCTTTGCCATTGACTTCCTTTGCCAAGCAGATTTGCCCTTACTCTTTATAAATCATAAATTTGAAAAAAATCAGAATTTTTTGTGACGATTATTTCCTAGCAGCCTAACAGACTAGAGCCTATTTCTAGGAAAGAGTGTATACCTTTGTCAGCAGTCCTTTATTTAAGAGTATTGCACTGCTTTTTAAGCATTCAGATCTATTTTCAGTGACCCCTGTGCCAGAAAATGGGTTTCTTGAAGTGTGAGCTTCTGGCTTTGCAAGTTCTCCTCCTTTCAGAAATCTGTGATATTGCATCCATCTGTCTAGGCTTTTATATTGCATGCATCACAATGGTGTAATCTCAGCAATATGAACATTAACCATGTAAATGTATGTACTGTAACTTAGGAAGTATAAATTAGGACAGGAAAAGCAACCCTAAAAGGAGAAAGTTATGATATGGGCATATGGGCTCTTGTGGGAACCAGAGATGCAGACGCGATATTTGTTATTACACCATAAATTAAGCTGACAACTAGTTCAGTCTCCAGGCACTGGTATGGAGGCTTGGGCACAGATGAGACCAGCTTCTCAAAGGTCCTTGGCCTCAAATAAGGCCAAGGAAAATAGCCAGAGGATGTGGCAAAAATCCCATTTTATCCTGGGTTTATGCCTATTGCTCCTTTGTGGTCATAATCCAAGAGGGATGCTGAAGGAAAAACAACAGTGACTAAGAATTGTATTTTACATCATCTCGGTCTGGAGGACGCAGATGTTTTATCTGGATATGAGTTTGGTGCTGTGATCCATGCCTCCCACCTGGCAGTAAGTGACAGCAGTGCTCTCCATGGAGTGCTGTGTCTTAAATGCCCTTAGGGCTGCTCCAGGAAACAGCCATCCCTGTTGTTAGTGCTACATTCTGCTGGAAACACTCTGCACCACAACTCCAAGAGTGTGTTGGCTTCCTGTCCATTTCTGAATAGAGGTAATGTTTTAGGATTGATGCATAGCACTCTCGAGCAGCAGAAATCCACTGTCCAAGAGGAATCTTTCTCTGCTTTTGCCTTTTGGTTGCAGATGAAACCAAACAAGGCACCTGTGTTCACAGTATCTTTTGTATAAAATATAGATGCCCAGGAAAAAATATCTTGAATAAAAATCCTTAGCTCAAGAATTGATCTTTTAATCTTCTTTCTTTGGTCTAAAACACCTCCTGTTTACTGAGCTTCAGGTTTGCTGGGAAGTCCCATGGCAGCTTGGGGTCAACATTTTTGGCAAAATAGATTATTGGATAAGCCAGCATTTGTTTTTGGAGAGTTATTTTTTGGTTTGCAGTAAACGTAGCTAATGTGGGACTGTGTATTTGTGAGACTGTGCTCTTTGTGTAAAAAGTGATTGGAGATGGCAGCAGGGGTGTGTAAACTCACAAGCTTGTACGTCTGATACACTTCTTTTGCCTCTTTGAAGCACTACACAAACTGTGGTTTTAAATAGAGCACTACATTTATAATACTGAGCCTTGAGCACAGGAATATCTAATGCATAGAATTGAAAGCTGTTAACTATATATTGACTCTCTTACTTTTTATTGAAGAGACTGATAAAGTGACACTGTGCTATTTTTAAGAATTCTCAGGTTTGAATTCAGTATTGAAGATGGGTGTGAAACAAAGCTGTACAGACACTGGCAATCATGATGATGTGCTTTCAGGGATAGGGCCTTCAGTGGAAAATGAGTGAAATGATAGGTTAGACCTGTAGCATCCTCAGTGTTGGAAATAGCCAATGTAACTTTATGGAAGGGAAGAGATAGAACATAGTAAAGGATGACAATATGTCAATGGAAAGCAGTAGAGGTTTTTGTATATCCAGAAAACTAGGTAGAGAAACTCCATTTTAAAGGACTACCAGACACTCAGTGCATTACAGGAATGAATTTGGCAACTGGAGCAGAGAGAAAGCTTGTTCATAAACACAGCATGCCCTTTGATGTTTGTCTGTTCTTTGTGCTGTGTGTGAAATACATATAAATGTCTAATCCTGCAGAAGAGATTTTGGTTAGGTTTTATATGGTTGTACAAGCAGGAGGAGATATTCAAGTTATTAAACCCATGAAAGGTTCACTTGTAAGCAAAATATATCTCATAAATGCTAAGTTCAGTTTGTTTGTGGATTCAAGTGCTTGGTTTTTTTTTAGTGGCTTCTGGTGTCTTGGCATCTGGATGCACTACACTATTATTTTTAAAAAGAGAGAAAAAAAAGGTACTATTAATTTAAGTAGTCTTTGCTGGAGAAAAACAAATAAAATAAAATAAAATAAAAGCACCTTCCTTGCTGCCAGATGGTTAAAATGACAAACATATCTGTCAGTCCTTGAAACCTCACAGGTGAAAAGTGTGTGCTCCAGGGTAGCTGAGCTGGTTCTGGAGAATTCAGCACCAGAACTTGATAGGAGCGAGATGTCAATGAAATAAAGTGATACAAATTATCAGTTTTCTGCATGGTGTTTAATGTAGTCTAGATGATCAAAAACATGAAAAGTATTCATCAAGAGTCCTTTCCAAGCTCATGTCAGCTTTCAGTGGAGTTTTTCCACGTTTTCAATGGGCATGCATGGTCAGAAGGGTGCCAGTTCCTAGAGCCATGTCTCTGCTACAGGGTAGTTACAACCTGTGGAGAAGCTGTCCATAAAGAGAGGTGTAGGATTCGACTCACATCCAGGATCACCTCTGGTTAAGGCCCTACAGCTTTGAGTCCTGCAGGCAGTACTTAGATATATGTCCCAAGAAAGCTGCACTGGAAGTCCCTGTGCATTCCTCTAGGTGAACACTTTTCATCTTTTTCATATCATGACCACATGTAGGAAAAAAAAAATCTGTGGAAGATGGAGAACGTTTGTCATTCCACTTGTAGTAAGCCAACAGGAGTGATGCTCCTCCACAGCAGATTCATTTGTTGTCTGAACAACAGTGGTGTACTCTCTTCTGTCCTGTACAAAGTTCTGATTAGTGGTTGGTGGCCTAAAGCTTAATATTAATATACAAATTTTATTTTGTACTTCAGGGAAATGCTTATGGCATCAACACCTTTCCACGTGGGAATTACCAGTGTGCTCACTCAACAGTCAGCCTGGTAAAACTGCAGATGGAGTCCTCATTCCCAGAATACTTTCGTAGTGTTAGCAGAAATCTCCTATTATTTTAGCCAGGCAGGAGAGTAATCTGGATTGACAAGAGTTTTTTAAATCCTGAGAGTTAATGTCATCTTTACAGCACACTGGTCAGTGTGTTGTGTTTGAAGAACCTGCAAAGTGACAGAGTGAGACATGGGGTGTCCCTTCTAATTCATTCCTGTACTCCTGAGGAGACGCGTCCCGTTCGGGAGTCAGCACAAGCCCACCACTCTGTAAGCATGATTTGCATTACTATTTGTGCTAGGTTCTAAGGATGGGGGTTAGTGCAGAGGCATTTGAGCTAAGCAAATGCTAATTTAAGAACCTGCTATTATGCCTTTTGTGTATTGTGGTAATAATCTTTAACTTTATAAAATAATAAAGAACTGATTGAACTGTGTTGTGTGCAGCCACATGCTGAAACTGAACGAGTGAGCAAGCCAGGCAGGCTAATACGTTCACTTTGTTGTGTGAGGAGGAGTTGTTTGTTTTGTTTTTTTCCTTCTATTGCTATTTATTTCTATATTTTAAGGAAATTGTACTCTCAGAAGCATTTTTTGCTGTGTTCAGTACTGTGTTCTCCAAGCAGAAAAACATATCCAAAGCAGCTAGTAATACTAGTGATATCTAAGTAATTACATATCACTCACTAAAGAAAATCTCTACTTTTTTTCAAAAAATCTACTTATAGGTTTTAAGAAGGTATAAACATAAATACAGTGTAGAATACTTTTCATGTAATGGTATTTTATTCTCTCTGTTTTTATTTGAAATACTGTTAATCTCAGTTTGTTTATAGGCGTAGATCTTTGTCCCTCACTACCAAAATATTCCTTGTGAAAGGAATCTATTATTCCAGATAGAAAAGTGATAATAGGCAAAATCATTGTCCGCTCTCAGTGTTCCATGGACTATCCTTGCCCTTCTCAGGTAGGTGTTTCTGGTAGACATTCCATAGGAAAATGACAGTGCACACTGGCTGCTGCTGGCTTTGGGTTGGGCTGTAGTCCAGAAAGACGAAACAAAATTATTAGTAGGTGGCCTTAGGTGAAACGTGGCCTTAGGTTACCTGCAGTGGTCTGTATTTCTTCTCTTTGAGGTACAACCACTGTTAAATACTTCAGTGCAATGTATCCATCCAAGACAGAAACAAGTTTGAGAGGAGGGAAGAATAGCACTACTCCATTCAAAACAGGTTTTCCAGGTGTGAATTAATTACATTCCACATTTCTTTGCAATTTGTTAGATCAAAACCATAAAATTTTCTGTAGATATTCTAAAATGTTATCACTTGAATTAAAGAAAGTGTTCTTTAATACTGAATGCACTTTAAACGTTTCCTGTTCGTGTTTGGTTTCTTCTATTTCTGTTCAAATTTTATCATCTTTGAATTGTAATGGTAGACTGACCTAGTTGTACAAGTTTCCTGAAACAGCCTTACAGAGAAACTTGGATATTTTTATGGCAGCAATTACATGTTGGTCTTTTAAGGTAATGTGGTGCAAATATTTTGCACTCAAATCTCTTTCCTTGGTTTTCACTCTTTCATGTCTTGCTACTGGCACCTGATTCCTGAAACGAAAACACTCATATTCGGCTTGCTCCCATCTTTTCAGAGATGCAAATAAATTCTGCTTTGTTTTTAATAAATTCGTTTCAGTGCATAGATATTGAATGTAGGCATCTGAAACAGGAAAAGTGCAAGTGCAAGAGGACAGAAAGCAGGAAGAACTACATCTTTTTATGTATTTTTCCAGTGGAATTATTGCAAAGTGCATCTGTAAATTTTAGTTCAGGTTTATATACCAATCATAAACTAGTCCAGCTTTTGCCCTACACTATTCATAAGACTTGAAATCCAACATTTTTCCTCAATTTTTTGAGATATTTAATATAAAATGTTGATTGGTCACTGGCCAAAGAAGCAGCTAAATGTATCAAGATTGAAACACTGAAATTTTCTGTTTCAGTTTATTTTTGGTATGCTTGTTTAATAGAAGAAGAAACAACTTTAGTCTATAGAAGTTTTCTGTACACCTGTCAACTAAATCTTAAAATATGTTTGATCAAGAATTATTTATTTGTATTTATCATAGGAGGTGTTTTTAAAATTTGAAGCATGGGGAAAAAATTACAAATACTTGTTTTACTTCAAATTAATCAGCTAGCTGGTATATTTTCTTGTGAATCACGCAACAATAACACTTTAATCTTCTGCCTTTCTTTTAGTCCTCATACCTTTCCCCAGTGTTAGGTTACCACACCTGATTACCATCCTAGGTTCTGCTGAATTTTGGCGTACTTATTTTTAAAGTATACATGAAGGTAAAATATAAGTGATATTTTATGTCAGTGCAAGGTTCAAAATACCGGAAATATGTCAAATTTTTTTCACACTTATATCCCTAAACATAAATATGTGTTGGAGACAGAGATCAATAGGGGGAAAAAATAAATCAAAAAATAAAGCCATAGGTAGATACTGCTGTAAAACTTCAGTTGTCCAAAACTGTCATTTGAGGGAGGGAGAAAAGAGGGGCAGGAGGAATTACTGTTTGAATATCTGTGCTGAAAAATGGTATCCCTACTGGCAAATTGCATTTAGATTAAAAAGATGATTTTTTGGTGAAGAAATGTATTTAATCTATTGGTTTCCCCAGCAAAAAAAAAATTAGATATTTGAGTTTAATATGCAAGTGAATAACTTGAATTCACTTATTGAAGTCACTCACTGAATTTGGTAATGGAAACTGTAAAGGTCCAAGCACTGATGTGGAAATATCCAGAGCCTGATTGGGATCTTTCTTACACCATTTGCATATAACTAAAAGCCTGTAACTCAAAGACCAGCCTGAGAACACAAACGTAGTTAATGTATGCCTTAACCTCTGGTTAACATCTGTGAGGCCTGACTCAGCCTTTCATCTTTTGGTGGATATGTCTCTTGCTGACTGTGACTCAAACTATCTGTAGGTCTTTCAGACAAAGTTGTAGTTAAATTAATCTGCTCAGCCTGAAGGTCAAGCATGATTTTAATCTAGCCACTGTTCTGTCCTTTGATTTACTTGCAGCACTTCTGTAATTGTGACTGACACCCTTGAGGTGGATACCATTGATATATGGAGTTTGTACTGCAGTCTGTGAAACACATCAGGATTCTCTTGGATAATTGTAAATTATGTTAGCATGGGATTTGTGAGATCCACTCTCTTTCAGATGAATTACATAAACTGCCATATAAAAATAAATTTAATGTATAATCTTGGGACATCTATTTTTTTAGTGAAGCTCCTTCTCAGAGAAACATTTCAGACATTATGACACTAACTCGCTGAATTTTTGTTTCAACTTAATTTTTTGGTGAGGTTAGTTAATGCAGAAAGGAAAGACCACTTGCATGCTGTCAAACTGTATTTGAGCATATGAGATACGTGACATCTGCCAGTGAAAATTATGCCCCAGGGAATTCCCTAAACATTTTTTCTGAAATGTGAAATGCAGCCACCTCTGCTGATGAAAGGGCAGGAAGATGAATGCCAAACATGGCAGTATTCTGTATTAGGGGAAAACCAAATCAAAACAGTATTCATTTTGTGTGATAACCAAATATGTTTGCAGTGTGTGTGTGAAAAAATGTGGTTTTAAGCACTCACCTAAACGTTCTACAAGCTGCACACATTTCAGTGCATTTAATTCACAAAAATATAGTGCTTAGTTGATCTTCCCTAGGATTTGTACTTGGACGCCACCAACTCCAGGTATTTCAAATATAGATTCTTAGTCATCATCTCTGGTGCTAAATGCCAGCAATTATAAGTACTGGTTGACTCATTTCTATACTCCATGAGTTTTTATGGCTGTTATAAAACTTTGAAAATGCTGACAGACCTGCAGCCATGGTGGGCACTGCCTATGTCAGGGTTCGATATTAAATATAGCCAGGTATTAAACCTTTATATTTCCATACCTAGTTGTTCAATAGTATTATCACGAGGGAGAATAATGTGAGCCAGGGGACAATAATACAGCTAAGTGTAATATTTTATTTGTTCTAATAATTTTTGCATTCAAAGGGCCGAAGTTGTCAACCATACATTATCTTGCCAGTGGGTTTTACCAGCTCTGTGTTTCTAAGCATAAGAGGAGAAAGAGCTTTGCCTGTATGTTACATTTGTATAACTACAGAAAATTAGAGCTATTGTTTCACAAAACCACAGGATAGTAAAGGCTGGAAGGTAACTGGATAATCTGTTCCAATGCCAGCCACTCTGGTAGGGTCAGCAAGGGCAGATTGCTCAAGGTCATGTAGCGTCATGTTTTTAATATCTCTATAACTCTGGAAAACCTGTTCCTCTATCCAGTCATCCTTAGAATAAAAAAAGGTTTTCTAATGTTTAAATGGAATTTTCTGTATTTCAATTTGTGCCAAGTGCCTCTTGTCCTACTGCTGGGAACCACTGAGAGCCATCTTCTTTACAGCCCTCCACCAGGAATGTAAACTGGCTAAAATCTTTTACATATGGCGCTACTGTCCCTGCTTGACCAAACCATTCCCTAGTGTTTGAGGTATGACCTCCAATATGCCTTCAGTATGGCAAGGAGGAGCCAGACTTCTCAAAAGACATGTGAATCCTTCTCAGTATTCTGAGAGTGCTCTCAGGCTCTTCCCAGATGTGAGGTCCTGGGCATTACTAAATATCATTCTTGCTGTTCGGAATTTAAATTAGACAACGCTGCTTTTGTCCAATACCTTTTCCCTTTTGTTCACACCTGCCAAATGCTTGCTTAGAAGTTAAGTTCACTTTGAAATTCTGGCGGGTAATGAGAATTCTAGGTTTGACTGTTATTCATCCTGTATAGATGGTAATTATTTCTGAATCTGCCTGCCGGAAATTAAACAGAATCTCATGCAAACAAAAGAAACCTTTTCTTAATTGGGAGATTTGCCTACATGGCACAGAGTGTGAAAACAAAAGTGTGCTTTCATAATCTTGTAGCTCACTTCAGCATTGGGTTGACTGATTAAAGAAAAATCCTCTATGAATAGAGTATGGCCTATATAAAAGAAGTTAAAACCTCAAATTTGCTTGCATTTGTTAGCGTCCTCTTTAGCAGCCTTTCTACTCCAGAGATTTCCCTTCTTTCCTTTCAGAGTAAGTTGTTCTCATTAAGTTTTGTGATTACAAACAAGGCTTAGCACTATTAAACGACAAGATATTTTTATGGCCAAATGGGATTACTTTGATAATTGGCTCTGATCTGTTGCAGAACTTGTTCTCCTGTACTTGCTGCATTGAGTCTCGTAACATGACAGAAGTACCATCCGACTGACATTTACCAGGTCCTTTGATCCTGGATCTCTTCAGAAGTTTGGTTTCTTTTCAGCTGTAGGCAGCATATCACAGCCCTTAAAGAGTCTTTTATTTCTTTTGACATTGTCCATGCTGGTGACTTCGAAACTGTGTCACAAAATTGTGATGAAGACTGACAAGGCTTAAAATAGGGACATCAGCACAGCATTCCATGTGGCCATTTCTTTCCCAGGTCCTCAATCTCAGCCATCATGTAGCCAGACCAGATTGTGCTCTTAGGTCAGCACTCTTTACTCAGGGTAAGTATTTGTGGCAGATCAAGCTTAAGAGAGGTTGACAGAAACCACCAGCACTGAAATTACAGACTGATGGTATGGTGTCATCCACCAGCAATTATGGAATTTGGGATCCATACTCCTTGATATTGTGTCATGGTTTAACCCCAGCTGCAAATCAGTCCAGTGCAACTGCTCACTCATGGCCCCACAGCGCAATGGGGGAGAGAATTAGGAGGGTGAAAGGGAGACAGCTACTGGGCTGAGATAAAGACGGTTTGATAGGTAAAGGCAAAGCAAAGCAAGGAATCCATTAATCACTTTCCATGGGCAGGCAGGTGTTCAGCCATCCCCAGGACAGCAGGGCTCCATCAAGCCAACAGTGAGTTGGGAAGGCAAACACCATCTCTCAGTGTGAACGTTCCCCTATTTTTCTTTCTCCCCTTACATGCTGAGCTTTATGTAAGATAGACTGGGATATCCCTTGGGTCAGGTGGGTCAGCTGTCCCAGCTGTGTCCCCTCCTGACTCCTTGTGCACCCCCAGGCTCCTCACTGATGGAGTCGGGTGAGAAGCAGCAAAGGACTTGACTCTATGCAAGCCCTGCTCAGCAGTAATGAAAGCATTCCTGTATTATCAATGCTGTTGCCAACAAAAATTCAAGCCATGGTCCCATACCAGCTACCGTGAAGAAAATTAACTCTACCCCTGATAAAACTAGCACAGCTTGCAATGGCAGATCCCTGTGATAAAGGGTGTCTGACCGGGGATAAGTAGACCAGTCAAGCACTCAGAACAGTCAAAAACAAATAAAAACTAAATAGCTTCTTTTTTCTTGTCATGGCCACGTGCTGTCTTACAGAACAGAAAGGACCAGTGCCAGTACAGTCAGTTTACATCTACAGGTTTGAGGAGATGCAGAATTCAGAATTATCTTGCACAGGACTTTCATGTGCCTTGAAGTGGGGAAATACTGCTGTCTACATTTATCCACACAAATATGTAATGTATTAACCTTCTTCACCACTGTTTTAATAAGGCTGCACCAGTGACAGCAAAACACTTCAAATTAACTCTTGAACTGTGAAAGTTCAGATGTTGCCCTGATGATCTTCCCATTTATTTCTTTGGAAAAACTAGCAAACGCCAACTCGGGCTTCGTGCTGTTTATTTAATTAGAGATTCTCTGATGATGTACTGAAGTAGATACTCAAGAGAAAGGGAAATCAGGTTCCTTATGGTACTGTGGAACATGTTAGTAAAATTCGGAGATAGTCCCAGAAAGCAGATGTGTAACAGAAGCCCAGTGTTACTGTCCCTGCAATCTGACCTAGGAAAAAAAATCCTCCTTCACCCCAGATACGGTATTTCATTTAACCCTGAGCAGTACAGCCCACCTTGGCATCGTTCTTACAATGTCTGTTCATAGTTACAGGGTACAAACATTTTTTAATACTTAAATGTTTATCAAAATTAATCAGAAATGTAGAAGGTATGGAGTTTGAAATTATTTATGATATCCACATCCCCAGAAGTGTTCTCTGTAACTCTGAGAAGAGGATGCTTCTGTAATTGGAAATCCTGAAGTGGTGAATTCATCAGAAAGTCAGGATTAGCCTGTAACAACAAAACCACCACTCTCTATGCCAGGGATACTTCAGCGGCTTTGAAAGCTTTACTTGATTAAAATATATTCGCTAAAGTCTTTTCTGTAATGACTGAAAGGTGCCACAGAGTGCTCATAAAACCTTGAATAATCTGTGTATGTTTTCAACTGGCATTATTTTGAGTGTAAAAAAAAAGCAGGCATTTTTGTAGCAGCTTGGCAGGCTGGGGGCTAATGCATGCACGGTACTTCTGTGCCTGTGCTCTGATTTATTTGGAGCAGGGCATGTTTATGGCAGTGCTTCTCTTAACTAGCCAGGAGCATAATCCTGCCAAGTTCTGTTGTCAGTCTGTTGGTGAAAATAATGTCAATAGTAATCAGTCACTGCCCAATTTCATCCCTCCTGCCTTCTGTACTCCCAAGGATAGCCACTGTCAGGTGATGCACATTGCCAGTTTTGCTCCAGTCTTACAGGAAAGGTATTTTCCCTCACCACTCTCCTTTAGCAGGATGTGACCATTGCCCACACTGCCCTTTAATCTCCTACAGGAAAAAATAATTTTTTTTTTTAAAGTAAGAAAAGTCTACCTTACAAGCAGCCAGCTGTTTGGATAAATGTCATGCCTAGCCTGACATTTCTTGCTGCTAGTCCCTGGATAGCCCAGTGAGCAGGGACTGCAGCCCACAGGGTAATGGGAGAAGATGTGTAAAGGTCGTTGTGATTATAGTCAAGGAGATACTTTAAAGCAGAATATGAATATAAAACCTTGTAGAGGCTGGCATGCAAATTAAAATGTAAATAAGGTTGACAAGCTTTCCAGCAAGACATCAAACTGCCAAAGGGCAAATCTGTCTTCTCCAGGCCTTTTCTGCCCTTTGTGAGCACGCTACAGCTGTTTCTTCAGCCAGCAACAATAGTAACCTCTAGGGGAAGGAGGACTAGGAAAGTCATAGTGATTCTTAGCAGCTGTCACATTTGCAATGGTTTCTCTTCAGAGTATTTCATAATCCTTTTTTTCAGGTTACTTGCCTTAGAAATTTAGGTTACGCAAGCATTAGAAATGAATAAACAAAAAGATGTGTATAAACATGAACAAGCTTTGACGGCAGTCTTAGAGCTATGAAATTCTTACAAGCTACATGAAAACAGGGTAATTGTGAGAGGCTATTCCACACCGTTGGCATAATTAGATAGCAAAGAAATGGAGAAACATGAAGGGAGAAAAGAGAACAGTCTCTGATATAGGTCCTTCATTGAATTCTATTTAAGCCGTAGCAAAAACTAGAAAAGGTTGACAGGGGTGAGAGAGGCTTTTGAAGATGAAGGAGCTGAGGTAGAAGTCACAAGATAAGAAGTCTTACAATTCTCAGAATAGATTCACCTTCAGCATCCTGGTGTCAGAGAGATATGTGAGTAATTATTACTATTATTATTATTATTGCTCTAAGAAGTCTGGTTTAATTTGGTTTTGTTTTTTTCTAACTAGAGTTTTAATTCTTTCTGGTTTAGCATCTGGCAGAAATTCATTTGTGTATATTTAAAAACAGATGTGCAGTTAACCAACACTTCCCTCGGCATCCCTTCCCATCCTTTGAAGGGTCCTGCCTTCGGAGCAGCCGCTTGGCATGTCCTGCACAGCAATGCCAGCTGCATGGCAGACCTCTCCAAAGCTGAGTTTTGTTTCCCTTTGTCAGTGCATGATACTTGCTGCCTGTTGGGATGCTTTTAGAGGCCTCCTGTGCCAGCCATCTCCAACAGGAATGGTTTGCTGCAGTAATAGTGTCTGCTAATGTCTCATTACAATCAATTTAAATGCTTCAGTTCCACTGAGAGCTAATAACACATGAAAGTCAAACTAGGCTCGTAATTTCAAAGACACATATTTTTTTGTAATGAACAGAACTATTATGCCATGTTGAAAGTTGACTATAAAAGATTTTAAAGCTGTATTTACAATGTCATTAGGACTTCTTCATATGTGTCTTCTAAGCTTGAAATTGCAAGGTATTCTCAGCTTTCTGTTTACCTTTAAGAAAATAACAAAACTTTATCTGTTGTCCTTTGCAATTTTACACATTCACATCTCCTTTTCTAATAGCATTAAAAAAGTTTAATTATATAAACCAATGTGATTTACCTAGGTTCCAAAGAGCTTCGCATCACTTTTTCTAGAAAAAAGTCTGTTTCATTGCCCTTTATTCACTTTGTTTTCTCTCCCAGCTCAGCCTCCCCTCACTTGATTTTCAACTAAGTGGCCTTGTGAAAGGGAAAATTAAAATAATGGTAGCAAAATGCACCTGAAATCATCATGGGCCACTCTTCAGATGGATATCTGATGTAAGAATGGAGACAAATTGGACACAACAAGCTCAGTGTCTGGCTGAAGTTACGGAAACAAAGAAAAAAAAAAAAACAGGTTCATATATAAAAAGGAAAATGAAGTTTATATGGTTCTCAAACAGTTCATGACTCTGCCAGATCTGCAGTGTGTAGGACACTGAAGGCTTTGGGAAACAAACAAAAGGACAGTGATGTTGAAGAGAAGGAGGAGAAAGCAGGCTTATGTATTCTTTAAAACTATATTACAGGTAATTTATGAGTAGCGATGGAGAGGTGAGGCAGAGGACTGAAAGGAGGAAAGAAATGCAGAGATTAACCCCTCTGGACAGGCAAAGAACAATGCACTGGGCACACTGACATATGCTGGGCAGTTTGCAAGTGGAGAAGAGGTGTTGCTCACCAGCCCCTCAGTGTACTGAGGGCTGTAGGTGGTGCAGGGAGGATGCCTAGCTCTCTCCTAGCCTCTGGCCAGGTTATGGATGAGTGCAGGGAGCAGAAAAGGGGGTGGAGGGACTGGAAAACCTGAAGCTTTGCAGGCTTTCTTGTTATACAAGGGCTGGGAAAGCTGTGAAGAAAACCTCTACCCACTTGTGTCCATCTCCTTGTCAGAGCTGACTGAGCCCACTGTTATGCTCCTTAAAAACAGAGCTAAACTTTAACTCTCGTCCCATCAACAGGTGGGAACTGATGGGGCAGTGGGGGCAGACACGCAGTTTGGTGTTACCATTAAATGCAGCATTCCGTGAAGTTGTGTTCTAAGGGTGCAACAGAAAGGGTCAAGAGAGGGAGCATCTGGGCTTTGGTTTGTTGTGTTGAGCAGACAGGTCAGAAAGGCCTCAGAACCCTGCTGTTATTGGCAAGGGCAAGGAAGTTTTATCCACCAGGCTCCTCTGAACTTAGTGGGAGAGAAGGTTCTCTGGAGGATGGTGGCCCTGAATGGAGCTGTGGGTAAGCCTCTTTTTAGGGTCTCTAGAAGATTAACCCCAACAGGCTGAACTCAGCCTTTATGATTTGCCCTGTCATCTGCCCACCTCAAGGTGGTGGGTTAGAGGCCAGGGAACAAGCAGGGATCCAGGAATGGGATTTGATTGTGAGGCTTCTGCTCTGTTTGCCCTCACATTATTGTTGTAGCACGTCTGCAGGAGGATGACCAAAGACTGCGGCTTTGAGCTTAAGGAGTGATGGTTCAAGATCTTCATAAGAACCACTCATGCGGGACTGCATCCCTTTGAAGGAAGGCAAGCTAGGCAAGGTGCAAAAGTTAATTTAACACCAACTGCAGAAAAGAGAGCAAAAAAGCCCTCATTAGCCATTCCTAGCATAGCCAGTCAGTCCAGAAAAGTGCAACAATAGTCACAGCTACAAGACAATTTAGTTCATGCTGTGAAGCTTAATTTGCCCTATTGCACTGATAGGTGATGACAGTGTTTCTCCAGCCTAAAGCTAACAGGGAACAGAAGTTGTCTGTCCACTGCAAGATGTTTTATTTTAGTGGGAGAATAAAAAGCAACAAGCAGAGAAACAACTTATCTTCTCCCTTCCTGTCCCTTTACACTGAACCACCCTCTTATCTGGCTTGACTTCAACCATATTCTGTCTCAGTCCTCCAGGTAGTTGTTTTTTATTATTTTCCCACCTTGCACGTGGGACCACCATGATAAAGTTGAGAAGAGTTCAAGTCCCTCTGAATTATCCTACAGTCACTTGGACTTAAGGTTTTGTGCACAAAAGAATTTTATCTTCTTGCTTGTGTGCATGCAGCACCATGCTTTGCCCTAGAAGTCAAACAAGACGAAAAGGTAACTCATCCTGGAGAACAGTCTGTTCTGAGACCAGCCAGCCCCTTGATCAGGCTAAAGAACCTGCCCAAATCTTTTATCCTAGTGATTTATATGTCAAGAGCTAGTGCATCACTTAGTTACTTAGGAGTGAGTCTCACAATACATTTATCCCAAGAAGATGGAAAACTATCACAATAGTTTTATCACAAGTGAAAGCTAAGATGGGTTTATGAGACAGTCTTGAAGCTTCAGTGCCTTGTGCAAGTCAACGGGAAAATACTGCTATTTCACAAAATGCCACTGCAGCCAGATTGGTTTGGGCATCACTGATCTGGTGTGAACTAGCACAAATTAATTTTCACATTAACCTGCTTAAAGCCATGAACATTGCACCAGGTACTAGGGGATTCAGTTAATTACAATAATAGCACTTTTGTGCTAATTACAGGGACGCACCAAAAAGGTTTCTGTAGCAATACTAACCCATTTTTTTGCATGTAGGCCATGGGCAGTAATGAGCTGCATCTGTCCCAATTCATATACAGTAATCTTCTTTAAGGTCTCATTTCTGACACTTGCAGACTTTTTCAAAAGGTTTACCTTTGCAAAACCATCCCTGCTTGCTTGTTTAGCTGCATTCTTCTTTTTCATTACTTTTTGTAATTTTACTATAGTGTTCAGTCTTTAAATATTTCAGTGTGCTGTATTGTTTTTTTGTATTCATTGTGAATTAGAATGAACAGTCTTAAAAAGCACCAAAAAAACTTAAGATGAGACATTAGGGAAAAAATGCAGCTGCAGAAAGGAGAGTGAACCGTGAGAACAGACTTGTTTGGGATGGTTGAAATGTCTCCATCTCTGAGGCTCTTTAATAACAAATTAGCAAACATCTGTGAAAAGATCTAATTGTGACTTAGGGCCCCCAAAGACTTTCTGCTCACTCGCTGGCAACCCCTTCATCTCCTATTACTTCTGAGAAATCAGGCATATGCTCCAGTTGCAAGTTTCTGATGCCTGGCACCCATGTAAGAGAGTCCTGTTTGTCCTTGCAAAATGCTAGGCGGTGCAATTCAATACAGCCCTTTAGCATTGCAGTCTAAGCTAAATCATCTCCATTTGCTTCAGAAGGTGCAGTCAGTTGTTCCAACACAGACCACATTTAGGAACTTGATCACAAAACCCAGACCATAATACACTCCCAGGCGATCTCGCCTGATTCTCTCATTTGAGCTGAGTACATCTCTTTCTTGGACGAGTGTGTATAGGAAACTTAAATCATTCATCATTGTCAAAAAAATTTCTGAAGTGTTTATTGGTTTTGATCATTCCTGTCCAAACTGTCTCTGAAAGCTGTATGGATGTGGCATTTTTTAGTGCTAAAAGCTGTTTAATCATAAACATCGTAAGCAACATCTTAGATCATCTTGATCCACTGCTTTTTCCTACCTGGATCATCCTGAGCAGCTACAAGTAGTGAAGCAGAAAATCAGAGAGCTGTGGAGAAACCAACCTGAGATAGACAGATAGATAGACAGATAGATAGATAGATAGATAGATAGATAGATAGATAGATTGCTATGCATTAAACTGACTTTCTATAAGGAAACCACTGATAAACCAGTAACACCCTCCTCATAAGGATAATATAGTATTCACTTACTCCAGAGAACAAACAACTGATCCTTGGGAAGAGCTGTAGAGGTTGCCATTCTTATTCTGGGATGCTCATCAGAATCATGAAAGATATAAGAAGCCTGGATATCAGGTGGGAGTTTTCAGCACTTCCATTTTCTATTTATCTATAAGCCTTGTCTGCAACATGGCTCACCAGCACAGCAGGGAGACAGCAGAGATCTGCTTCCTGTAAGACTGACTCTGATAATTTCTTTGTTAACTAGGATTGGATTGTTTATTTAGCAAAATGGAAATTGGTGGGTGAAGTTGTGTTTTCTCTCTGTCATGAGAATCAATACACAACAGAAAAAAGCAATTTACACAGAGGAACAGTGCTGGGGTAAAAGCCAATAAGTCAGCTTCAAGCGTGTTCAGCTAGAAGAATGAGTCTACCTATTTGAGAATTGGGTGCTATGAGTGGCCTTCCAACAGCTGAGAAATGCCAAAATGTAACTTATTGTAGGAAAGTATTCGAACATTCAAGCACAGTATTTTAGGGTTTGTTTTTCTGTAAAAGCAGGACTTGGATTTGATTAAGGAGACCTTTTCCAGCTAAGTCTTTCATGCCATAAGGGTGGGTTTTGGTGGTTCTGTGAATGATGAGGTCAATGATATCAGCAGTAATTGCAAGGCATTTACTGGTAGTACAGTGCTTTTCCAGACATTATTCCAATTTTACATGATCTGATGCTCAGGTTAAACAACATTTCTGAGCATCCAGGCCATAGCTATACCGTCCATTTCTAATTAGTGGACAAATGCACAACATACTGCAGAGGACTCAAAATATTCCCGATAATAAGCGAAGAGGGATGCAGGAAGCATGACTTATCCTGACGTAATATATATATTTGTCTTGTTTAAATTCATTCAAGCTTGTAATGTGCTGAACCATTCCCTATTACCTGTTTCTATTAGAAACAGTAATCCCGCTTTAATCAGGAAGTGCTAGCAAACTAATACAATCCTGCAGCTGCTCTCAATATTGCCTCTTAGAAAAGATCAATACACAAGTGGGAATGTTTTAATCCATTTTCTTCTTTTCTTTTTTGTCCAGGATATTTGGGATTGTTTTAAAGAGTTTTTTTAAATGGTAGAAATGGATAGTTTTGTTTCTGGTCTTTGCTGAATTCTTTTTAATTCAATAGAGTGTCCCAGACAGCCTTAAGAGATGGCTGAAGATATCCTTGACTGGAAGAGCAGCACAGCTGAGTGTAGGAAGGTGGCAGTTACAGGGGGAAGTAGTTTTTACCTGGCAGATTTTGAAGTCAATGAGTGAATCATTTATTAATGGCATTTCCAATGTTAGGAAATGGTATTAATCATAATGGCAAAACAGTTCAGCCTGAGGAAGTATATCCATGTTTATTTTCATATCGCTTTTGCCAAGATTCTGTTTCTGCTACTGATGGTCCTTCTGATCTCTGCATTTTTGGTAGTCTGTAAGGCTGTCCTGTTCTGTGAATGGTTACCTCTGGTACTATTGGTATTCTTGCTACTGTTTAATTTTCTGCTTTGGCTTGTAATGATTCTAAATTATTTGTGGATTGTGGTTTTGAGGTTTTGGTTTTGTTTTTTTACTGTAGGCTACAACTTTCATGCTTGTTTATGGAATTAATAAAATCACATTAGCTTCCACATCACGCTATTTTCAGTAAGAAACTTTTTTTCCCCCCAAGTATCTTCTAGGAACCCATTTTTTATCTCTTCCTACTCTGAGAGTATTAGAATTCCTTTGAGTATAAGTACAAAACTGGCATATGATGTGCTGTGAAAGTTTTTGTGTAAGTTTTCATAGAAGTTCACTTGGGAATTTTGAGCCCTGATTAAGCAGTGTCTTTTTTTTTTTTTTTTTTTTTT
>VZTI01004017.1:273532-364924 GCA_013397865.1 Struthidea cinerea | reverse complement strand
TTTTTTTTCATTTTTGTCTGAAAATCAGGTGGGTCAGACTGATCTACATTTCCAGTTTTATTTCAAAAAGATTCTCACGTAATTCCTAGGTGGGTCCTGTCCCTCCTTAGTCGCACTGAGTTGCTGTTGTTTCTGGAGATGATGAAGTAGGATTGTACCCTTTTTTCTTTTCCCAGCGCGGTGTAGGAGAAGGTGGCATCTTCTGCATACAACAGTGTTGGGGCAGATGCCATCTGCCCCAGTGTGCCCACAGCTCTGTATCCATATATTTGTGTCACAGTGCTTTCCAGTCTGGATCAGTCAGACTCAGCCAGGTTAGTGTAAATAGAGTACACAGGCTAAGCCCATTCATTCTTATTGAGAGGGATTTGGGAGCACTCACATGTACCACGTAGCTGACAGGTGGGACACTCAGGAGGAAATTTATAAGCAGCTGAAGGCAGGCAGGAGTCATTTGCCATCATTTACAAGTCTGGAAAAGAGGAATACCTACCCAATGTAGTCACATGGTTAACTGAGAATACCAAACTGCCTTCCCAGTATTGCCAGGCCTGGGAAACTCTAGAAGTGGTCAGCTCTGTGTTGTTTCTTCATGCCAACTCATGTCATAAGCAAGCTAAGCCAGCATCTTCATTAAGATATCGATGTAATGTGCTCAGCTCCCAAGAATTAGAACTACACTTGGTAAAAAGCAGAAGCAAGAAAAAAACAACGAAGCAAAAATAAGTAACAAATGCCCCAGGGCAATGATTTTGGATGGGGAATCATGGAAATTGAATAAATGTCTGAAAATATGGTTTTCCACCACTAGCCTGAAGCATCAAAATAACTAAATGATTAGCTTAGCTATTAATAGAAAGTAGGTTTTGTTCTTTTGCAATGTCTCACATAAATATTTGTTGAGGAAAGAGGATTCCAAGGCAGGGAAGTCTTTTTTTTTTTTTTTTTCACCTTGACAGTCATTTTGTGCCTAAAACACCAGAGATATCTTGAAATGTGTCTGCACTGTACCAAACAGTAATTCCTACAGAGCTATCAAGGTTAATGAGACATAAGATGCTCTGCTGGGTGAGCATGGCTGTGCAAGTTGGATGCCAGGGCTGAAGAGATGTGTCCAACTTTTCCAAGATTTCACACTGTGCTGCCCAGGCAGACCATGTGTAGGGGTATGGCTGTTTCAGATCTGAAACTCTGCTCTTTATTCGCCTTGCTGCTTCTTGGACTTGTGTACACACAATGTTATCCAAAATGTTAGCTCAGTCTGGGCCTCCGGGAATTTGAAAGAGTGCCACAAACACTCCTTTTTAGTTCAGGGTGCATGAGTCAAAATAACAGGGAGGTAATTTTTTGCAAATGCATTAAAATTCAGTGCAGGATAAAACTCCTCAAAGTCTTGTGAGGGGTTATTTTCAAAAGCTGTTGAATTGCTTGGAGTTTTCTTCAGTGGTTGGAAGAAGTTGCAGAAATTTCCATCCGAGAAGGTCCAGGCTGGCACTTCCTGAACCAAGGATAGGCTTTAAGGGAGCAGGTAGAATAACACCTCAGTAGGATACATAGTCCTTTTGCTCACTAATAGCTTGGTTTGTTTTAGTACATCTCTTTCATTAGGAGGAAGAGATTCTTTGAACCTAAAACTTCTAGAGACTACTTTGGCTTGGAATTATATTCCCTGTGACTAGAACATGTTATTAGTCTCCTGAATGTATCATGGACGGAAGATATATTTTCAGGGGTCTTTTCACAACGAACACTAAATGAGGGCTGTCTCTAATGGTGTAACACATGGAGAAAGCATTATACTCAGTAATAAATCAAAAGAAAATAAAGTTAGTGGTGGTATTAAGGCAATCAATCCAGCTGCAGAACAAATATACAGGGTGAATTTTAATTAGAATACAGGCTGAAATGTAAATACCTGTGTATTGGTAAAGGGAGACAACCAACCAATATGAAAGAATAAAGACGTTAATAGCCCTACTGTTCTGAAGTTTTAAAGTGCAGAGCAATCAGTAAAATCAGTAAATATGCCTGTGTCATTATTTCTGAGAGGTTCCTGAAAAGGGGTATGGAAAATATTTCCATAAAAACAGGTAGATATATTTGAAGTAATAAAACCTAATAAAATGTAAATGTATCTTTGCTTCCCTGGTATTGAAATCTGTGTTTTTCATTTCCTTTGAGTAAGCTCAAGGGAACTGTGTGACTGATAAGAAATAGCAGTATCACTTGTTCTGTTACTCAGTGCATCATGAATGGAGCAAGGCTTTTTGAGCAGCACTTTCTCCAGTCAATAAGGCCCACTGCTGCATCAAAACTGTGTGCAGGTTTTTGCTGTTGAGTCATGAATTTAGCTGGTAGTAAATTCAACTGATTTTTTTGATTTGTTAAAAGCATAGCATTTGCCATAAAATATAAAATCCAAAGCCAGCCTTGTACAGAGCTGTGTCCCTGGCAGTGGCCAACATCAGACATGGCAGAGGAAGATAAAGGAACCAAAGGTATGGTGAGCTGTACCTAACCACTGCATGTTTGTTTGTATGTTTGTTTATTTCTTACAAAATTACCGCAGATTACCACAAAGATTTGTCACCATCATTGACCTGCTGTGTAAATGCTTGCAACATCAGACAGCTATAGAATTGAACCCCAGATCACCTAAGGAGGGTACTTTCAGAAAAAAAATTGACTCAAATGTTAAAAAAAAAATTTCTAAAGAGAAGACATAAAATACTCGTATATGGGTTCATGTCTTTTTGTGCACTCATTCACTTTCCATGTGTATTAGGGTAGTTTTAAAGGCTTCCAGGGTTGTGGGATGCTGGGCCCTTGGCAGGCATAGCCAAAGACACAGTGTTAATCTAGCAGCCATATCTCTGCCGTAGCTGTCATAGTATGATGAGACTGACTCGTTCTGGCTCACACAGCTTCACACTGTAAATCTGTGGAAAAGAAGAACCAGACCCAGTACTCGGAAGTCTTGATGCTGGTCTTCTCACCTTCCTCTCACTTCCAAGTACAAAAACAGCGGTGACTGGGCAACACTGTGGGCGGAAATGGAAGAACACTCACTCTAGGAGAAAGTGTGTTCTATTATCTTAAATCTTAAAGCCAAGACACTTATTAAGAGGAGGCAAAGGAAAAATATTTACATAAATAGCATAAATAATAGTATCATGATAATGGTGTTATGCACATCACTGTCTCAGATGTCCAAGGCAATAAGTTCATGACTTACCATGGAAGCATAAATTTGTGTTCCCATAAACAGAACAGAAGAAAATCTGAGAAAGTTTAAGCTGGCCTGGATCCACTGAAATTATGCTCAATTGATATTGATAGAGAAGCTGATCTGGCAGCTGTTCCTTTATTATCGTTTCTAGAGCGATTCAACGTACTTTTTTTGAGGTGGTAAAGTTCTCTTATTAATGCCTTCCTTGGTTTTTGTTTTTTTGGGGTTTGGCTTTTTTAAGATGTGTAGTCTGTTAAAATTGGACAGTTCAAGTTCTACTTTCCAGCTCAAGTTTCTACTTTTTAGTAAATCTCTTATCATCTGGAAGCAAACGGTGATTATCCTGACCTATGCAGAAAAGCAAATCTGCTACCGGCTGGCAGAAAGAATTGCTATCTCTCTAAAGGGGCCAGTACTAAAAGCATTCAAGTGATAAAGACATGGACTGGGCTGCTGAAATAGTATTTTCACTATTGTATTGTATATCAGCATTTCAGTTTCTTTACTGTGCTTTACTTCTAGGGTCAGGGCTTTTTTTTGTTATTGTGTTCTCTAAATTCAATCAATACTACAATTTTTGTTATAAACATAAAAGTGAAAAATAACAGTGGTGTAGCTTCATAAAATTCTGCAACTTTTTCTCATACAAAAGCTGCAGAATATTTATTCATTTAACATAGGAATTCTTTATTTCTGTGACCAAAAATTATCATCAAGCCATCAGATATAATATCTCCATCTTGGCTATTTTTGTATTCAGAAATTATTTGATTTTGAGGTTTACTTTCTTGCATTCATTTTTGAGCTCTCAAAAGGATCTAAGACTTCCATCAGCTTTCGTGTATTTTCAAGTGGTTTTTGTATTCTCAGCCTTTTAGGCCATTTCTGAACTCATTTTGAAAACTTTTAAACTTAAATTTCAATATACTGCTTATATTAATAGAAGAAGTCCTTGCTCCATGTATATGAAAGGTCATCGCAGCAAAACTCATCCCAAACTGTCCTTACTGTCTTTGCATCCATCACAGATCTCACAAACTCATGATATTTGGAGAGGCTCATGATTCATGGAGAGACTTAAGTGTTAAGTAATCAGACTCACAGAAGTTCACATACCAAGTCTGACCATGGACCCCCAAAGAGAGTCAATAGGAAGCTCAAAAGGACGGGGTGTCTTTGTGTTAAAAAAATTCCTTCCCACCATGTAGGTCCCCACTTACACAGCGGGTAGATGAGTTGGCAGAATTTTAGATATCTAAATCACTTCAGCAGTAAGACCTTTGGTATCTGCAACCCCTGAGATACCCAAGTGGATTAGGCAAGATTTTGTAGATCACGGTTTTTTGATCTTGGCCAGCTAAACATGAAGCGTATCAGTCTTTGGATTTGAGGTTTTAGATGTTTTTTTAAACAGGGCTGTCCATTTGCCTTGCTTTGATTTCTTGGTATCTGAGCTAACGAGAAGTTTCAAGGTGTTTGAAGTTTACTCCAGTCTAAAGATCTATCCAGTCCTTTCAACATGTCCTAGTGCTTTGGAAAGGAAAGGATTGCATCAATATTTGAAGGTTAGAATATGTATGAGTCCCAGATACAGCACTTGGCAAGGTGTTGGACTGAGGTAGAAGGAAGATCACCAGCTCCATTTATTCCATTTATTCAGTCTAGGGAATGTATGAAGCAGACAAACAGGAGTTCTTCAAACTGGTGACTTTATTTGATAAATATGCTGGTTTGGCCTTGGTTGGCTTGGGGGCACTTCACATTGTAGCCATTCAAGCTGACTCTTCTCTCTCTCCTCACTGACCAGAGAGCTGAGTGGAGCCAACAGACTCTTGGCACAATGGGGATTGCCTGTGGCAGCATTGCCAGAGCCCTGAAGGTTGGTCTTGCTCTCCCTGTAGCTGGGCCACTTCTCCCAGCAGCAATCTCCTCTCCCACATCCAGTGCCACTCTCTCCACCTGTCCGGGGGCAATGAGTGCTATCTGTATCTTTGGGACAGCCAAATTCAGGTCTGCCTACACTGCCGTGAGCCTTGGGCCAGCTCTAAACTGGTGTATGAACAGACACTTCACCCCATTTGCCCTGTTTCTTACAGCAACAGTCCCAGAGCTGCAGGCCAGCACAAACCACCGGATCACCAGTTCTGACCCCAGAAATAATACAGGTTACAGTTTGCTCCCCCATTTGCCCTTTTAGCCTAATGTGTAGCTTTATCAGATTCTTAAGCTACCAGAGCTGTTAAATCGTTACTAAATCAGGCAACAGGTAGGATCTTTGCAGATGGATCGTAATAAGTCAAATTTGGGAAGTTTTGCTAAGGAAGCATTCCAGTAGCAACATGTTCTGTGTTCTCCCTTTCTTCAAAGAGCATGAAATTAGTGAAGCAGCTTTAACTGTATTTTTTGTCAGTATGTCACAACCTCAGTGTCCTTTTAATTGTGTAGCAGCCTTGAAAGTGTGTTGCTTAGATTCAGTGCTGAATTTGAAGGAAGCATGAAGTGCTTTCCTGGACTTTAGCACTGTCCTTATTCACACCTAACAAATGCAAAGCTATTAGGAAACAGCTCCCCTGGAATGACCCAACGTACAAAGAGGTGTTAAGAAAAAAGGACACTTTCCCAGTAGGCAGAACTACCACAGCAGTTCTGATGGCAGAGCATCACTGTTTCTTTTTCTGTTCACATTTCAAATGCATCTGTCACTGTATCATCTAGGAATCAGCAGGAGAACTAGAAGGACTGAGATTAAAGAAAGTGATCTGAGCTGAGTTAAATACTGCATGCTTTGATGGTCATGCAATTTTTGGTCCAGGCATTTGCCAGGAGAAGGGGACAAGTGTACATTTCAGTATTTTTTACACAAAAATGTGAAGAAGGTACAGTAGAAAAATATAGTCCCATAAATTTGTTTTTTTAAATTATCTATGTGTTTAAATCTAGAAGAAAAAAACATCTCAAGAAAAAAAGTAACAGAATATCATTAGTACTTCAGTAATTTTTTTATATCAAGCAGGGAGGAGGACCTTGAACCTTGAGCTTCCATCACACACTTATTAGACAATTTTTAATATGTCTCATGGTTTCAAGAGATCTCCCAGAAAGAGACTCTTGAATTCAGAATAAGTTTACAGTCAGTTAAAAATGGTTAAATTACAAGTTTGCTCTAAAGTCAGAACACAAGCGATAATACCATCATCTGACCAAACTGTAGTCATTTGAGTATCTGATGTTCAAGTTGCAAATAGCTGGATGCTGTGCTAGAGAAAATCAGATTTTCAGTCCTCTCTTCTCACTCTCCAGATTGGTATCTAAATCTGGGAGTTACTCCCACACCTTACATACAGAGTCAGCCTGGGATGCGGATGCTTATTAAAGGGAAAGTTGCTCTGCTGTAGATCATTCATATCTTTGATGTTGCCCAGATGTAAAACATTAAAGAAGCTGAATTACACTGTATGTTTACTGTCTTCTTCAGTGTATCCACCATAAATGAAAGAGAGCTAGTAACAACCCTTACAATTGTAATATTCTGTCTGTTTGTGTAGGACTGATATTGTATGAGGAAAAGAAATGCAAGATTTGGTCCTTAAGATCACCTTTCCTATTTGCCAAGAAGAAATGTTAGATTTGTTTTAATGAAATGTAAGCTAAACAAAGCTTTGCTCAGAAGATGATTATTTACTAAATAAATTCTAAAGCAGGGGATTAGAACAAATATGACTCACATAGAGCAAACTTAAATCCTACACTGGGATAAACACTTCGAAACTAAACTCCACTTAAAAAAACCCATCAGTTTGTAGGAGACTGAGTTCCACTGAGAATTTGTGCTTTTAAATCTCTAAGTTTAAAGATGCACTCTGGGTGAAAGAAACGAGCTATAGAATAAATCTAAAATACAGTCTGCATGTAGGAGTTTCTCTTCTCCTGGCATACAGAATTTCAGCTGCAGTCAGTGAAGTCATAGGTATGTGGGAAGACTGAAGAGTCTTATACCACAGCAGTGGTTCCCAACTGATGAGCAAAGTAGCCACTATCACTTAACAGACTGAGTAGGTAATGCCAAGGAAACTCAGTGGAAAGGGAGGCAAAATGTGTCAAGAGAGAAGGAGGGGAAAAAACCCAAACACAAGACCCCAAATCAAACCACTCTGCTAAGCCAGCTTGAAGGTGGCTAGTGTCCATGCAAAATGTGGGATCTTGTAAAGGTCAGGTGTTATTACCCAGTGAAAATGTAGAGTGCACTGAATAAAATGAAGTAGATGTTGCAAAGCATCTCGACGTTCTGGGAAGCGAGCCAGTAGGAACAGCAAATGATCAAACAAAAATAATGCTGAGTTCTTCTAGGAGAAAAATGTGAATGTTGCTGTCTTACAGCATTTTCATGTAGCTCAAACAGCAACAACCAAGATGCAGACCAATGGGTTATAAATGCACTGTAAAGATTTATTTGCTTAAGCTGGGAGGTGGTGTGATCTGGTGGGATGTACCTCCATCCTTTAAGAGAGGAAACCTTGTGTGCCGGTTTCACTTCTGCTTTAGCCTTGCTCTGGGGAAAGGGACCCTTCTTTTGAAGGCATCAGTAAAATAAAACATTGAGGTGCAGGGAACATCATCTTCTCTTTGCTGGCATCAGTCTGCAACATCTTAAAGTGTCACTGACTCACTGAAATGTATTTTGCACGCCCCCTCAGCTTAGTCTTATAGCTCACATCAGTAGATTCCCCGGGTTTAGGTTGAATTATGGCTCTCTGTGCTGCTGGAGGTTCTCAGTTTCAAGGAATTATAGCTTGTCTCCAAAACCTCAACCTCTCTTCTTGCAAACCAAACTTGTGGGCCACACAATGAGCAAGGGAAACATGGCAGCTGGAGGGACAATTGGCGAGGCTGTGTTCTGTCAGAGAGGAGTCTCACCAAATGATATGGCTCTAGCTGATCCCGTGTTGCTGGGCAGCAGGTCACAGCATTTTGCAGAGCTACCAGTAGAACTATGGAGGTGAACAAGGTGGGGGGGATAGTTCTGTGCCACTGTTGAGCAGATGAGGTTTGGAGTTTCTGGGATCATCCACCCTAAGACCAAGATATAGTTCCACCTATTTAAAAGAGCCAGAGCCCAAGCCTCAATGGGCAGAGTAAATAAGGTGGCTGATTGCTCATACAACAATTTGCCAGCTGCTTTGGGGATAATTGGACTTGGAAATATCTCCTTCATTTTGACAGGACTTTACAGTAATTGCTTGACTCATTAGTAACTTTAGTGCACCATCCCACTGACCCTAACAAGGTATCACATTGGAAGGAGGAACGATACAGTGGAAAACTGCTTTCAACATCCTTCCCACAGACTGAAAGATATTTATTAACACACTTTAAACCTCCTTTCCTTTCCTGAAACTGCAGGACCGTGGGTGTAGATATCTGATTCCTCACCTAGCTGGTGTGGAAATAGTCCAGGTACCACAATTAAAAGGGCATATATTTACCTAAGATAATACATTAATGCAAGGTTCTATGAGACCTCAATTTTCAAGACATGCCTTACACTCATTAATTTAATGTTAATTTGCATTTAGCAGCCCTAATGATTATATGGGTCAAGAAAACTAAAATATCTTTATTCTCTGGGGTTTTCTTATCTCCTTAGAGTACGCTCGATTTGAGGCAAAAATCCATGACCTGCGTGAGCAGATGATGAATCACAGCATGAGTTCTGGGTCTGGCTCCCTGAGGACTAATCAGAAGAGGTCACTGTATGTCAGGTAAGCAGGAAGAGCCTTCTCCTGGGAATATGTTGGCAGCTACCTTCTGTATGCCTGATGTGTGTTGTTGGTTCGGCAAGGTGGGAAAGAAGTCTGGGGAGCTGCCTTGAAATGAACTGAGAAATGCATCCATCTTACAAGCACAGCATCGTAAATGAGAAAATTGGATAAAAGCCCTGTTTGCCCTATTTGACCATTTAGAGTAATTTGCAAAGAGAATTATACTTTTATAGTGATTTGGGTTTATGAGATGAACATTTTGTAACTCTGTCAGTATCTGAGATGGATATTGTGGAGTAAGGACACAATGTGTTTCTATGTGAGGTCTCGCCCAGACATGGAATGAGTGTTCTCAGAAAGAGCACCTTTTTGCCAAAACCTTTTTCTTGCAAAACACGAACTCTTATAGCTATTCTAAATGCATGGCAATCTGCTGCTATCCCCTTGTGTGTGTTTACCCTTCTATCAGTCTATGCTCCAAAGAATTTGCCATCTACCTGGCAAGATCAAATGTGCAGATGAGATGGTAAACAAACTGCTGTCCATAGCATAAATGGGGTAGTGAATAACAAAGGAATTACCTTTGTAATTTACTGTGAGCAGTGGTTGTAGTTTCACTTTGACTGTAGGAGTCTCTTGCCAGACTGGGTGTTGCCCAATTGCCCCAGCAAAATTCTCACTGTCACTTACCCCTTTTGGGACTCATGGAGACTATGGGACTCTGCCAAGTATCTTAATAATCTTAATAATTATGCTTCTCTTGGCTTTCATTTTCACTCTCCCCTTTGTCCCCTCCATCTTCCCCATGCTCAGCATATAATTTGAAATTCCTGACAATCATGAAGTAGAGGGAAGCAATTTGTCAGCCTCTAGGCAGTGATAATTGTTCACAGGGGAGCTAATTCAGGTGATAACATTGCAGAGATCCAATTAAGGCTAAATTCTACATTTTGTCATTATGCTCTCAGCGTGAAGGAGTAAGGTAGCAGAGAAGGAAGGGAAAACTTAAATGTTAGCATGAAGGGTCTTATTCTAATGGGCAACAACCACATGAAGCACTAATTGGTACTGCTGTCAGAAAGAGCAATGACTGAAGGGATATGGATCACTCTTACCAGTGATGTTGCTGTTGGGCAAGGTCGGATTAGAAGTGTTGAAGTTTTCAATGCATCTCTAACCTTCTCTGGGCTGAAGTAGGTTTTTTTTCCAGACCAGAGTGACTTTTTTGTCGAGAGCTTTGGTCAGCTCCCTGAATTTGCATTTTACGAAAAGCCACAACTGTGTGTGTAAGGATGGATAGATCCAAGCTTCCTTTCTCAAGGTAAGCTAGGAGCCCAGAATGTGGGGAGTAATGGTGCGAGAAGTCCAAGCCAGCAGCTGCAGGTTAATTGAGGTGTACACATGAAGGGCTAACACGGGGTCCTGAACACCTTACTGCAGTTTGAACTGCAACAAAGCTTGATCCCCGCTGTGTGAGCATTGACCTGGTAGGCTGTGCTGAGAGCTGAGGCTTATTAACTTGCACTCTGAGCGAAGCTGAGATATCTGTGCTGCATCTGGACTAGCCTAGCTCTTCCATACAGTATTTCTCTGTGTGCACTGATGAGCCTGGTTTTCTGCTAGTTCATGAATTCTGGCTGTGGTCTGTCTCACTAAGCTGCTATGCCCTGGTGCTTCACTGCAGGAGCCTTTGATGTCTCAGCTGCTTATCTAAATGGCACTTCCCAAACCACAAATGCAAAACCTGTTCTTTTATTCCAGAGTTGTTCTAACAAATGCCCCAAACCTCTGAAGCAGAAAACCACAAAAGCCTCAGTCACTTTTGTTAGCACTTACTTTTTTCACTCAAACCCACACAATTGGCTGTGTCCATGTCTGAGCAGCCTGTTTGAGAGGCTCTGTATCCTACATATCACCATAACATGTTTGTAGTGCCGTAGCACCTGCAGCCTTGTGCCTGTCACTGTTGGTTCGGTTCACATACAGTAATTACAAAGGTAGCTTATGTCTATGTTAGGCACTAAGGAAAAATAAATGTGGGCTCAGAAATGTACTTGTTTTCAGAGATGAAAATTTTCTCTTTATGGATACTCTTTACTGGCAGGGCCCATGTGAAAAGCTAGGATCTAGCATTTGTTTTCTATTTTTACAACTCAGGACATTTCTGTTTGAATGGATTATTTTAGTCAGCATGTGCAAGAGAGCTAGAGGCAAATGACCATATGTTGTTGTAAATCTCTAGCTGTAATGCCAAGTTTATGATTCAAGTTTGCTGTTTTCCTTTCTTTGGGATGTAGTGATTTTGCTGTCCTTCACTGAGTACGGCAAGCATGGTTATTTTTTAACCAGAAAGCTGAATTGAAGAAAATCACTATATTCTAGGCAGCACAAGGAAATAAATTAAGATCCAGATAGGTTGTAATAATTGAAAATAAGTGTCATTACCTGCTCATAGAAAAGCCAACAAAAAAGGGTGAGAAAAAATAAAGCTACAGTTATGCCAGTGAATGTGGGGTTCATTGGATGCAAGGTTTTCTTCTTTACCTTACAGTCTGTGATTTCCCCATCCATCCCCTACTAAAAAAGCATAGCGTTGAGATATGTGAAGGAAGATATATTAAATTAAGTGAGGGAAAATGTAATATGGGGTTAAAGGGTTGAATGTAGAACTAGAAGTAGGTGGCTCAAAGCAGTTAAAAGTCTCACTTCAGGAGTGTATACAACACAGCAAAGTGATCAAGAATTATTTGTTCAGAGAAGCTGTGTAGCTCTTTGACATGAGATCTTTTTATCTCTGCATACTCAGGTGTTTCAGATTTGTATTATTTTTTTCTTTCTTTATCCTAGTCTGCCTCTCTGACACCTCCTGGAATACTTCCCAGAAATTTCCTGATTTTTTTTTTTTTCAGTACTACCTGTTCCTTTTGTATCACAGATCCTGTATCTCTCTTTGGGATGTCATCAGAGAGTCCACAACACTAAAGGCAAAGTATGAGACTCCAGAGGAGGATGGACCAGTAGGAAATGCTTTTAATCCTTTTGGGAGCCCACAACTTCTTCGTCACTAAATCTGTTGAGGAAAAGAAATACAGAAAGAAATGCAGAAAGTGAGAGACTAGATAGGAAATATAGAAAATGTTATTATTCATGCTTTATTTAGTGGCAAAAGTGAATGAATTTAAATTGAATTCACTAACTTCAATGATATGCTAAAAAAATCTGCTATTATCATTTTTAAGTCATTGGAATTCAGTCATCAGCTCATGATCAACAAGGAGAGTAAACAAACCCATCACCAGCGAAATGTTGTGCTATATACATGCATAGCAGGGTCTTATGCAAATTCATGTCTTCCTTTTTGTCTTTTTAGCTCAAGGTTTTAAAATCTGCTCTTGTAAGATTATATATTTGTTTCTCTTGAAATAAATACACACTCTGCTTTGTCCTTTGAGGTCCATATCATTAGTCAAATTTTTTAGGCTACATATGGTTACTGTTGCTACTCTTAGGAAATGCCAGATCATGTTATTTAACTCACAGGCTATGGAACATGAAGAGTTCATGCTTTTGAAGAGTTAAGCATCAGAGAAGTACAGTCCTTTTAAAAGATTGTTGAATTGGAGCAGCCACTTAAACTTCCACTTCCAAGCTTTGAAGGAAACTGAGAGCTTAAGCGGTTTTCCTGTTGTTTTACTAGATTATTCCTGAGCTTAAAATACTTGTGTTAGATTGCTGAGGACAAGAGTAGATGCTTCAGTAATTGCTACAATACATGCAAAGAAAAGGTTTTCAGGAATTATCTGGCATCCAAAACTGCCGTCTTAGAGTCTGGTTTTGGTTTACACGTCAAAATTAGTGAGATACACTTAGAATAAACAGTCACTGCACCATTTAAGCTTTATTCAAACCAGACAACTTCTGAAATAATGTTTGTATTTAAAAATTCCAGTTGTCTAAAGCCACAACCAGGCACCATGGAGGTGTATCGCTCTGAAGAAATAACTCAAAATCTTCACACCCCCCAGCCCTTTCACCGCCACTTCTCTGTTTAAGATCTGTTCAGTACTGTCAGTGACCAGACATGATTTCACCTCATCAGGGCTCCTTGTTGCCATGTATGAAGGGACTGGTTGAGCTTATTGAAATGCAACTATTTCAGCTTCAGCACTACTTTCAAATATATCAGTACAAAATGAATGGTACAGTTGGCTGTAAGGTTGGCGATGGAAATCAGGGCTGGGGCGGGGCTGCAATGTCAGAAGAAGAGGTTCTGAAGCTGCCTCTCCACTGTGCAGGGAAGAACACTACTGTGGGAAGGGCTCTTCCCAGTGAGATGAAGAAGCTTATGATCAACCTTTTTATTTCCAGTCCATGTTGCACTATTTATAAAAGATGTGCACAGTGCAAATGGGTGCCCCTTAGTCCACTACATTTTTGTCTTCTTCTAACAGGAATTAGTGCTAAGCTTTTCATAGCTGTGATAGATATGAGCCATACAAACACATAGTATTATGTGTTTAAAATGTGTGTGTTCTGGTTCACATTTTATTGAGCCATGAGCAAGAATCTGGAGATTTGACATCACAACTTTGCATCAGCAAAAGAGAAGTCAAAGCCGAGGTGCTTTGGGTGATTTACTCTCATTCCCAGCACAATGAATTCTCCAGTAGGTATTAGACACCTTTATACAAATTTCCTGAACTTAGAAATTAACATGTTGCCATATCATAGATTCATAGATGGTTTGGGTTAGAAGAGACCTTAAAGATCCTCTGGTTTCAAACCCCTGCCATGGCCATGTTGATTTTCAACAGATCACAGAAATTCTTGGTTTTGAATTTTTCAGAGCTACCATTGACATTCAGTAGGGGCAGTTTGTGAAGATTGAATCTGATATCCAGGGCTGGTTTTATGCAATGTCTGTTACAAACAGCGTTGCATCTCCCTGTCTTCTCTGAGGCAGTGAACCCCCACAGGCTAGTGAACATCAGGTCAAGGCTCCGTGGGCAGAATTCTCTCGGGAATCTGCACAGCCAGTTGCAGTGCAGTCTGAAATCCACCTGAGAAATGCAATTCGTGGAGACATCATGGTAGTGGAACCTGAACACAGACTGGGTGATGGATAGCTCTAGTATGTGGGTCTGGAAGGAGAAATGCAATGAAGAGGTAATTGCATCAGGGGTTTCCAGAAGGAGGTACTGAGGAAACCAGGGAGAGGTTTGAAATGGTCATGATTAAATACTCATTACGAGGAGAGAGAATATTTTTTTGAGAGATGTATATGTGTATGTACATATAGAGAGAGAGAAAATCCAAATAGATACGTTAGAGTTAATTACATGCTATATCTACATACACATTGCAAAAATCTTCACTTAAGCGAGTTGCCTAGTATCTCTCTCGAGTCAGTGGAGTGCACTTGGCACTTTCAGAGTACAATTCATGTCATCCAGAAGTAGACATCTAAAATTGCTCAGGCGAATCATGCCCTAAAAATGTCTCTTTCTTACAGTTGAGTGGAAGGAGCCTCAGGTGATTAGCTGAGATGTAAACATCAATATTAGAGACACTTCAAGTTGTGTGACCTGAATCCTGCACACACTGAAAATCTTTCTCCTTTGCTCTCTCACACACACACACACACGAGTGTTCATATGCATATCTAGCAGCCGTAACGTCAGGCTTCCAACTGTTTCTGTGCATTCTTCTGTGACATAGCTTGGAAACACCAACAGTCTTGTTTAATTGGGCTGGTTTTTTGCCTGTATTCTTATTCCCCAGGATTCCTTCTGAATTCATTTGTCACTTCAGTTAGCACTACTGAGGATCCACAGACACTCAGTACATGGTCATCAAGCTAGATGAGTTTATGACTCCAGCATCTGGGAGCATCCAAACTGTAGTTTCTTTCAGGTTTTGCAGCACTGTAGGTCAGCACAGATTTCTGGAGAGCAGATGTGAGTGAGCTTGGCACCTAGACTTTTTTGTTGGTTTGGTTTTTTTAATGAGGAAATAGCTATAGCTTACATTGCCATGCCTGTACTTTAACGGCATGATAGAACTATTAGAATTCCCTTCACTGAACAGTAAGAGGAGGAAAATGGAATTTTAGTACAGTTTTTTCACTTACCTCAGATTCCTGGGCAATTGAAGGGTCCTAATTGTAGGACAGAATGGAAACATGCATTCAGAAAATGTGTCATAAATGGCATCATGCAGATATGTTTGGAAATGGCCAGATAGGTACGCACACAAACTCAATTTGTGAAATGTCTTATTGGACTTGAAATTCCTTTTCAGACTGGAAATGTTGGAATGTCACTCATTTCACATGTCCTGGTTAAGTAAGAGTTTCTGAATATTCAATTACTACTTTTTAACAGTTCTTTCTCTGAAAATAAGAATCTTTTCCAGATCCTCCTGGCACAAATATTCTCCCTGGCTTCAGTGAGAGCTGCTCAGATTCAGAAGCAAGGAAATACTGTAAACCTTTATTTTTCAGAGCAAGGAGGGTCACTCTGTACGCTTTAGAGACCTTTTCCCCAGGGGGGACATTCAAGAGCTGAATCGTATCACTGAGTAACTGTTCACTCAGGTCTTCATTAATTATCAGAAACACTGAGGAACTGAGGAGGATGAGGGATTTGCTGGAATACGAGAATCACCTAATACAATGGGAAATAAAGTAGTTGTTATTTATTGCATTGAATTTCATGTTTAGAGAAAAAGCATCTGGCTTACAGGACATATGATTATCTGTAAAATGAAAAAGGAAGATGAAACCAACTCTTGTCTTTGGCAAAGCAAATCTAATATTTTCTTACAAAATACATCCTGTTTATATGTTTAGAGGCATTTGCAAAAATTACCATGTTCGTCATTCTGCTACTAAGAACAGAGCAAATGAGAAATTAAAAATTTGAACTGAAATTTGAAGAACAGAGGTTATCTGGAGAGAAACTGTTTTGTTGGGGGTTTTTTTAAGGTGGCCTCTCGGTGTCAGTGGGAATTGTGAGCATTTCACACTTCTTTATATTATGCCTCTGAAATTTTCACAGGTCCTTAACTGAAGTGTCCTAAGACTCACAATACTTATGCTACTCGCAGCTGAAAGATGCATGTGAGAATTATTAATCTTGGACTACTCACAATTCAAAGGCCTTCGGGTTTGTAGTTTGATGGCAGTCTGGTGCTAAAAAAATCCACCCTAAAATGTGATGCTGTAAATACAATATGTCCCACCAATACCCTAGGACTGTGAAAATCTATATATTTGATATACAGTCAGTTGAAACTATTAGCCACCTCACAAGCAATTTCAGTTTTTGCTAACAGTCACTGCAATTCTTATTCATCTGATACTTTTTTGCAGTGTTGATAGTAATGAACAGTTAAGGAAAAATGATGCTTGTTTGCAATTCTTCATAACATTTCACAGACAAAGACAAAGCAGTTAATGGAGAGTGAAAACTGAACATGTAAACACATCAGTCAAGCAGTCTCATCTCTGCGTCTGGCACCAGCTCTCTCCTTCACATCTTCATTTTTATCGTATCTGCTGCTCTTAGGTACCGGGTGTGTATTGAGTTCAGCCGATCCCTCCCAGAGACGCGGTGCATTGCATCGTTAGCTGCAGCATGAACCAACAGCCCAGCAAGCCGTTTATCAATGGGTGTTTCTCCAGCTGTGTCAAAAAGGGGAAAAAAGCAGATTTATTTCTGTGTGGTTGTGGCTTTGCAAATCATTGACTAGTTTGTGTTCAAAATTACAAGTTATTGCACATGGTACTGAGCACCTGGAAGGACTGAGCCCCCTGTGAATCAACCACAGCCTGCAGGAATCTGAGATAACACATTCTGCCTAAAGTTCAGAATAGAAAACAGAATATAAAGCAGCTCCTTTTCAAAGCCATTTTTGCCTAAGTCATCTTATCTTTATATTTTCAGTAAAACGTCTATGTATTTTAAATAACTGGCTCAGACCTGGAATCGTGTTCTCAGTGCTGAATTGTTAGTGCCTGGTGTGAAACAGCTTTTCTATTAGCAACTTCAGTAGGCAGAAATAGTACATACTTGTGGCCATTTTTCATATTGTTCTGTTTCATAAGTTATTAAAATAATGTCCCAGTACAGGTAATGTGCTTGGCATGATGTCTGCTCTACAGAAGCAGCACACCTTTTTCTTTTCTTAAGAGATGCCTTAATATCTTTTCATTGCACACATATTGTGCTGTCCCGTTCCCCAGAGGGACTGTCTGCTTTCTGCTTCAGAGAATAGAAAGTGTCAGCTAGGATAATATCCAAGCCAGAAGATGATGGGGATGAAGATATTGGCCTCATGTGGGAATAGGATTTGTTTGAAATTTTCATAACCAAGATAGACACAGTTTCAGCCTCATTTCTAAGCAGAAATCTGAACATGATCCATCAGTGCAGGGTGGGGACATGAAAGTGAAGATAAACTGTCTGTGGCTTAAAATGGCTGAAAGTGAGTCAGCAAAACATGCATTTAAGCTGTGTCTGTTCTCTGTGAAATAGCAGTCTGATCCAACAAATAGTTGCTTATGATGTTTCCATGTCAACAGCTATAATAGGACACCGTCAGTTTGTGCTGCTCTCAACTGGAAAAGTACAAGCCAGTAGCTTAGACCATGAACATACAGAAGAGAGCCTATTGAAATAAAAGGTTGTGTGAGTACAGTCAAAGTTGGAAATCTAAATATGTGCACTGGCACACAGCACAGTGGCTAATGTGAGAGAAAGAAGATGCTCGGCCCTATTGAAGAGTTTCCTACCTGAAATCTTATACAGAAAAGTCATAAAGCCACTATAGAACAGGCTCTCCAAATCAGCTGTGTTGAAACAAAGCTGAGAAAAGTGTGAAACAATACATAACGCTGCTGAAAAAGGTAGTGGGAATCTGCATACAAAGTTCCTTTCAATAAAGACGTATGAGGAGGATCTTTGGTCTCACTGCAAGGAAGTCCATCTCTGGAGAGAGAGCCCAGCCAAGTTAAGTGATGAGGCTAAGTGGGACCAGTAGTCTTTTCTGACCCTTTTACTTCTCATTAGAAGTAGAAATTACTGTAATAATGCTGTGGTGAGCCTGGGAGGATCTGGGGAATTGCCTACCTGAATTGGGGATCATAAGGAGCTCCTCAGGAACTCCATTTGGTCATCTGCTGCCACCCCACTCTTGTAACAGGAAAAAAAGTGCTAATCAGATCCTCCCAGGCTTCGCTGACATCCTGTTGAGTAAACCCTGGTTTAGATGCAGCTACTTTACTATTTCTGCTGCGAGTGGTGCATGTGTGGCACTGGTCGATACTTAAAGGTGGTGTCCAAGGCAACCCAGCTCAGCGTGCCAGCCCCAGCAGGCCTTGCACTACTTGCCCCATCTCTGTCCCTCTTGTATACAAGTCTTGACAAGTAGGATTTGATCCTCTCCGAATGTGCCTCATATTCAGAACAAATGGAGTAAAAAATTATTTGAGATCAACACACCTCCGTGTGTGTTATATATTTGTGTGTACATCTGCATTCTGCTGTGTCTCTGACTTCATCTCTTGTGAAGACTCTGATTATGTGTGGCTCATTCCTCTCTTAAAACTTCTTACACTAATTGCTTTATCTACTAATGTAGCAAATAAAAGAAGACTATCAGAGTTATCTGGTGAAGAGTTTGCCAGATGTTCCTCGCCAAATAGGAATTATAATAATTAAACATTCACCCACTTTCCATAGATTCTATTTCTTATGCTTTTTAATTGACCTTGCAGGTCACCACATTCCTTCACCCAATATATTTGGCTGCTACAATCATCAACACACCTGCTTAGCACAGCATACTATCTACTCCTATACAAAGCCCTGCTTACAGAGAAGGCAATAATATGTTGCTATTTCTGCTCCTACATCTTCCTGCTGGTTTTTTAAAAGGGTCCTGGCATAGTGGGCAGCAGCTGAAAGCTTTGGGAAAAAATTAGGGCAGAAAATGTTACTTAACAACATAGAAGGCTTTAGGGTTTTTATAACCTCATATTTCTAACCACTTAGATTTTAGTTATGTCAGGTTGGAATAGTTTTTACCTTAGTGTGCTGCTAATGATACCTGTCCTTCCCATTTCCAAAAAGTATCAATATTTATTGCACTCTGGGAGCTGGAAAGATCTGTAATCTTTTTCTTTTAAAAAGCACTATCTCTGCAGACAGGCTTTTTCCTCTTGATGTCCTTGAGACATTTTAGAGTCCAGGTAGAGGCTGCAGATACCCACTGTAGTAATTACTCCTTTCAACAGAGACTGTAAGACAATTTGGAGAGAAAAGGATCATAGGTTATCAATGACAAAATGAAAGCACGCCTAATGGCCATCAAGCAGTATTTTGCCACTTTCTTGCAGACGGTTCAAGATTCAAAGCTGAATTTCAGTCCTTTCCAGTGTTCCCATCTGTACCCAGCCAGTCAGACTTTGTCTGTCATGTTCCATTTTCCTGAGAACACTTCAGGAACTACTCTTGTAAAAGAAGTGGAGCTTAGATTTGAAAAATGTCTATGGTTTCTTCATGTATTTATGGACAAGGAAACAGGTCTCTTTGTGAACCCATCTTGAAAACAGATTGAGACTAGACAGTATCAAAATCATTTTCAGAAGCACTGCAGGAAACAAGGTAGAAGCGATGTTTCTAACAGGGTTTGCAGATTCCAAATGCAATTGCCCTTTCAGTATAAGCACTGAAAGTTATTTTTCCTTTTCTATACTGGCTGGCAGAGCATTGCCGTATCCATGGAGAGCTATTGTGACAAGAAGGCTTTGCTGCAGGGAGAAGCTGTGGCTGTAATGTCCCAAGAGATATCCTGGAAAGTAGATTTGATCTCAGAGTCACTCTGCCCAGTGTCTCATCGAGACAAGACATTACAGACAGATTTTTATGACATCCACTTGTTACTAATTTAATAGCAAATTTATCACATTATATTGTTTAGGGCACTGGTGACTGGTCCTGATTTCATACCTGGTCTTCTTTACAGAAAAAGAATGAGCTACAGGAACATTGTCAAGTTCAGAACTAGGTTCCTAAAGCCTCTTCTGGAGTTACGAGTTACGGCATGACTTCAGTGCATGGCGCTTCTTCAGATCTGATTTACACGGGTTTCATTCTGCTTAAGTTAACCCTAACTAGACTGTAGTTAGGGTTTTTACTCAGTCTTTACTCTGGTTTCAAGCCAGAATCATTAGATGTTCCAGGAGTAAAAATCAGAATTCCTCTTTCATCATTGATATTTACATGTGGATTCATCTTGAAAGCCTTGTGAACTTCAGCAGATCTTTCAGCAAAACTGAACTGGACATAAATTTTCTTGATAAGTCTTTGACAATCCCTTCACCTACTTATACTTTAATAATTAATTAGAACATCAGTAAGAAGAACAAAATATGAGTTAATAGATGTGGACCATGAGACACTTCATATCAATTTCTGTGTTGGGCTTACTATCTGGCCAAATCTAGTGGTTACTGCTAGAAGATGATGGCTCAATTTTCAGTCCACAGCTCACCACATCTCCTTCTGCAGGTGCAATAACCACAGATTATTAACTCCCATGAAAAACAGATATGAAACCTGGCAGCCTGGTGAGTTTCACTGGTTTAGTGGTAAATAACTATTCTTTCCTGTAAATTTTATCTCATTCATCAAATGCCTGATAATTACTTTCAATGTCTGAATCATACGCTGTCTTTTCACACAGGCCAAGAAGTATGACCTTGTATTATAGCTACTGTATTAGTGAAATCATCTTTTTTTAAATTGGTGATTTCAGGATTGTAGTTTACTTTAATTTGTATTATTGCTCGATGTTAAAATTCAGAATATATTTAAACAGAACATGATTAGAAATACAGGGTTTTCTTTTAAATGTCCTCAGTGATCAATTTATTTGCCTTTGTCTGTCTGCTGCACCACCAGCAGATAGTCATTCATTTAGAAATACATTTGTATAGGTTTCCTTCAAGAATACCAAATCAATTCAAAAATTTGGATAAAATTCAACAGATAATTTTGCCTTTAATGAGGATTGCAACAGCTGTGGCTGCAAGAAGTCTGGAGAAAAAGATTGTAAAAGAAATAAGGATGTTTTTCTCACTGAAAATATGAAAAAATAGGCAAATTGACTGAATTGATGGCTTGAAAATTATGCAGCGTAATGCAAGGATCGTGGCTGAATTTAGCCTGTAAAAAATGGGGTTGTTTTCCTCTCAATAGAGTATGAAAGTCTTGTATGGTAGATGGATTTTCAGCTACTTTAGTTTTAATTTCTCTGTATTGCCATCCTAAAGACATCAGGCTTGGACAGACATAAGAATATATTCCCTTCTAATGTGGACAGTGTGCAGAAGGATTAAAGTTTCCTCTCCCTAAACTTCTTACTGCTATAATTTCCTTGCTTCATTGCAGCAGCTCTAATTTGCATTAAGATGAGGAGAGGAAAATCCCTACTTTGTTTGTTGGCATTTGAGTTTTTAGGAAAGGACACTTCAATTATACTCAGATTTCAGTGCTGCTTTTTTAGGAAATATTATAAAATATTAAGCTGCTGCAGTTGTACTTTTAGTGTTCCATCTATGGAAATGCACTACCTACCCCAGCATGTTACACAAAAGATTTGCACTCATTTTTCTACTTGCCTTGAGTTCTAAATATATTCCTGAGTAACTGGGGACATGAGTTTGAAAGGGAATTTTACTGTCTTTTGGAAGAGCAGATAGATAAGTATATGAAATATGGGAAATACTCTAAATTTTTCTAATTTTTTAAATCTAAAGTTATTTATTAAACATTCCATAATAATTATGTCTTCTACAAAATCAGTAAACCCCATCTGCATTCAATATAATCAGTAATGTGGAGTGAATTGAGGAGTCATACACTGCCACAGCTCAGACAAAAATCTTAGTGATAGCAAGAATTTTACTCCAAGTTACTGTTTAGAAGATCTCTGCCTGTTAAAAGCACACAAAGAATTTTCCATCCTATCTGAGTTCTTTCTCCAGGAAGATAAGTGGTGTCATGCTGCAATTGAGTAGCTCAGATTCTGCCTTGATTTAGGACCGAAAGATATACAATTATATTGTTAAAGAGATACTAGGTGATGCTGGAGCAATGAGCTGTTTGTTCCTTATAGAACACCCAGTTGCAGTTATTGGAGGTAAATAGATTTTGAGTAAGTCATCTCAGACTATGTCACCAAACTCTGAAGAGTCTGACATCAAATTGTGTCTGAGATTTCTGAATTTGATGTGTGAAAAGAGGTTGGGATTTTTTTATTGCAGCCCAAATGGAAGTTTTTCTAATGGGATCAAGAAGAATACATCTAATGCTTCCGTTTCGGGTCAATATGACCGAGGCTCTGGTTGTACTTTTATGATATGTCATAAACAGGAAAACCTCAACAGGTTTAAGAAAAGGATGATCCAGTCTCTCTCTCCCCCTGACTTCTGACATATCATTAAGGTACTGGAACAAAAAATCATGAGGAAAACTCCATTGACAACACATGACTATATCCATTCCTTTGAAAGCACACGTACCTGGCCTTCCGTCCATTTCTGCTATGAGAGACAGAACAAAAAAAAAATATAAATCTGTGGTGTTTTCAGTGCTGTTACTTCTCTGCAGAGCTGTAGCTTTTTGAGTCACGGACTTAGTCTTTTCAGTCAGCAAAAAGGGAATATTTCTTGTAATTGTGTCTTTATTACATACCAAAAAGACTACACCCACAAGAGAGGTTCAGGAAAACAGCATGTATGCTCTCTTAGAGTATTGCTAAAACATAGACCTGCTGACATTTAGGTCAAATACTTCAGCAAGATTCTCTCTGAGTGATCTTTGTACCAGAAACTTTGCAATACTCAAAACATTCACTCAGAGTGAAACACTGGATATGTTTCTCGTGTTGTGTTTTACCTCTGATTGCACTGATAATAGGACTATATGGGGTAAAGAACATTTTAAAAAATCAGCTCTGCAGACTGTTCTTGGCAGAATGAAGTACCAACAGAAGTAATTTAGTGTAATTAGATCTGGAGAAGTGCTTGTATGAAAACATAAATACTTTTTAAATAATCATGGTAGGCTGGGACTTAAAGACTCTGTATTTCTGTAAATTATTTTCCCAGTATATATATATTTCCAATTATTTTGGGAATAATCATCCCCAGTTACAAGAATAATTGAAACTTTATTTGAAATTATTAGCTGATTTTAGAATTTATTTTCTGATTTCTTAGCATTTTTCACTGATGAAAGCAGTCATCCACTAGCAAGGCTAAAGTTTCCTCTACCAGTATTTTGCCTGACATAGGCTTCCCTAATGGATGATTAATGGGAAATTTGCCTTGGTAGAATAAAAAATTAGATATTTATAGTTTCAGGTTGCTGTGCAATGATGCTCTGTAGAAGGGGGCTGTTCTTTAAACTTCCTGAAGGCCTATCGAATTGTACGTCATGCTTTTTTGGAGGGAGAGCATTTACAGTTTAACTCCATTAAGCTGCATTTGCTGCTTAAAATTACAATAATCGAATAGAATCATAGAAAATTTTGGGTTGGAAGGGACCTTAAAGACCACCTAAAAATTCCATTCCCCTGCCATAGGCGGGGACACCTTCCACTAGACCAGGGTGCTTAAAGCTTTGGCTTTACCAAAACCGACCCTTACATGCTTAGGCAAGGTTTCTAAATTCCTCCTGTGAGCTGTCCCTGTATCCACCCCTGTGTGCTGCATTTTTGTATTTAACACGGTGTTCCAGTGATCAAGCATCTCACAGCAGTATCCACCCCGTAGATCGAATTCTTTTAAAAGTTCAAGTTGCTTCTTTCTTTTACTCATGTTTTATCTCTTCTCTGTACATTAAATCACAGAATCAGTAAGGGTGGAAAAGACATCTAAGATCATTCTGTCCAACCATTAAACCAGCACTGCCAGGTCCACCACTAAACCATGTCCCTGAGCACCACATCTACACAGCTGGTGAACTCTTCCAGGGACAGTGATTCCACCATTTCCCTCTTCTGCAAGATAGTTCCATCGTGCCTTTTTTTATGCTCTAATTGGTTAACATACATGAAATATACATGTAAGCTGAAATTATTAACAGCACTCTGTTGTGTTCTTGCTCTAATCATCTCTTTAATGTTCTATTTGGATAGTTCCAGGTCTCCACATGCTTCTCCACAGTATACTGCAGGTACCTTGGGGAAATTTCCATTAGTTCTTTGATGGACTATAGGCAACTTGTTAGTTCATCCATTATCTAAGACCTCATCAGTCACACTTTTCAGCTCTTTATTCCTTCAGTGGCACAACTATAGTCATTACATTTCACATCTGTCAACCCTTCACAGCCATGCTTTTGTGTTTGTCTGGCACTCAGAGTGAAGGGTGCTAGATTTTGGCTGTCTAGGACACAGGCCAAAATGCACAAATCTAGAGGATGCTCACTGTGATTGTAGTCACAGACATCTATTTTCTGGGGGGGAGGGGTGAGTGAGAAGCAAATTAATGAGTTGCCACTGCTCAGTACTTGTTCCCTAGAGCAGAGTTTTGAAATAATAGTCCATCCCTTGATATACATTTCCACTCTTGCAGTCCAGTTGTGTATTTCAAGTGAATTTTTCTAGATTAATTTGGATTCAGTTCTTTCTGCATTTCAGAAAGAATGGGGTTACACTTCCCTAAAAGATTACTCCATTCAGGTGATTGCATCAATATGCAAATAAAAGGTAATTGAAAAAAATACACTGTTATCAGTGAGGGATTTTAGTGTTATAAGAATTCTGCTAAGTTGAATAACATCACAATTCACTTTGATATAACAAGAGCATCACAATAAATTCTCATCCATTCAGTGATCAGGCCAGTTTCTCAAATTTCATAAGACATCAGTTAAAACATAATTAAACCATCATGAATGCCTTCTGCTTCTGGTCTCTCTTCTCCAATAATTCACCCCTCATAATAATTAAGTGGGATGAGGATACAGATTTATTTTAACTAGTTGAAAGCATATTTCTACACCTAATACAATATATAAAAAATGGTGCTTCAGCAGCATTTCTTTCAGATTCATCTTAACTGGAAATGAAGAAATGTTTAAATTGCAGCAAGGTGTGGTAGTGTAATAGTCCCCATGTTTTAATGTTCTGATTTTCTCAGGCTCCCCCAGACCTTTGTAATAATAAATCTTGTCATTGCTGTCACATCACTCCTACCTTATTTTAAATCCTCATCCCTGTCCTTATGCTCTGTAGGCAGGAGATAATCTCATTTTATTTGGTAAACCTGTAGGTTTTGTTTCGTAAAACTCAGGGATAAGCTGCTCCTCTTAATGACAGGGAGCAAAATAAGTGAGCTTTGAGATAATCCCATTTGGTGACAGTCTGTGAAAGAGGGTAATGCATTTTTTAGGACTTTCCCAGTATTTGGTTTATTGTGTTATTTGTGCATCAAATACTGTTCTTTACCTCTTTTTTATCTCTCAAGGGAAAGAGTAAGAGACTTCTTTCCATGACACCATTTTTAAGTGAAGTATTGATTTCTTTTCATTGATCTCACTGCGTAATGTTTAAGGAATTGATGTTGCCATTCAGCAACATGGCACACACTTGTTGTCCCTCAAGTCAATACCGAACGGGTCAAACCTTGAACCACCACTTTCCATTCTGAATAGTTTTCAGTGTCACTCAAGGGGAATTCTTGGTCCAAGCAGAGAATTTAGCAGTATGTATAAAAACAGTGCTGCTGATTGATGGGGGGAGAAACTTGGAACTGACTTTGCTCAAATGCTAAAAGCATTTTCCAAGGTGCCTGTAGGAAGAAGCAATCCTCAAGGTGAGGATGCAGAGGCAGGGAGCAGAACTGACACAAAATTGCCTGGAGAACTGATAGAAGTGCACGCAACTTTCAAGCCATTTTATGAGCTAGAAGAGCCCAGCTCTGGCATCCCAGCATCTCATAATGGTCCGTAGAGGGTGATCCAAGGTGCCCAACTTAGTTACATAAATTCTGTGTACAGTAAATTGGAGCGTTGAGTAAGGAATTCAGTTTTGCTGTGCTAAGCAGGGACTTTGGCCAAATGCATCCTTCATGGAGCTTCCTTACAGAGCACAGCAACACCTTGGGGATGGGCTGAGTTCAAACATGCAGCCCTGGAATTAATTTATGGAAAAAGCTAAATTCTGGAATATATCTGAGTTCTCCCTCTTTCTAAAAGCCTGGATTCAGTCTCTGTATTAGCTACCAACTCTTCAGGAATTTGAGACCAAAGTTCCACAACTGAGGATAGGCACTTTATTGAGCAGCAATGTTGTTTAAAAAGTAAGAGGAAGAAATGGTGGTGATGATGATGTTCCTCACATTTTGCAAAAAAACCTGGCAAGAGCATATCCCTTTTCCCTGCATTATTGCTGTTCCAGTCAAAGCCAGCCTGGAATCACTGACAGTCAGGATGTGGCTCATTCACCGCTGCATTCCTCAGACTCCATTCCTCCTTCTAGAAACTAGAAAGTTTCTCCCAAACGTTCACCATCCTGACCCCTCAGTTGCTGTGCTTTTCAAGAGAAGAGGTGAGAAATGTCCTTTCCAAAAATGGCTACCTGGTGGTTAAGACACTTCATGAAGATGAGTTTTAGATTTGAATCCCGTCAGTGTGCTAAGGAAACTGCATTTATATTTGCCACTTCCTCAGCCAATGGTGTGGCAAAATCTTGAATTTCTCATACTCAAGTAAGTGTCTAACCACTAGACTATTAGAAAAAGGTAAATATCATGTCTGTGTTTTTGAATGGGATTGGTCTCTCCTGTTGTGGTCTTTCTGCTTTCACTTTTGTATATGTTTGTTAGGCATATGCAAAGCATAGTAAGATTTAAATATATAAAATAAGTTTAAATGCAGTCTGGATGTTTCCCTGCCTTAAATGTGAATTCCATAAATGTTTAAGTGAGGGAGAGAGACATCCAGCTTCTCACAAATTTGTGAGTGTAAATGTAGTCTAAAACACTTGGTCCACTGAAGGAGCACAAACTCTGAATTTTGCAATAGGGCTGTGGTGCTTAAAATCCATCTATGTTCATTTTAGGCATTAAAAATGATCAGTCTGAATCTTACTTTCAGCTTTGAGTAACCTATCACTCTCCAGTAAGTTTTTCATAGACCGTATTCAATACCTTTTGCCTTACTGTACTTCAAGTGATTATCAAAGTGGTGAGATTAGATATGGTCCTGATTTTCAGGATCATCTGAAGCTTTCTGAATAGAGACCATCAAGAAAGTTCAAGGCAATTACAATCACGGTCACAGCTACAGCTAAAATAAATCACATGCCAGCCTGGAATTTCACATTGCTGGAGCTGCCATTTTCTTTTTAAGAAGCCCTTAAACTAGGAGGCCATTTCAAAGATAATATCAATGATTAGCAAAGAAAGTATCATACTTAATTTGTGAGCCACATTCACGTGAATGAATTCATTTCACTCCAAAACAGGATTTCCACCTGCTGCGATATGATATATTAGATATGGCTTTACCTCACCAACAAAATGATATTATTTCTAAAAATATGTTTCTGTGGCACAGTTCTTTGGGTATGACTGTGGAAGCCAGATAATCTTGCAGGCCACTTTGCACCCAGGGCCTTGATTCCTCACACTGCACTGCTCGTTTACTCCCAAGCTCTCTTTTGGAGCAAACTAACTGGTTCCCTTAGAGGCCAAATGTGGAGAACTTGGTTTTAGGACAGTTCACACTGGAGATTTCAGTGGGCAGAATGGATAGGATATCAGCAGTCTGGATCCCTTTGTATGATGCAGTCTCTCAGGCTTTTGCTCTAGGAGATGTCTATACACCCTCATCGCACTTGTTTAGGACATGCAACATTATTCTGCTATCATCCTGTAAAACGTTTTGTGAGGCTACAACGCTCTGTATCCATTACTTCAGCCACTTTTCAGAGGAAGAACACCACAGTCATCAACTGATCGTTCCTCAGGGCCAGAGGTTGTGACATGGGCTCAAAGCAGCCCTGAGCCCAGTGCTGAGCTGTGTGGATGGTGTGTGCACGAGGGCATTAACCTTGGACACTGAGGTTGCAAACGGGTTGGCAATACTGAGCCCTCTCTGGTGCAGATATGTCTAGCTGTGTAAATGCAGTCTAGCAATAAGGCATCTGCACCCTTTTATAATTAACTTCTTTTACAAAGTGTCCTGATTCAAGAAGATCTTCACGACAACTGTCTCAGTCTAGAGGAAATTTGGTAGACAGTGAAACCATACATGTGAGTTATGTTGATTCAGAAACGTCAGGGTATTTTTACATAGATGTCAAGAGTTATAAGAGCTGCTTTTTTCCCTCCAATATAATTATTTCACATATGTCCAACACATTCTGTTCAATCTCTGTCTTGTGAGGATCAGTTTTGTGACATTTATAGTAAAGATGTACTGTTGTTTCTAATTTTGCTTCTCTTTAAAATTCTGCAGACATTGCAAAAGACCCAGCAGCTGTTGCTTTAAAATGCAGATAAGTAGGACACTATGCCACTCACGGGTGCCATCATTACAGACCCATGTTACTGTTTTCTGTCAGCTAGAAGTTAATTACTTCATTTTTTACCCTGTCAATCATTTACAGAGAGACAAGAACAAAGATATCTTTAGGGCATACATGGCATCTTTTTTCTCCAAGTCATTTTTTTTTGCATGAGCATTATGATGATATTTCTCTTATTTAGTTTAAAATTAAGCGTAAGCAGAGGAAGATATTCCCTAAAACATTTCTTTAGATGTTGTTGCTGCAGCATTTATTAACATCCAATTATAATACTTTATTTTCGCTAGAAAAGAAACTTTTTTAATAATGTTTGAAAAACAGTTTCCAGGAAATTTCTCTTCTGCTCATATCTTTACCCAAAGGCAAAGGGACCTAGTTTTGTAGTGGGAGAATTTCTCTAAAAATGAGGAATACCTGGATTAACTGCAAGAAGAAATGAGGTACTGTATGAGGACATTAGATGTATTTAACAGTTTGGTCAAAATCTGGTCAAAATCCTAATATTACTGTGGTAGGTTAGAAAGATGTGCATGCATCCACAGTCTTGGAACCTGAGCCATATTTATGTAGGTTGTTTTAATTATTGTAGGCACTAAGTCTTGTGCCAGTAAAATTCTGTGACAAACAAGCAAAATCTAGTTTTGCGTTGAAACACAGAATTAGTCTGTAACATCTGTGTTTTTAGGAATATTCAGTGCTCTTACATCTGTGATGTCTTTTCAATCCTTTCACTCAGTGTAATCACAGAACCACACAATAGCTTGGGTTAGAAGGGACATTTAAATGTCACCCAATGCAATCCCTCTGCAATGAGCAGGGACATCTTCAACTAGATGAGGTTGCCAATCGTGCAACACTGCTTGATATTGGAAAACCAGAAGATTACTCAAAATTATATTCAATAAAATTATTTAAACCGCTTTGATTTAAAATTCTTAGTAACTGTGCCAAGACTTTCAAATAAAAGTTAAGCGCACCATCCCTTTAAACCTAAACATCACAGGAAAGAAAAAGGGAAGGACATAGTATGAAAGAAGTGTTTTGATAATAACATAAAAATAGTTGTATCTACCTCTGAATTAGTGTTTCTCATATCTCTAAGCTTTCTCTGAAGGAACAACTAGGTGAAGAAACTGCTATGTAGACAATGACTTCCATAGCCTGAAGAAAATTATTGTCCCTAGGGGTGGATCCCAGCTGTCTGTGGGCAGCTGTATCACATTTGCACAAATGGGGTTTCAGCTTGAATTCCTTAGCTGGATTCAACAAATATGGCAGGATATAAACAAAAAAGTTGTCTTTCATGCAGGTTGTCACAAGCCGAAAGGCAACTGTTTCAAGGTATACAGATCAAACCCAAGCCCAGGTGCTGTAGGGTGAATGTGTGAAAGTGAACATGACCATCAAACTCAGGTGGACCCAAGGTCCTTCCCTCCAATTATTCTGTTTCCCATAGTATCTGATAGCAGATTATCTGTGACTATTAAAATATCTCTGGATGGATTTTTCTCTTCCTTGGAAGACTTTTTTAGACCCATTTAAGTTTTCAGAGACCACAACACCTATTTGTTAATTGCATACTGTCTATTATGTTAGTGGCTGTATTACACTTGCCTCCATTTCTTGGGAACAAGTGTCCCCTATTCCCTCTTTCTTGAAATCTGTAATTTCATTAATTTTATTATGCTTTTTTCTTGGTCATCTCTCTTAAAGCTGAGGAGGCTTAGTCTGAATAGTCTGTATATACAGTCTGTATAATCTGTTCCTGTGAGAAAATTGCCCTTCTTGCCCTTTCTGTTCCTTCTTTGCCTTTTCCAGGTCTTCTTTGGGATGAAAGGATCAGGACTGTCTGTAGAGGTGTGTGGTATCATGGTATAATAACAATTATTTATCTTGTGTTCTTTATTAATTTCCTTAAATGGCATGTACAAATTTGCCTTTTTCACTAATGCCAAGCATTGAATTCACGTTTTCCTAGAAGAATACTCAAAGTCTCCAGCACTTCTTCCCTGGGAAGTATTTGCTTACCCAGAATGTATCAGTATGTAGATTTACTGAGGACTGATATTCCCCATGCTCCCTTTTGCATTTATTCACATTGAATTCCATAGAATCGTGGAGTAGTTTGGGTTGGAAGGGAACTTAAAGATCATCTAGTTCCAACACCCCTGACATGGATAAGGATACCTTCCACTACACCAGGCTACTCAAAGCCACACACAACCAGTACTGTTCCAGCACCTCACCACCTTCATCATAAAAAATTTCTTCCAGTCTAACCCTGCCCTCTTTCTGATTAAAACAATTACCCCTTGCCCTATTGCAATGGGCCATGCTAAGCAGTCTGTCCCCGCCTTTCTTTATAAGCCCCTTTCAAGTACTGAAAGGCCACAATGACAACTCCCTGAAGCCTCCTCTTACCCAGGATGGACAACCACAACTGCCACAGCCTGTCCTCTTAGGAGAGGTGCTCCAGCCCTCTCATCATCTTCATGGCCTCCTCTGGATTCACTGCAACAGGTCTTTGTCCTTCTCATGCTGGTGACCCCAGAGCTGGATGCAGCACTCTGTGTGGGGTCTCATGAGAGCAGAGGGGCAGAATCCCCTTCCTCAGCTTTCCAGTCACTCCTTGTGATGCAGCCCAGGACATGGTTGGCTTTCTGGGCTGTAAGTGCGCATTGCCAGGTGTATCTTCAAGTGTTTTGTCGTCCAGTCACTGGACATTTTATAATTCTTTTGCAACTCTTCTGAGTCAATTTTTGGGTTTTCTACCCTTGATACTTCAATGTCTCTAGTAAATATTACTGCCTCATTTTTCATCACCTTTTCTAGATCATTTACAGGATTTACTCACATGAAAATAAAACCTTCTTTATTAACCCTTTTTTCCTATCCTTTAAGCATTTACTAATCCTTCACTCATAGAACACTCTTTTTTTGTCTTTTTCTTTACATTTCATGATGTTTTGGTGAGGAAGTCTGTTGTAAGTTTTCTGGAAATTCTAGGTGATATTTCTGGTCCGTGAGTTTAATGTTCCTAAGGAAGTTAAGTAGATCTGCCTGCTTCTCAAGTCAGATTTCATTTGTTGTCTCCCTTTAAACAACTGGCTCAGTATTTTCCATTTCCACATGTTTGAGTCATTCATCTCATCCTGGTAATTCATTACTATTTATTTTATTGATTTGTTATTAAACTTTGTCTACTGACACATCAAGTGCAGATGGTTCCATTGATTTGACAGGTCTGAAAGGCTCTTCTGTGGGTTCATCCTTAAACACATTCTGTAGTTGATTGTAAATAATTCATTTAGCTTTATTGCTACGGCCTTTTCTTTCCTCAGCTCTCTTATTACACCCCAATGCCCTGTGTAACTGGGATGTAGTTTCTGAATGCTGCACAATCCTTGCTGTAGTTATCCTCACGATTCTCCCTCATGGCAGGGAAATCCCATCTATCCTTGCTTTGTAAAGCAGGGCCCCAGAGAGAGACAGACACTTGGTAAAGGATGCTGAGTAATGAAACAGTCAGGTTTGTAGGTCTTCAAAAATGTCTCCAGCTTTGAGCACAGAGTTCCCAAGCAGAGATCTCACTGACTGAAAGGTATCAGCTTGAAGGCAGGAGATGAATTTGGTGCCAGAGGCTGGGTTCATGGCAGCAGGTGCACTGAGTGTTGGGATACCTACAGCAGCCAATCAAAAAAGCTGAGGAGTGATGTGTGTGATGCTCTGACTGCTGTTGGTCTCCGTGATTCAGAGCTGGAAGGCACTCCTTGCTGCCTGCCTTTTTTCATGCCCACCTCCTGCTCTAGCACTTCCTTCAGGCTGATCATACACGAGCTGCCAACAAGCATTTGAGGAGGTGGGAGAGTTTTCCAAAGATACTGACGGTGGTGTTGTAAGGCCAGAGCATTTCTGTTTTGCACCTTGGTTGTGACAAGATTTGTGGTGGCACATCCTCTCCTCAGTGTCCCTGCAGAGCCTGGCAGTTCAGGGCCAGGCCTGCCCCAGTGTCTGCTGCTCTCTGAACAGTGAATGAACCTGCTCTGGGGCACAGGCTCATGCTGGAGATTAGCTGAAAGCACAGACATCCCCACTGCAGCAGGAAGGAGATCCCTCAGCCTTGAGTAAAAGGGAGGAACAACACAAACTCTCAAAAACAAAGCAAGGAAATGAAAAATCTCTACCCACCTCCCTAAAGACCAGTAGTGCAATGGAACTGGTAATTAAAGGCAGTAAATTATTGCTACAGCTGTGGGAGTTACAAAGATTTTCAAAAGCAGTCCTGGGAAGATTTTTTTGAAATTTTCTCTCAAAGGCAGTTGCATGCTGCAATGAGGCTTTGCTTAATAAAGGCCTTTCTGATAAAGAAGATAGTGCCTATATCTACCCTTTAAAGGAAGAGAGGCTCTTGCTCTTAAGTTCAAAAAAAGGATTTTAAGATACAGATTTTTGAGATCATAAGGCAAAGGTCCCTTTGAAGATAGATCAAGTTCCACACAGTTGATTTTTAAGGTGTTTTTAAATTCATATTTATTTCATCACACTGTGTCTTGTACTGACTTGCTTTTTTATATTTAAAAAAATGAAAGTCATTCATTACAATACAAAATCACTCTGTTTAGAGTCTTTTCACTAACTTGGTTCACTTTACAGAGCTTACTGACAGAACTGTAGGGGTACATTGTAGCTGTGGAAAAGAAACATTTCAGACTTTCCTGGAGAAACAGATCTTTCCTTAGCTTAATATTTGATGGGAAATACTAAGTTAATGAGACAGAGACAGAAGGAAAACTGTTTAGAATGTAGCATTTGCTCTGCTAGTTGGATGATATATTCAACAACCAAATGTAATTTGATCCTGTAAGGCCAGAGTGGTGAACGGTAGAGCTGGACATGGGAAAAATGTTTGCATATTGATTCGCTAAAATGATTTAAAGACTACACACTTGTGAACCTAGTGCTTTGGTCAATCTATAGAGTTAAGGCAGATTCGTTTCAAAGGCAGCTTGAAACTCCTATTTACACTATTTCTGTTTAGTGCAACCCAGCACTTTATGTGCTGTAGCAGCTTCCATGTTGCTGAAGTAATATTAATTATTCTTCACCCACAGCCCTTGATAGAGGGACATGAGGGTCAAAATTTATTTGATATAACATTGACACATGTGTGGAAACTCCACAGCTCCACAGTAATTGTCCCTCCCTGACCCCTATGGGTTTCCCCAGCTCCCTGAGATGTCTGGCAGCCTATGGGCTGTCTGGGCAGCATTCTTGGTGCTGGGAATCACTGTTCCCCAGCTGACTGATGGGTGAGAGTCATCACCTACATGCAGGGAAAACTGTCAGCAAACTGAAGAGTTCAACCCAATTCTCCTTAAGCCACATTTTCATAATTTGTCACCCAAGGATATTTCTAGTGTTTGATTTTTTTTCTATCTGGGTTGCTTTATTGTTTTTTTTTTTAAACATTGAACATTTTCCACATCCTTTTACCTGTCAGCGTTAATGCAAGTCATGCAGACAATTTCAGTTTCTCACCTTCTGTATCTATTCTCCTCTATAAAAGTAACATCAATTTTGTCTTGCAACAACCCTGGCTCAGAAGAAAGGTGCATCTAGCCGAGTGTCCTCCTGTGACAAGTGTCCTTTCTGTGGCACTGGTTAGCAGCAGATGTTTAGGGAACATATAGGAACAGGGCACATATGGTCTGATCCTCTCCCCGCTGTTCACCACAACCTTCTCCAACAACAGCAACCTTGCTCAGCACCTAAATAAATCACTAAATTGCATTACTGGTTCCATGTTGGAAGTGAAAAAATATGAAGTTCCTACAGCTTGTAAATGAGGCTACAAAATATTAAAAATTCTAAGAATTGGTCCAGGAAAAAAAAACTTGTTGATGAATATTTCAATCTTTTACACATCAAGTGAAAGAAAAATATCTCTTCAGTCACAGACATTTGTTTGTTCACTCTCTTGCTTGTTTGTTTTTCCACAACTCCCTGGCATGTCAGAATAATAAAAAAAAGAATTTTTTTTTTCGGTCCCTATTCTGTCATTCTGGAAGACTCAATTCATTTTGATGGCATGGGTTTTGTGTAAGCAAATGCTAAATGACAGTGTAATTTATACTTCAGGCTTTTCTGACAAAATGTGTAGCTTCAATAGATGCTTCCATTGAAATCAAAAACATTCCGCTCTTTATGTTCAATTTACCCATCACAGCCGTCGATATGGCCACGTTACCACATTTTCTGAGCACTTCACAATACCCTCTTTGCGTATTCTTACTTTACCATTAGGAAACTGGGCACTGAATCACAGAAATACTCACACCACCTATATCAGCCCATTTTTCTCATCTAATGTCAATGCTCAGAATTATTCCTTTCCCATAGGTATTTAGCTCTCTCCATTACTCTCGAGGGAGTTTAGATTTCTCCAAGAATACCTGCATTGCACCTAATTTGTTTTCCCAGAATACAAACAAAAGAAAGCCCACTCTACTGTAATCCCACGGCTCTAGCAGGAGTGCCTACACTGCCCAAGGATGGCTCAGTCACTCAACGCACTGTAGCTCCCAAATCACTTTCAAGTGATTCAACATTTCTTCAGTGTCGGTGCGTGATTCTGAAGATCGCCTGAAATTGTACACAGCTTGAGCATCTCTGTACCACCCTCAGTTACCTTCATCGAGGCTCTTTTAAGCCAAGTGAAGTATTTTTATCCTCTACAGAAAATGCTCTCAGACACCAAAGTCTGTCATTTTATACAGGATATATGTTAAAAATTCTTGATATGCCCAAAAGTGATAAATATGGTCTAAACTCCTGTATCTGAAAATATTTTATACTTCAGTCCTTCTGAGTAGATATGGTCTTAGGTAATTTAGTTTGAAGGAGATCATTCTGATGTTGCATGTCCAACCCCTCTCTCAAAACATGGTCAGAAAAGATCTTCTCATATTTTCTCTATTGGGAGAGTGGAATTTGCTCCTCCTTCCTACAGTGGAAACAAGGCTTGACCGCATGCATCTTCCTTGTTAAGGACAAGGTTTGTTATCCTTCTGGAGGCTTTTCTTCCGCTAAAGTGGAATGGAATGAAGGGAAGAAAATATTTCAGTTGGAAAGGACCTACAAGTATCATCTAGACCAAAAGCCTGACCAATTCAGGGCTGAACACAAATCAAAGTGTATTGTTAAGGGCATTGTACAAATGTTTCTGAAACACTGAAATTGACCAGCTCTCAAGGAAGCCTCATCAAATACCTCAGCAGGGCCAGCAAGCAAAATAACAAGAGGAAGTTTTTGGATCAGCCCATGGTGAACATGACACACAAAGACATGCTTGTTAAACTGATCCCTTCTGCAACTTTCCCAGCTACAAGATCTTTTTGTAGGGGGTCTTTAAAACCCCCTCAGTGTCCTTAAAAAACAGAGGAAAGATGCCAGCATAACCTTTAAGCCAGTGAAGGAGTTACTGTTCATTTATAGCTGTCAGAGACATAAACTGGGGTTTTTACCATTTTTGCCTCAGTCTTGTATTTCCTGCACACACATATCTTACATTAACTGGCTTGACACAATCATTTGACTCAGGCTTAGGAAGTGGTAGTGGTTTATGAGGTTTCAAACTGAGTTTTACATTCTGAAATGTGCAATTAATTTCTTTAAAATAAATTTATAGAAATGGTTTACCTAGGAGCAATATTAGAAAAGCAGCTGCACCTGTGAATTATTTTCTGCTACGTACAATGTGTCATGGCACAGTTAGGTCTAAATGCATGTAATCTGTTTGAAATTGCTCAGATTACTCAAATGCTAAACAAAATTTGGTTTAGGAGCCTGACTCAAGAGACTGCTAGTTTCACTTTGCTTAAACTTAAGGACATGGCTTTTACTAAGTATTTCCCATCTAAAGTTAATTGCTAAGTAGAAGTAAGGGTTCGTGGTAATTTTTTTTCCTGCAGGACAGAGGAATGTCTTAAAATCAGTGTAAACTTAAGCCAGTATAGGTAGAAATTTGTAACGGCAGGGGGAGGGAAAAGAACAATCTGGTTTTCCTGGACAATTTGGTTTTAGGCTTTTTATTGCCACAAGACTCATTTCAAATGAAGATAGTAAAAGGAAAGGTCCCAGTCGAGTTGCTTAAGTCAGCAATTACACACAGAATGAGGAGTATCATTATAGACAACACTAGCAAAACTCTGAGCTTCATTCATGGCAGCAGGAACTTATTCCTGGTTTCTCCTAGCTCCTAGCACCATCCAGGAGCAAGCAATCAAAGCACTTCTGTTACTGCACCAGCCCTTCATCTTGTCAGCCTCAGAGCAGCTTAAGGCAAATTCTGTTAATCTTAAAGCTGCTTAGGGTAATGTTTTCAAAGCGACTCAGCAATTCAAAGTCTAATCTTCATTGAAAGTCTACAAAACCTTGTCTGAGATGTTTTACCTTTAAAAATGGGACGCAGGAACTTCTGATGTTAAGCTTAATGCTGCTTTTGAGCACACATGAGCCGGAGCTCCCAGGAGGGAGGGTGTGGATAATGCAATGGAGTGAATGAGGAGTTGCAAGGAGCCCAGTGCACCGTAGGCCGAATTTTTTGTTTCATGGAGAGAAGCTAAGAATTTTAGCATCAACCTCTTGCAGCTTTGTTTCAAAAATATTAGAATAGATATTGCTGCTGTTAAATGTTTTGGGTAATAGTGGTCAATCAGCACTTTTGCATTCAAAGTATATTTCTAAAGAAAATTGACAACCAGACACATAGTGAGACCACCAAATTTAATCATTAACAAGAAGTAACAGTCACATTGTTTTGCCACTGATGAGGTGACATGAAAGACTATTATTTTAATTTTTTTGTTTGTTTGTTTGTTTGTTTCTGCTTTTGAATATTCTGGCATCTTATTTTGAAGCTTTTGTCTGTGAGGAGCAGACACTAGTGAAAACTGGTGCTGAATTATTCATTTGACTCAAGAAGATGGAGTTTTATAGAAAATATCATCTACTAGAAAATATTCAACCCAATCACAGAATAAAGCTTCACAGGATAAAACTCTTTGTGATAAGTAACTGTTGACAGATAAGAGATCAAGGAATCCACAAAACTGTGTGACCAAATAGAACATCTTTTCTCATAGCTGCTGCTCTTCCAGGCAAACTTTCTCTGTTATTTCCATTACAGGTTCAAAGAGTTCAGTCGAGTTCAGCTCAGGCCTGTTCCATTGATTTTTGTAGAGTTCTGCCTTGTAAATCTGACATCTTTAGAAATTTCATGTTCGGCCTCATGAAGCAGAGGTTATGTAGAGGCATCTGACCTTTGTACCATAAAAATTCATCTTTAGACTTCAATTGCATTTGGATTTTTGCAAAATTACTCTTCTTCAAAAGTCACCCTTTAAAAGAGACAAAGCCAAACCCAGAAATTAATTGCATTGCTTCCAGTTGAAGTCTGTGCTAAAACCCAAAGAAAGGACTCATTGTATAGGCAACCTCCCCCTGCTGATTGAGTAAACTCCTGATGAGTTCCTCAAGTTTTGACCTAGAGACAAAAGGTTTTCATGATTTCTCAAACAGCTGCATCCAGCAGAGTTTATGTATTTAGTACATTTCTCCACATTAGGCAGGATAATTAATTTCCATAATAATTTTCAGTGGTTTTCCACAGTGTAGTTCCTTTTTGCATGGGGCTTCTCATTATCTCAGCAGAACCTACTCAGTTGACATAATAGCAATGAAAATCCAAATTCTGACTCTTTTGCTGTCAAAGGACAGCATTCAAGGCCAAGCAGAAACCATTACTGAGAAAGGCTGCTGCAAACAAATACCTTGGCTTTTCCCTAATGCCCTCTCTCCTCAGAGCAGACAATGTTCTGTCTCATTAATACTTTCTCCAAGTTTTGCTTGTCTGTTTTTCATAGCTAGAGAACAATCTTTTTTCCAATAGCAGTTTCTAAAGGTTGAAGTGTATAAACAGATTTATTGTGATATGAATGAATGATTATTATTATGATATATTATGATTCATTATGTTATGAGCACTTCCATGCTAGGAAAGTCTGTAGAGCTCCTTGCCTCTTACAACAGAAGTCCGTCAGAATATGCAGACTGACAAGGCTCCAGTGGTAATTTCTGGGGAGAAAAGAAAAAAAAAAATCCATTTTGCTGACACAGTTGTCTGAATTTTGGCTGGTGGGATGTTTTTTAGTAGTAGAGGCATTGTGCTTAGTCCATCTCTTACAAGTCCTTTTGTCATCACCATGTTCAAATCATACAAATCATAAATGTGGATCATTTTTCCATAGGCAGGCTTTCTCTTGCTTAAGCTCTCCAGATGTCTAATATCCTTGTCCAAAACAAAAAATAAACCATCATATATCTGGCTGGTGGTAATAATTATGTTACCAGGGGGGTTCTTTTTGTGTGCTGAAAATTTCCTTTTGATTGTAAACCAGTGGAAGCACAATGAATTCTGTGGGCAGCCTGGCCACAATGGAATTTTAAAAGCTGCCAACAGATTCAGGTCATGATTAGGTCTAAGAGAAAGCAATTGCAAGCTACAGAGTATCTGAGACAACTAGCTAAAAAAACCCAACTACCCAAAGCAGATCTTTGAGTTCTATTGCAATAGTTAGAACTACTGTAGACCTAATTACTAAAAAATATCTAAATCCAGTGCTTTTTTGCATTCTCTAGTAGTAGGAAGACACATTTGGGTGCAGGGAAGTAGGGGGGGTAGCTACAGGCTGTGCTAATAGAGTCATAATTTTCCTTTCAGCTTCATTGTGTTTGAAAGAAACCTGATTTCATTTTATTTATGTTTTATTTTTATTTTATTTTATTTTATTTTATTTTATTTTATTTTATTTTATTTTTCCCTGGGGAAAAAAATCCCTAAATTAATATTCTCAGACAGCAAATAAGTTACTAGGAGAGAGAATGACTGTTTGGCTGCTGTGTCAATCCATGCAACCCACAGGTTTCAATTTCAGGTGAATTACCAGGTAGTTTAAAGTATCCCTGATTTGACATCTAGTCACATTTCCTTTCTGGGTATGGATAATCTTAAATGTCTCAACACAGAAATCTGTATTTAGAAACTGCACTGATGCCTCAGAGAGAAACCAGAGATGCAGTCAAGCAGCAGCTTCACTTAGTCCGTATGGGGAGGAAAAAAGTCAAACCCAAGAATAAGACTAATTTCATATCATTTTGATACATAATGCACAGGCCAGGTCAAGGTCAGTCAAAAATTATCTCATTTCTTTAGAAGAAACAACTAAGTACAAGCCTGGCCCAAGTTTTGAGTTTGCTGTGAAATTTAAATCTCATGCACAAGTTTGGAGGTTTATTGTGAAATTTCACTCACAAACTCAGGAGTGCTGAAGAAGCCCTCCAGAATCAACTACAGATCTCCTCTGGAGTTTATCAAAATGCCTAAGGCTAAATCTAATCAGTGTTCTGACCCAAGGCAGTCTCCCTGTTTTAAAGCAAACCTCAAAGCTGAGAGTCTAGACTACATTGAGTCCAATGCAGATGTATTTAAAAGCTTCTGTGTATCACAGATGAAACTGGCAGCCAGACTTTCCTAGTCAATAAATTATGGTAAGGCAAGCATATGCTCACAGCTTGATACTGGTTTCAGGTGTTTGCAAGCAGAAGGGGGATTCTGTTTGGGTCTTTTATGCCCTGTAAATTGCCAAAGAAACAAAAAGTGTGTTCCTTGAAAGGAATTCCCTTTATGCCAGCACAAGAGGAAGCACGAAGGAACGTCACTGTCTCAAGCTGCCTTACAATTCCTGCTGGAAGGGGTTAAAGCCAGGCAAACCTGGGAGTAATATTAGTTCTGTCCACGTCCACAAGTGAAAGACTAAAATGTCACTGTGAGATATTTTGCCTCTAACATAGTACATTGTATGCTGTTGCGTAGCAAAACCATGAAAGTGCAACACATTAATTTGATACTTCTGAAAATGTTGGCTTACATTTTTCAGTACGAATTTTGCAGAACCCTTTTCCTGCACAGAATATGAGCACTTGCTAAAAACTGAAAAAAGCCCATCAGCAGCATAAAGATTGGCTTGTAAGAGCTGACATTAAGCATCATGGTTGGATCTCCAAAACAGGCAGAATATTCCCCAAGGACAAATGGCAGTCCTCTTTCTTGCTAAACACCATAAAGAAAATATATCCCTCTTCTTCATGAATTTTTTCTGGAACTAATGCTGCTGTCTCTGATCCTTTTTTTTCATTGAGATCTGTGGCATAACTCTCGGCCAAATTCCCACAGGAGGAAAAGAATAAGGAATTACTTGGACTGAATGGAGAAACTGCTGAATGAAGTAAAGAAATAATATGACAGGAAATGTAAAAGGCTTGGAGGCAAATGTGCAATAGGATTTGCTGTAGTGGAGGTGCCTTAGGAGCAGCTAAGCTAACACCCTGAACTGTGCATGACTGGGAGCGTGCCCCATGGCTCAGTGCCTAAACCTACCCTCTTACTAATTTAAAGCCATTTCTCCTTATCCTGTTACTACATGCCCTTGTAAAAAGTCCTTCTCCAGCTTTCTAGTAGTCCCTTAGGTACTGGAAGATCATAATAAAGTCTCCTCAGAGCCTTCTCTTCTCCAGGCTGAACAACCTCAGCCTGTGTTCATAGGAGGGGTGCCCCAGAATAACATCCTCTGATTATCTTCATGGCCTCCTCTGGACTCACTCCAGCAAGTCTACATCCTTCTGCTGAGTGGCCCACAGCTGGACACAGAACTCACTCTCCACCTTAGGTACACCCAAACTATTGCTGGTAATAGTCCCTGATCAGTGCTAATGTGCAAAGGGAACGTGGCAACCATGTTGCTGTGCCCTGGCATGACCCATTTTGGTAACACAAAAAGCTGACACTGTCCCTCTCAGCCTGACAAGGTTAAGGGGATTGGCTTCATGGAGAGTCACAACATCATTAAGATAGGAAAAAAAAAGAGAAAAGCGTAAAAGAAAATAATGGGGAAAAAAACAAAAGTAAAAGAAGTAAAAGAAAAATAAGGGAAGGAAATTAAAAAGAAGGAATCATGGATATCTATGAGTGACAAGTCAAGCATTCAGACGTATTTTGTTAAAGCTACATTGTTGTAGTATACTCCTAATAAAAGCTGTTCTTCCCCACAGTCCCCCCTCCCACTCTCTCAGCAGAGGTGACAATGTATGACAGAATCATCTCGTGTACTGGGGCTATTCCAGCAGCCTCTAGTCTCAGCAAGCAGCACCTCAGAGCTTCCCAAACCTCCCAAGGAGAGAGAAACCTTTTTTGTATGCTCTACACGTAGGATTTACCAGTTCGGCTTCTCCAGATGGAAACAAAGCTGGGAGGAGAAGTTGAAAGTCTTTATTGACTTGCCAGTATGTGAAAATTTAACCCTTTTAATAGCATCTTAATTGCCTTGCAATGGCTGCTTCAATCAGAGAACCGCTGTGCTCTCTGTTGTAGCTATAGCAATGAATTACATTAGCCTTTCTTTCATCTTCTTCTAATTTTTTCTTCAAGCTGAGCCTGCAAGTGGGTGGAAATACATTTATTACTGAGTACAGAAAAGACAGCTATGAAACTTGGGGTCTGATTCTGACTATGATGCTGAATTACTGCCTAAAACCAGGCAAATGATTAAACCTCTCTGCACTGGATTTCCCCACCTGTAAAAAAAGAATAGGGCAGGGGGTAGGATAGATGTGGTGAATGAGGAGAATAACATTTATCTCCCTTAGGATGATGCTATAAAACCTGATGCCTCAGAGTCGCTGTTCAAGAAATTTTCAGAGAAGAGAGAAATATCCTTTAGTGGTGCATATGCAGATATGCTGGCAGATCACAGGAGAGTTAGGACTATTTACAGCAGCTGAAGATCTCTCTTGCTAAATGTTGTTGTCGTTTCATAATCAAGTGAATAGCAAAGAGCAGTCTGTAAATTTATGTGCAAACTCCCATCTGTGCCAGAAGAAGAAAGTAATTTCAGAGATGCAAATAAAGCTGCCACGCAGCACCTGAACTGTATCAAATTAGGGGCCATTGATATGGGAGTGGAAGATTTTGGGGTCTTGCGCTGAACATATAGAAGCGTTTGGTAAAATACGTTCCTGTGTTGTAAATGAAGTAATATCCCTTGCTTTGCAAGGAAGATTATGAAGACTACTACCAGTGGTGTTTTACAGAATCAGCTGAGGAAGCTAAGAGGTTTCTCTGTTAAATTCCCTTTCTTGCTAAGGGCTTAGTAAGATCACTTAGCCTTTCCATACCCTATTTTTCATGTTACAAATGCTGGTAACAATGTAGGCATCATGGATGTCAATAGGTTGTAATATATGGAACTGCAGGAGGAATTGATTTTCTATTTTGTTACAGATAATATATCTTCTATGTCAAACATTTATTTCTCTAGCTGCGAGGCGTCATTAGGAATAAAAATTTACTGCACAGGCAACTTAGCTTTTGGAAATATCTCAAATAATGAAGTATTTGTGCTAAGTGGAAGAAAAAAAGATACCCCTGTTTTAGTGGCCTTCGTGCCATGCAGACACCTCACTGCATATTACAGTTTGGTAAAGTCAGTATTTTAATTTCAAACAATTTTTCAGCAATTAATTTGAATGCTGTTGTGAAATGCTTGTCTCATGTTTTACGCTGATGTGTCTGACTGAAAATGATTAAGAAGCACCCAAGCACAAAAATAAAACCTGTTAGGTTCTATCCAAATTGCTGCTGGGATTAGTCTAGTGCAATGATCACTTCTGAAGTCTGAAATAATATCAGGGAAGCAAGCCTCACATGTTCTTAAATATTTGTGATAGCCAGCTTCTTCTAAATATTTGCCCCTCCTGCTTCACTTCTCTGGACTGTTTCTTTGTTTTCTAGCAGCGTGAGGCTTTCACCAAGAAGACAGCAATACTTGGCATTTGAATGACACTTTTCACTTTCAAAATATTGTACAGATATTAAACAGTTTTCCCTAAACTAAAGCAGGAACTGGGAACTGAGGGGAAAAAAAAACTTAAGTGTTAATGGAAGTTTGGTGCATATACCTTATGTCTTTGATAATCACACCCACTCCTGTTGCTGTTTTTCTAATAAGGGAACTAAGCTGACCAAATTATGATTTCACCACATCTGTTTAACTGGTTAGTAGCAAGCTCTGTTCCCTATTCCAGTATTTTATCCACATCTCATGGTAGTCACTGGGTTTACTGTATTTGTAACATCAAAATGCATTCTCTATCCTGTGTAACCCAGGGTCCTGTTTGGGAAATGCGCTGTCTAGAAGATACTGAACAGGAGTTTTCTGATGCTGGTGTGATCACAACATTGGTGACAGCTCTAAAGTGGAAGTTAAATAATTTAAACTGATTTCCTTTGTTATAAAATATTGACTATCCCAATTCAAAAGTAGACCTAGTCAGCTGACTTGGGAAAAAAAGCCTTACTGACACAGAGAAAGCCTTGTAGAGCTCTTAGTTCTGTCCCGTAGGACCAAAAAAAAGACTGAACAGTGGATGCAAGCAGCTAACTGAGCATATAAAACACCTGAAAGAACAATGCTTTAGGATGCACTTTTATAAGTTGCGGAGAAAAAAAGGAGCTGTTAGTGTTCAAGACTGTTAGATAAATGTCATTAAAATGTTACTGAGATTATTATTCTTTAATACTGTGGTAAAAGACACTAAAAATGATTTACAGCTCAGTGCCATGAAGAACTGCCCAAGCAACCCATGAATAATCAGACTCAGCCAGATGAAAGCATATAGCCATATTAGCAAGTTCAGAAAGCTCACTAGCTCTGCTGAGCAGCCTCTCCACTATCTGCACTATTGTGGTTGTGTTCTGGGGTGATACCTCTAATTCATCACAGAGAGAGAGGTACTGTGACATGTCTTCTTGGTTTGGACCCTCTGGTTGATTTGAATAACCTGTTTCTATTAAACATCTCATTTTTGGAAAAGCACTTGCCTGGTCTTGATCATGCTGATTCTTCTCTAGCTGAAAGGAAAATATGGTGCTCAGGTCTCAGAGAGGGGCACCTTCTGGGCAAGGGTGGGTTTCTTGGTGGACTGTGTTGCTCATGTCCTCGACACATAATACTCAGCAACGGTGCTACTATTTTTTAACCATTCCTCCAATAACCCCTGTGGCGTGGCAGAACCTATCTAAGGTGTCTAACATACCCCTTAGGATGCTATCCTGGTGAAGAAGCTTGCATAGAACAAATAGACTTTTCTGAGAGCTGACCTTGACTCTGATGAAAGTTTCAGTGCTTGCAGGTGGTATCCTGTAAGACTTGGATGTCATTGTCTAAAAACATGAAAGAGCAAAGAGAAAAAGGCATCTTTTTCTGTCTGCTCTGCCCAGTTCCTTCACCAAACAAGAGGTCTGGCTGCATTCATTTTGTATCTCTTCAGTTGATACTCAACAGATGCAGAGTTGTTATTTTTATATACATCTGCAAGACCGAGCACAAACAGAACTGGGTGGTGTTCATCAGGTAGAAAATTAGAAATGACATGTCAGTCTGTTAAAGACACTAGATTTTGGAACTGGATGTGTAGAGATCCAAATTGCCCTTGCACCCTGAGGTGGTGGAGATGAGTGTGCCCAGGTCTCTCTATAGCCCAAAGCTATAAACAGTGCCTGGAGTGAAGATCTCCATGTACTTTATAGTTGGGCCAACAGCCAACCAGCAAAAGCATGTTTTACAGAGCCAGAAATGTTATCAAAGTTGTAAGCCCAAATACAGCTGTTACCAAGACCTGGCTCTTCATTTGAAATGTTTAGGAAAGATCCCTGAAGTCAGCTCTCATGTCATTTTCCTTTGCTAATGGAGTAATCAACATCTGTAGAGCATCAGCCACAAAATCTTTCAATGAAAAGCGTGCTCAAAAATTCTCTTGTCTGAGATCTATAATCTCATTTTAATTAGCAATGCACATGATTACTCCAATCAAAGCAAGTCAGTGGCAAACATTGCCATCTGCATTCATCGTTAACATCAACCAGCATGATGACAGTCTCATTTTAAGTCAATATGTTGGCTCTGAGGTGCAAATGTCTGTTCAAGGACAAAGAATATTGTCCTAATTTCTACTCCTTAACTTCTGAAAGACAACCTTCATCTTAGAATTTGCCAAATATGGAGCATTTCCAGTTTGGCATCAGGGAATGTTTTACATGAGGGATGTGACAGTGTTGCTTATTCTCTGTAACAGAAGATATTGTCCCTTGTTTTGAGTGATTTAATTATGCCTGGAATCTGGATTGCATGACATCTGCCCAGTATCCAGCATGACCAACTGTGTGGTTAGGGGTTTTGAGATGCTGATTGGCTTCCATGGCAAGGTGCACAATTAATCAGTGAATTTTCAAGACGACTGTTCCATACAGTGGCAAAATTCTGACCGCTGCCTGCTGCCGAGGGCAGTGCCCACAGGATGATGTGTTGTGTGCCTGTTTGTGTGTGCACTGCCCTCTTCCTGGGATCCAGTGTCATCAGCTGGTTAAGAAGGGGTGTCTAATGACACTTAACTGCTTCTAGATTTCAGAAGCTTCTTCATCAAATGTCCTTACAGAAAGCTGTATTTGAGAAGCAGCAGATGACCTGGTACCAATAAGAGTCCTTTATGAATGTAAATGTTTAATAAGATACGGTCAGGTTTTTAAAAGAACTTTTCCACTGCTAAGCTATTAAAATTTTTTCAAGGGCTACATGCATTCCAAGAACATTTACCGAAAAAGGCACAAGCATAGCTAAGCTTATGGATTATGTAAAATTCAGCAGTCTTCATCTTCAGAGAAGGGAATTATCTGGGCTTTCCTGAAGATGTTAGTTCAGGACTGTAAACTCTTTAAAAGAAGACATATTTCAAATAGCATTTTTCCTCCTCCTGAACCAGACTTGCTGTGCACAATTGGTGCTTATGAGAGCTTTAAATTATTTTGGTTGCATAGTCACAATTCTGATAACTTCTTTTAAAGTTCTCCTCATTATGAGAAGTAGCTTTGAGTGTTTTATATCTACACATAAAAATGCTATAATCATTCTTTGCAATTGCACTAGAATGCACAACAATTAATTACATCAAATCCTTCTCACAAAAGTGTTTACCAGTGAAAAGATTGCCATGGCTTTCTTTCTGACAATAAAAGAGTAGGAATTATTAGACACCTCTTGGGATTTTACTGATCTAACATTTCTGCAGCCAGGGTTTTGATCATATTATTTTCCCTGTAGGAAGTAAATATCAGTTCTTGACAGGCATGATCTTTAAACAATATTTTACATGGGAAAAATGTTCCCAAGTGTTTTTTTCCTGTAAGAAACCAAGACCTGGATTTCTAGCTAGGTAACTCCAATGAGTGACCTGCACTTGCTGGAATTCACGTGCGAGGTCTTACCCTCAGAAAGTGGGGTACCTCTATGCTGGTGTAGGTTGCAGGCATAGCACTGGGAGGCATAGGCTAATAATTGGTATCAGATTATACCATTCAGTTTCTCTTAAAGGAAGAAAAAACAAACCAAAACAAAAAAGAAGAGGCTTCTGTAAAGACTAAATTCACAGTGGAAAGTTTTCCTCTGAGTAGGACCTTTCCCTTCCTTAGGAAAAGAGAAAGGGTTGCCTGTGACATAAAATATAATTAATTGTTCAGAAGTAAATGTACCCAGACTGATCTAATCACCTGTCTTCATATCTTTATTTCCTTTCACAGAGCCATGTTTGACTATGACAAGAGCAAAGACAGTGGCCTCCCAAGCCAAGGACTCAGTTTCAAGTATGGAGACATCCTTCACGTCATCAACGCCTCAGATGACGAATGGTGGCAGGCAAGGAGGGTCACTCTGGAGGGGGACAGTGAGGAGATGGGAGTTATACCCAGCAAGAGGAGGTGAGTGCTGCCTCCTCCTTCTTACCTCCTTGGCCTTTATCTTAAAATATTTCAAAGACGGGGTGTGTGAATCTACTGAAAAACTGGGGGCAGTAAAGGAAAATCCCACAGGTATTTCAAGAGTTGGAAGACACAATTTTTGCTGTGCGATTTAAAGCATTCAGGCTGCTTGTAACTGTACTGAAAAGAAACTCAGAAGGTGACTCACTTACTAGTAACTTCATAAAGAAAGGGGAAAAGAAGGAGAGATCACGGTCTACTAAAGAGCTTCAGCAAAAAAAGGAATTACCACAACCCAAGTCTAGGAATTTGCTGTGAATTTGAAGTGGAGCACATGTTTTAATGTCAGGGTGATTAGCCATTGCATCAAACTGCTGAAGGATGTAATGAGTGTCTCGACATTTTCAAATCAAGACTGTGTGTCTTTCTTCTGAGAGGGTAATAGCATTAAACTTCTCAGCCTGGGTGATGTAAAATATGGTGCTGAATTATATAATGGTCATCTTTGGCTTTGAAATCTGTTAATTTAATCTCTGCCTGCATGGAAACAGATGGATAATCAATATCACAGTAAATTTTTCATATATAATGTAAATGAAGGAACTTTCATCTGCTCTCCAAGCTAAATTTGAATCTTTGTTTGGCTGTGATGGATTCATGGTGACTGTCGGAGAGAGAACAGACATCCGAATCTCCCTCATTGTTTGTATTGTTTATTCTGCCTAGATGCTTTTGTAAAATCGGCCACAAGTCTCTGATAGTATCAGAACTAGCACACAAACCAGTATTACTTCCTGGCTCTGTTGATAGTTGCTATGGAAAGGTCGAGAACTGAAAGGGTAGGAGGAAAATTAAATCTGTCAAAACATATTACATTTTTCTTTTGCAGCAATGCCGTCATACTGAGTATAAACTTTCTATTCCTAGCTATGTCAGCTTTAGCACTAGTATAAAAATTATCGTGACCATTTTTTATAGCGGGGAAATGGGATGTTTGATGCTCTCTAGAGCACCTGCTGCTGTTTCAAGAGAGTTGGCCAAGGTACTAATAGAGCTTATGGTACTCATTGTTCTAAATCACGTAAAAGTAAACTAAAAGGCCATCAAATACCTTGTTGATGTGGACCCTGAAAGGACCTTAATTTCTCTAATGATCATGTTTGAATAGCATCCACACCTGGTTTTTCAGCAAAGAGCAATTTTGGAGTTGTGTAATACAAATAAAAGGTTAGGTTACAAGGTTAGGTTATAAGTTTTAAGATGGAAAATGTGCCCATTAACCAGACCTAGTCTGTAGATACTGAAAAAGGAATACTTGCCTGCTATTCATTGCTACAGCAAATACTGCTGTAATTACAGGAGTGGATCATACATGGGAAGAGAGAGGAGTTTATCTAATTAGTGCTAAGGAAAGAATGTGCACAAAGCTCACTCGCTGTGTGGTGCCTACTCTGAAAAGGTGCAAAAAGCTGTCATACATAATAAAACAACTGTGGAGGAGAAAAGGACAAAGTAAAGCTGCTAACTGAGATGTGGAATTGTATATCCTTTAAAGTGGAAAGGTGGTGTGTGCCTAAAGCTTATTGGGTTACCCACACAGTGTTGTCAAGGACAAAAGATAGAGGCTCTCCAGTGAAGGTCAGACATAGAGCCTAGGAATAAGATGTGGCTTAGGAAACACTGGGAGAAAACAGAATAAAAAAAATAATAATAAACAAAAGAGACTATATGAAAATAGGTTGGTTAGAGGCTAAAAATAAGAGTCTTGAATTTTAAAAGATGCAGATATAGTTACCATGCTCTCCACTTGTCATCCTTATTCTTCACCAGTGAAGCTGAGGGGCCTGGAAAAATCAATGGCGTCTGATTTTCTGTCTGCATTAATGTAATGATACGCCTGAGCCGGGGTGGGAGGAGGTTGCTGTTATTTCATAAAAGGTTTCAGTTGTACAAGGTTTTATTTTTTCCAATGCACTGAAAAGTGAGTATTGTTTCCTTTCTGTGGATTCTGGATGATTCCTGAGAGCCTGAGGCTGATGTGCTCTTGCCAGCATCTTCTGCGGTCATTTACACCACCCGAGGGGAGGATGAGCAATCAGTGCACACAGGGCTGAGTTACAGAGAATAAAGCTAATCATACTTGCCAGATTGTGCTAATTCACAGTTAAATTTCCTCGGCAGGTGTGGGTTATTGACTGTAAGAGGATTAATCTAAAACAGAGTAGTCCTGGAATTCATTTGACCGAATATAGGCAGCTACGGCATGGAAATCCTCATTTAAGGTGTTGGCTCTAGGATGCCGTCTCTCTTATAGTTTATGTGGGATTATTTCTATAGGCATTGCTTTGCATATAATACAGCACATGTAATATCTAGCAGTAAAATATTGTGATAGAAAGAAGGGAAGGAAGAAAAGAAGGCCTGTAGCTGTTTGTTGGGTTTGTTCTGCAAGCTAAATTGGCCATGATGTTGTAAAATGAAGAATTTTATATTTGTCTTACATTTTTCAATCCCCAATTCATGTCTGTTCCTTTTTTTTAGGGTCTGGGGGGTTTTGGGGGGTTATGCTTGGTAAAGTTTGGGTTTGTGCTTAGATTCCTTTTTCTGCTTCTGGAATGCCATCCTGTGGTACTGTAACTTTTTTTTTTGCACTTTGGGTGAGTGAGAGGCTATACAGATCCAGGGATTGCTAGTGCCAGGTTGAGTCTCTTAGCTGTATGCTTTACTTCTGTGTTACTTCTACTTCCCTTAACTTCTGTCCAGCACCAGCTAAGATACAATTCCTGCATTTCCCATAAGTGAAATCATTATGGAATAGCTGTGAAAGCCAGAGCTATTGACCACTTCAATTTTATAATATATATATATGTGTAGGTACATATGTATGTATGTATGTATGTATACAAATATATATATATGTGCATGCAAATATATGTGTGTGTATATAAACACACAAAGTCCTAGCAACTACATTATATTACTTCTTTGAGCTGCTGTGTAATGGTAATTGCTTTCCACGTGTTTAGGTTTTTTTATTTTTTTACAGGAGAGCCCATCATACAGTGACATTTTAGCATGAGCTGATTAGAGAAATTGGGAATGATTAATCAAGACTCCTTACTCTTTTTCTTCTCTATGACTTATGTGCTATACCAGCAAAAAAAATCATTATTTAGAAGTCTAGAGGAGCTGCCACTCACTATTCTCTCCAGGTTTTTGGATACATTACCAGACTTTACCTCTGAGTGATTTAAAAGAGTTTGAAAGCTTTTTTGTCATTAGATTTCAGTGCTGCTGCCAGCATGTGGATTTGTTGCCTTGTTTATGGTTAAATTGCCAAGTCAGGCTTTAAGAGGGAGTTTTGGAGGGCAGCACTGCAGCTGGAGGGGTGTTACTGAAAGAGGCAGCACAAAGGAGTGAGGGTGGCCCCATGTTTCTCCACTGATCTGTGCAAGAACCAAATCTCATGAAGAAGTGAGCCAATGACCTCTGTGGAGATTAAAACAAATTAAATTCTAAGTATCCTGCAGTTCTTAAATATAATTGCAACCATTTCTAAACCTGAAAACAACATTTTGTCAATTTGACAGTGTGTATTTATTGTCTGATTATTGCTGTTGTTCTCAGCCACAGGACTGAGTAGCCAGTTGGGTGGAAACCAGGTATAATGATACACAGGTGGTGTGGTATTATATCATGTTGGTGTTGGGAAGCACAGGACTTCAGCATGAGAGGCTGCAAACCACTTCAGCTGTGGTTTAACAGTCACCAAATAGTTATTATATAGTATCAATTAATCAACATCTCAGGCCAAATTTCTCCTGGTTCCACATATGCCCAAAAGATTTATCCAAGCTATGTTTAAGATGACACCACAATTTTATCAGGCAGGGTCTCCAAGGTGAGGGGACGGAACCACCAGCCCTGTCCCAAGGTGTCATGCAGCCTGCAGTATTACCTGGTCACTGTGTTTACGTGTGTGAAGTGCTCCCTTATCATCAAAAATTGCTGTTTATACTAGAATGACCAACAGAATTAGATTTCCACTGGATTTTTTTTTACATTTGGACATATATGTATAGATAGATAGATATATGTATAGATTTAGATTAGCATTTCCACATAATCTGTGCTTTTGATCATGAGAATTTTTATTTGCCTCATTGCCGTTCTTATTATCCATATTAAAAAAAAAAAAAAAAAAAAATTCAGCTTCCTCTAAAAGGGCAGCAGCAAGCTGAGCAGCCCATGTGTAAGATTCCCTCCCTATGGAAACACTCGCATCAGTTAAAGGAATGAACAAAATGCATGAAACCAGTGTGCATAAGTTAGAGTGTATTTAATTCCTAGACAGATGCTCTAATACTAAAGAGATTTTAATTTGCTGTAGCATTGATTTTACACCTCCAGTTCTTTTCACTTTTTCCTTGCTGAGTCTCCACAGGGACAAGCTCCTACATTGCAATCCCTCCACAACAGCAACCTCCCACCTCACGAATGTCAAGCCTCAGTATTTTCTGTGGTGTATGTGTATCTGCCTGACTTGAGACCATGAGTCTGAAACGCAGCCTGAGATTTCACACAGATTGCCCCAGAATGGCTGAGCATAAATTCTCACCACTTTTACTACTGCTGCCACTGCAGCCAACAAGAATTTGGCCTTAAAACACTGAAAAAATTACACTAATCTTTCTGTTATCCTTAAGATGTGCAGTCACAAACCTGCTGTCAGACTGGACATCATTCCAAGGTACCCATTTTCAGGTAGTTTAAGTACATCTGACTACCAAATGTTATGCAACTTGTATCTCTGTTATTACCAGCTGTAATAACACCAGCCTGATACTTGTATTCTGAAATAGACAACATTCTCCCCACAAGTACATGCAGCCATGCTCTCCTTTCAGAGCAAAGTGGGGGGAAAAGTACGTAAAACCCAATGTTTCACAAACATTTAAGGACAAGGAACAAGAGGTTTTCCCAGCACAGAAGTCCCTGTGGGCAAAAAGCCAACTTAAATTTGTTATTCTGCTCAGCTTGGCAAAGGGCATGTTTATCCACTCAAGTGATTTTTATTTTTAATGGTTTCCTATAAATCGTCTACCTTTCTAAACAACCCTTAACATTTTAATCCTTAGATGATAAAACTTTTTAACATGGCATAATCATGTAAGCTTTGTCTAAAACAATTTATCTGTCTATACTCACTAATCTAATTGGAAAAATTTAATATGGAATTAAATTTGTATGTGTGTGTAGGTATAAACCTCTTCCTGTGCTCTTGCAATGATGTGAAACTCCTGTGCTGATGGAAAACAGCTGTTAGCTTTTAAACAGAATAAGGTTGTGCTACAATTTTATGAGAATTCACTTCCTAATGTCATTAGGTCTAGTCTTTTCATAAATATTGACCAGGTGCTGAGCTGCTTTCGGTAAGCAAGCCACTGCAGATGGAGAGCTGAACCCAGAGCATGTTCTCTCCTACTGAAAAATACATGTTTCGTGCAAAAATGCCACTTCCAGAATGCTCAAAGATAATTTTGAGAATAGGAATCTCTTGGTAAGCTCAGATCTCACATCTCACAGAGGATGGAAGCAATAAAAAGCTATGAACTGAGACCACATAATTGAACTATAAATAGTGTATACGTATTTTCACTTAACTTTCACTTGATAGGCAGGCAAAACAACTATAGTGCAGGTGACCTGGAAATGGTGAAGCAAGACAAGAGACATAGCAAGGTCTTTCAAGTATCCATTTTACATTGCTTTCTTGTATTTGCTGACTCTCCTCACTACTGTACTCATGCTGGATTTGGAAACAACTTTCATCCTGCAAAACACCTCAATGCCAAATCTGTGCAAATTAGGCTATTGTTGCCATTTTATTTCATTCTAGAAACAAGTTTGCAATTTACATCTATGTTCTACATCAGCGATGAACACTGTTGTTGAAGATTAAAGTATTTTTCACTTGATACTGTGCCTCTCCACTGTGAAGACTGATTAGTGCTTTCAGAAAGGCACTGGCAGAACTCCTACTGGCCCAGCAGTGGGTGATCACAGTTCATGTCTTGTTGAGTTATACTTGATTTTTTCTTGTTTGCAGCACTTATGAAGAACTGCAAGCCACATTTGGAAAAATCCCACAGGCCCATTATCAACAGCTACTTTTGCCCAGAAACACAAAAGCAGACAGGCATTGCAGTGCAGTGAGTGTTGCATCCCATTAGTAAGTTCCTCAGAGGAGTAAGAAGAGAACAGTACCCTAAAGAACTGAAATCTTGAACTTACTAGTGAGCGAACACTGAAGGCTGAAGTATATTTTCACTGTACTGCTCCACTTCTCTAGCTTTACATAGGAAGAAGAGAGTGAATCCTGACCATTTCTGAAATAAAAAGGGCCAAGAGGTATCTACTACCAGGAATGTTTTCAAGAGAAAGTGAATATACAGAGTATACTCCAACTGTCCCAGATCTCAGATGATCTTAGATAATTTCCCTGTGCACAGCAGTGTTTCTGCAGGCAGCTATACTTGGAGAGAGGGTGGGAAGATGGAGGTGAAATCCCCATAAGTTGTGCTAGGGTGATACTGTCTCCACATAGGACTCAGAGCTTTTCAGCTCCAGTCAGGTTTGAATGCTGGATGTAGGTTTCTTCGAACATTTCTTGAAAACTCTTTGAGTTTCAGTGACCCTTCAGGCACTTTTGAAAATAGAACTGAGCCATGAAGTTGTTTTGGAAATCATAGCCGTGCTTTCCTTATCCCTTAGGCATAGCTCTATCAAGCAAATATATAATTAGATAGTGTCGTGGCAGCAATGTGTACATCAGGCAAGTCAGGGCTGCAAGCCTGGGCTCTGCGAATCTGGGAGGTAGAGTCCTCCCCTTCACTTCACGTTTTTGCACAACTCCCCATAATCCTGATTTGTCCAGCATGGGTGATAGAAAAATGGTTACTGTGTAAAGTGAAACATTTCTTTCTTTAAAAGCAATTTCTGCAGCTTTTGGATCAAAATGTTGTTCAACTGATGGTCAGCTGCTGTCAACTAAACCAGTGTAAGGAATTTACACTCATATGCTATTCAGACATTCACAGTGTCAGCTGCTGCAAATAACCCTTTGGACCTAAACTCCTTTCTTCTTGGGGAAGATAAAGACAGACAAGTTTATTTTTCCTTAAATATAGCAATTACAAACCTGCAAAAAAGTGGTAAAAGTGTTTGAATTAGTGTTCCTTTAAAAAGTGCCTTTTCTAAGAGCTGGATCAACAAATCTAAAAGAGCAGAGATTCAAAACTTTGTATTCGTCAATTTAGTTCCCTTTTTAGCTCTGTCTATGGCAAAAGTGTCCCAGTAGCTCAGATGAGAAATTCTGAGAACATCTTAGTTCACTGAAGTCCTGCAGCCTGACCATTTCAACAAAGACTAAATCTTTGGAGAACCAAAGCTGAATTCCAAGAGCTCTTCAGAGCATGTAAAACTAAAGCTTTTCAGAAATCTAGGTTCATTCCTTCAGACAAAGGAGAGGTGTATTCCTAACACCAGAGCAACCCAATGCCACAGTGCAAATTCCAGACCAAAGATATGAAGGCAATAGAGCACCTGAGCTGAAGCACTTTAAGATTATTTAATTATAAATTGGACAAACCCATTTATTTTGTCCTAGCCTTTTTCTAGCAGCTGACCCATTTTACTGACAGTTCAGGCAGCAACAGTAATGTAGTCAGCCTGAGACACAGAACATTTCAGTTTGTAATTTTACAGTTCAGCTAAATTATAAGTAACTGAGAACAGTTTTATTGTGGAAGGTGTCACGCAAATTGTAATGGGAGGCAACATTGTGTGCTACCCTTAATACAGTGCCAGAAGATGAAATGTTTGGAACATTCAGTAGGCATGCTGAGCATATATGAACATCGTTGTTGTGTATGCCTGAAGGACTAATGGCACTTAATGGCATTATTTAAATACTTCTCAAAGCAATGCAGAGTGTTTCTGCAGCTCCTCATCTGTCTGCTATGCCTCTAGAAAGCAGCGATGCCTCCATGGCTGCTAACGCAATTGTTACAAACTTCATAAATAAGATTCACTCTTCAGGGTTAATTTCCAATTTTCTTTATGCAGTGAATAAGAAATTAAGTTAAAAGCACATGTTTTAAGAAGTTAGGCAGGGCTGGAATGAGTTTAAATGTTAACACAGATTAATAAGTTGAATATGGTGTTCATTTGTGCTAATTATTTCCTCAGAAGGCATCCATCCTATTTAGGCAATTACACTGCCTCAAGTCTTCATTTTTTACCGGTACTACCGAGGGACTTCATCTGCTAGTTCGAGACTGTTCATGTGTTTTTAATAACATAGATTTAGTTTGAAAGATGCACTTGAGCTGTTTCCATGTGAATATTCCACACTTACAGAGAAATGCATTTAATCTAAATTTAAACTGTAGCTATAGTAACCAACATTCACTGTGTTTCAGGAGGGCATATATGAGCCTACTCAGACAGAAGGAAACATATTGTGTTAATTATCATTGTATCAAAACACTAGGGTTTGTATTTTGGAAAACAGTTATCAGAAACTATGTATTCCTACTACCCAGGCTTAGAAAGCAAGTGATTTGCAGGAATTTATTCTAATGTCTCTTACAAGCTAGCTTTGCTGGATTCAATGGAGATTTCCTAGAGTAATTCCCAGTCTTAGACAAATAGGGTTAGCATTTCAGCTTCAGGTAGATGATCATATTTTTTCACTTGAGCCAGTCAATGATAGGTTGTGTAGATGATGTTGCAAAGGTAGGAAACATCACTTATACAGTAGTGTCCGTATTAAACAAGGTGAGTAAGGACGTGTCCTTGTTTCATTTCTCTGACCGTAGAACTCTAAATGTTGCCTGATTTTTGAACAGCTTAAATCAGAGAGTGTAAATCTGTCCCTAGCATGCTTTTCTCACACTCCCATGTCTGTTGAGAGGCAGTGCTGTTCTGCTGGTGTAGGGCAGCCAAGACTCCTCAAACCCAGTCCCGCATTTGCCAGAAAACTGCTGACTGGCTGAGGGAGTGACCTCTCTTTTCAATGTATGAAATTTGCTTTAAATGTTTGCTTTAGGTACAGTAAGCTGCCAGTGGTCTTGGGAGAGCAGGTATCAAACATTTCTCACAAAGTGCTGCTATAATCAACATGTGTTTCTTCATTTGTGTTTTCTTTTCCCCAGAGTTGAAAGAAAGGAGCGTGCACGTTTGAAGACGGTGAAATTCAACGCGAAACCTGGTGTAATTGATGCAAAAGGGGTACGTAAATAGTGAAACCTTTTGAAATTGCACTTTACAATTGTTTTATAAGTTTCAGAGTAGAGGAAATCGTAGCAGCATAAGGAATATTTAGGTTGTTACAACCAAGACCTGCAGGAAAGTGAAATGTAGATCAGAGATGAGTATAAAATCTTCAAAATAATTAAATATGCTTTTTATAATAGTACAGAATGACAGTGACTCCTAAGGGGAAGATACTAAGAAAATAAAGAGCATTCTGTGATAGCTGTGATTTTAGTTAAATGATGGGTAGAGAAGACTTTAAAAATGAATGCAGATGGATAGCAGTTTAATGAAATAGGACCAGAAGTGTAAAATCCCTGGCTTCAAAAGCTGCTAAATCACAAACCAAAGGTTGTAAGTTAAGAAGTCCTGGATAGAAAAAATTAGGTTTTGGGTGTTCTGCTTTGACAGTTGTGACAGACATTGAACACAGGTGTGTTTCACACCAGGCACAATGGCCAAAACCACACAAAACATGCAAGTTCCCTTCCACCATCTCTGGCTGGACAGAACAGCATTCCTGCTGTTGCCGCTCCACAGAGCTGCTTTACTGTGCCCAAGTCAGCAGTCCTCGTTAGCCTGACGGCTGCTATCTAGTCTGGTGCCATCTGGCTGGCACGTATTACAGCATGAGAAATGCCCACAGTCCTGGCTGTTAAGGTGTATTTTTCTGCTGAAGTGTAGCTTGCAGTTGTAGCAGTAGTGAATCCTTGACATTTGCAGGGATTTATTTTTGAAACCCGTCCAGTTGGCATGTTTGGAATTTACAACTGAGGGCTTCTGTGAGCAAACTAGGAGACAGAGATTCAGCAGCCATCAGGGAAAAGTCCTGCTTGGCTGCAGAAAACAGAGCAGGGCCAAAACTGTGTGATGAGCGGACACGGCCATAGGTCGGTGCTAGCAAGGGAAATAAGAAAGTGGCTCAGCAGGTCCCTTCCAGACCTGCTGTTCCTGTGGTGTTCTGCCTAGTTTGAAATTCTCATTCTTAATCTCTTCTTCCTTCAGTTTCCCTCCTTAATAATAATACTAATAATTCCCTTATTCTCATTTATTCTGTCCGTTCAGACAGATTAGCAGGGTAAGAAATTCCTCTTGCTGTGGGCACACAGTTCCTAGCACAGGGGTTCCCAAGTCTCTACGTGCCAGCAAAATAATATTTCAGACTTACAAATGCTTCCCTGCTACTGCTCTACAGAACAATTCCTGAATTCCGTGCAAATGCAGAATTATTGTACTGACTGAAACAAGTTTCCCAGACTTATAAGGCACATGGAGCTGTGCATTATTTGCACATGCAGATAACTTGGTATAAAATACATCATAAGATGCACTAAGAAAAGACTGATTCATCTCATTGCATTTCTTCAGAAGTCAGAATTCCATTTTTTAGTTTGAAATGACCACTCTCTGCAACCCTGTAAATTAATGTTGCCAGTTATTTTCAGAGATAATACGTTTTTTATTGCCAATGAAATCACTTGTTAAATGCCTATTTCCCATATATAAACAAAGCTGCAGGGGAATAATTCATTCATATAACTAATGATCCCTTTTCAAGTGATTCTGTCAAGAATTTAATTACCTCTTGATTCCCCAAATTGCTTTTACATTTTTGTCATCAGTGTAACATTAATCTTCCAGCCACTCAACATCAGTGTTTGATTCATTGTTTAGGAATTTGTGTAATTACAGACCAAGACCACTGTACACTTTTGGGACCAAACCTTCCACATGAAATGAGATATTCGAGTACACACATATGCATGTGGATTTTAGGTGTCAGTATTTCCATTCAGTCTTTCAGTGTCCAAAAAACAAGTGGTATAAGCTGTCTGAGAGTCCATGCTTTACTTTTTTTACTTTTTTTTTTCAACTCTGGAAGAAATTTAGCCCAGGTCTGCAGTAGGCCCAGGAAAATGCTTTTCTTACAAAATCAAGCTAAATTTCAGATAGGAATGAGCTTGTGTGTGTCTGTGGCACCTTTGGCTCACACATTCATGACTGTGTTGGCAAGTGTAAAGGTCTTAGTTTACTCTAAAGATGAAACTGAGAGAAATCTTTTCATGGAATATTTCTGAATTTGGCCAGGAGATGTGCATGAATGCATTATAATAATAATAATGATAATGATAATAATAATAATAACAATAATAATAATAATGATAAGACCCCAACTGAATACAGAGAATCCTTGGGGATTTTGAACAGGTAAAGGTGTACCCTACTGCAATTTTACCTGAATCATCTCACTAGCCTTGACTCCTTTCTTCCCCTGTAGAAGCAAAGCTCAAGGGCTAATAACCCACAGCAAAGGTTTCCTGAGGTAATATCAAAATTTCTTTGCGATAACTATGATTTTAAAGTAGAAATTGTCTGGTTATTCTATGGGTTTATAGAGTCTTAAACTGTCTGGTTATTCTATGGTTTTATAGAGTCTTATGCATTTTCATCTGTTTATACCTCATTTTTAATCCCAAATCTGGAGATAAGATTTAAAGAAAGTGTTACAGATAGGGTGACATTTGTAGTTGATCAGTTCCTTGTGTCTCACTGAAAAGGTGTCTAAGAATGCTCAGCAATATAGTTGACAAATCTGTATGCAGGGAGAGCTAAAGGGTAATTTCTCCAAAGGCCCACAGTTCCTCTTTTTCGGACCAAACTTGTATGTTACTTCATCTATAAAATCAGCTCAGCACTTTTAAAAAATGTGATTTAGAATATATATATGACTTTAGATTTGTTTCATTGGATTCCTCCCATCCGTGCCTTGTGAAATTAAAGTCTACAAAATCAGGATGCATACAGAAACAGGGAATGTGAATCAAAATTAGGGAACTCCAGGGAAACCTTCTGGTCTCAAGTTTAAATAAGGCAACGGATAGACCTTTCCATGCAATGCATAATTAAATTCCCATTCTCATTCTTACAGGATATTGCATAAAAAATAAATAAGTGTAAAAGGAATTAGGTAGGTTAGCAAGTAGCGAAACTAATGACAACTTTAAAACTTTTGTCATGTAACTCAGACTATATTAATTGTTGATTTCAAGACGACATGTTATAAAAGGGAAAGGATCATATTACTTCTACTTTTCCTTTCAAACATCTGTTATTGGACAGTGTCAGAAAAGCTACTGGGCTAACTGGATCTCTGGCTTAACCCAGTAGGGCTACTTCTCTTTCATGTTCTGTTTATTTTGACCCAAAGAAATTTATTTGTTCAGGCTCAGAGACATCACCAGGATCCAGGCCCCGTTAACACTTTTAAAGACACCAGACTAGTTAGAGATGTTAACATCTATGTAGTAAGGAAAGGAATACAAATACGGGTATAAACAGTTTCATTTCACCAAGAAAAGATTGTGCTTCTGTCATGTTGACCAAGTTCAGCCTCTGTCTTCATTCATGTAATTGCTGCAGTGAACTTCAGCAGCTTTTGTGATTGTTACTGAAGGTGGCTGGCACATCAAATCCACCAGTCCCCTGCTCTGGTTCTCTATGGCCACTCCCTGCTGCTGCAGCAAAGGACAGGTCAGGGTTTCCAGGACACTGGAAGCATTAAAAATAAAAGATAAATGAAGATAGATAACACAGTTACGATTTCCTAAGCATTTGTTTTCTCAGTCTTTGGGGCTCACTGGTCTATGGATAATCAATGGAAAATGGAGCAGCCCAAAGGTTTATGTCTTGATATTTTTGCTGGAGGAAGTCAAAGAAGTTATGTAGGCACAAACTTATTAAAAAGTATCTTTTGTGCTATGTTGAACTCAAGATCATATCTCAAGTATCTTCTGATGCTCACCTTTGCACCAAGAGGAGCAGAGCATGTGAGTAGCTGTGAGCAGGGTTATGTATCTGCCAAAGCAGCATACTGAATTCTTGGTAACTCTCCCTACCACAGGCTTCAGACTGAACAAAAATAGCCTTTCCTTTTCTAATCCTAAAACTCACGTTGTTGAGGGCTTTTCAGACTTTTTAGTGAATCAAACAAAGTGTCAAATGATGGAAATATTGCAGGGGGGAAAGAGATTAGCCAGTAATCTGCTTTTTCCTTAACTGTTGTAATTATAACAGGTCTTTCAGGAGACAAAAATAGCACATTTTTCTTTTCTCCCTGTCAGATCACATACACTTCCTTGACTGTCTCTTGAAAATATTCTACAGTTGAAATCATAGCTCTTGGAAAGGTCTTTAGCAACATCTCTGTTTTGCTAATATTTATGGGTGTTGCCTGTTTCCAGAGATGTGTTGAAATATCAGGAAACATATAGATAAAAATTTTATGCAGAGAATTGTTTTTTTACACCACATGCCTTTTCATGTCACACCTTATCTGGCCAGTGACTCCAGAATATTGCCTTGTGTACAAATACTCTATTTCATTTCCCAATGACATGAAAGGGATGTCTCCCACAATCACCATTTTTAACACGTGAGTCGGTGTGAGGAGATATTCAGCCCATGTTTGCTGGGAAGTGTTTCCAGATGGGTGCCTGCCCTAGTGAGGCTGCTCAGCAGGGTGCTGAACAGGGATGATGTGCCTGCCAAGAAAAGGGACTGCCCCATCCCTCCAAAATCCCTCCCAGCTCTGCTGCTCATCAGTAGTTCAGGTTCAGGGCTGTGACCCACACCACACTGCTCCATCCTTACCCATTAGGATTTTTCTGTTCACTTAGCTCCCCATCCACAGTTCTTTTCAGATTCCGGTCAGATCACCTACGTCACACTCAGCCGGCCTCTTCAGTTGCCTCCAAATGAATTTATCACGACAGTCGGAAGCTTAATAGCATTTAATAATATTTCTTATGTGCAGATTCTGTTTACAGATCCCACAGATGCCTGAAATGTAAGGTCATCCTCTTGCTTTATGGTCATTTTAGCAACACTGCACTGAGGCATGAAAGGAAAAAGAGAAACCTGACTGAGCAAATTTGGTATTGTGGGGTAAACAAAACCCTCTGCATACTTAATGCACCTCTCCTCCAAGTGCCAAAATCCAGTGACTGACAGGACTTGATACAGAGGACACCTTTTCACAGTTTAAGTATTTGACGGGGGGCAGGGGGGAAAGCCAAACAAATAAACCCACATATTTCCAAACCATTTATGCTCTAGAAAATCATTATATTTTCAGCCCTAGTCATCAAATCAGAGCAAAACTAGGCTTTAGAAACCTCAGGTGGTCGCCTCTGCCCTGAGGGTGTCCTCTGTAACTTCCTCCTATCTCCCAGATTTGTCTAATCTCTGCTTAAAGATCTGCCACAACAGATATTTCATATTCTTCCCAAACAGCCCACTTCAGTGCTGCACTCTCCTCAGTCTTAGAAATGGCTGAACTGCTGCAGTTTACCCTGTTTTTATTTCTTCTTCTCTGAGTGTCTATGGAAATTGGATTATTTGTCTTCATCACTAAGCAGAAGCTGCAGTCACACCCGCCCTGGTCTCAGGTACAGCGTCTCTGCTAGTGGTTCACCGGGGCAGATCTGGGTGTATCAATGCAGAGAAAAAGGCAATTATCTCAGTTTAATCCCTGACTGTCAGGATAAAAGCATAACAGTCTATTAGGTTGTCTGTACCCTCTCTCTGCCTAATGAAATTTTTTTTCTAACATCAGTGCTTTACTAGGCTTCCATTTTCTAAGTATAAAGGTTCACCACTTTTAGGGACAAGCAGTTCCATAGTCCGTAATCTGAAAGTTTTCCACGCATGCAGTGGATTTTGACCAACTTTTCTTTGCGCTTCTTTTCTAAAGATACTTGACACAATGAATAGATTTCTTGAAGTGATTGGTACTGTGGCAAACATAGAAGTAGAGGAAAATCCACAACCTGAGTACATGCAAAAAGCTGCTGGTTTGGAGAGCTCGTTAACGCTCAGTCAGTAGTTTCCAGGGTCATCATTCCCAGCGAGGCAAAGGGGATTCCTCATTGCAGGCTACAGCTTCCTCAGGAGGGTAAGCAGAGGGACAGGCACTGATCTCTTCCCTCTGGTGACCAGAGACAGAACCAGAGGGAATGGCCTGAAGCTGTGTCAGGGTAGGTTTAGGTTGGATATTAAGAATAGGTTCTTCACCCAGAGGGTGGCTGGGCACTGGAACAGGCTCCTCAGGGAAGTGGTCACAGCAGCAAGCCTGACAGAGCTCAAGGAGCATTTGGACAACACTCTCAGGCACGTGGTGTGACTCTGAGGGATGGTGCTGTGCAGGTCCAGGAGTTGGACTCAATGACCCCTGTGGGTCCCCTCCAGCTCAGGATATTCTATGATTCTATGGTTTTCTCTCTCAGGGATTTAAGTTCTGTCAAAGGCTGTAAGACCTCCAAAATGGGGTAACATGGGGTGTCATGGAAGATTCAGATCTCAGCATTGTTCCTGTTTGTGGAACAACTTGTTTCTGAGAGGAGGTGACTTCTTCCCACATAGGAATGTGCTGGTCATAACAGCAGCAGGAAATTAAACTCCAAATAAGCCACTCCCACTGGCTGACTTCCAGTAAAGGTGCCCAGCTTTTCCTGTGGAATCCACACACCCCAGGGATGATGTGCATGGTGTAGAATAACAACTTGGTCGCACGCTTACAGCTCTAAACTCCACCCCCCTGTCTGTAGCCAGGACAGGAGGAAAATCGGAATCTCATTTGTCCAACTGCCCTTGCTCTTTCATGAGTTTTCACATCCTCCACAGCTCTGTCTTCACACTTCATGACAGCTGGAGCTGGTGCCAGGCAGTGGATGCTGGCTGTACTTTTGGATTGACCTGAGGCTGCAATATTGGGCTGTCCTGACCATTCCCCTTGAGCTGAACACTTTTTGTTCAGCGTTTCTCCAAAGTACATTAGAAATACTGCTGTCATCAGCATCTGTTTCACTCGTGTGCTGAAGCAATCAAGTAAAATTCAAATGACAAAACAGCACATAGCCAGAAAAACTTAACTGTACAGATTCTTGTTTCACCAGGTTATCTTGAGGCACTCCACAAAAGACATGGTAATTTAATAACAATGCCTGTTGGGCCCAGGTATAGCCAAAAATAAAGGAAAACAAGTGAGTCTTCAGTTTTAATGTATATCATGGTAGCAGTGTTGACTCTGGCAGGGAACTGGTATGCCTGAAAGAATCTGGGGTTTTAAGAAGGTGAACCAGTTCTAGAATTTGTGAAGAAATAACTGTCAGGTCAAATATGAGGCTTTTACCCAGCAGAAGTGAACAAATATGTTTCCATAGCTTTCTTTGAAAAATCCAGTAGAAGTAGAGTATTTGAAAGAATTTCTTTCAAATTGAAAAAAAATACTAAAGTAAAAAATCTTTGGGTCTGTTTTCCATATTTCATTTTATTACGAAGTACAAATTCTAAATATCAGCCATCAGTTTTTAAGCATAATGGATTAGAGTAGAAAATTTGAGAAATAATGGATTTGTCATTGAATTTATCCAGATGATGAAAAATATTTCTGCCTATTGGCAACTTGTCAGTCAAAGGAAATAATAAAAGAGCATTTTTTTCAGTTAATGAGCAATATAAATACATGTATTTTATAGATTTTACAGATCCTTCTGAAATTTTTCTGTAATCTTAATAATTGTGTGGAGTTTTATTTATAAGATAATATTGTATCTTAGGTGGCCATAACGTTAGGGACTACATTATCTGTACCTTCTATCCCACAAGAAGTTTGAGCCATCCCTGCTTAGGTAAGAGAAATTTTTAGGAGAGTCACTGACAAAAAGATATGTAGTGCAATGTTTAAATCAGTCACAGATTAAATATAAAACAGTGAAAATTTGCTAGCACAGGTAAAATACTAAAATTTACAGCTGAGAGTTAATTGCTTTTCTTTAAGCTGTTCCAGCAGAAATTTGTGCTGAGTTGAACTTCATGTGTGGTCTATTTTTATAACTTGCTGTCTAATATCCTGAATTAAGTAGCAGGAAGTTTGTAGGTATGTATAGATAATGCCACAGTTACTTGGGTTTTCTTCTAAAAAAATTGGTTGAAAAGAAAAATTTATAGTATTGGCAGTAGATGTTGTCAAAGAATTAGAAAGAGAACAAAGTTTTCTTCTAGTAAGATATCACACAAAGATCCAGAAGTGTGGAGTTAAGCATCAGCACTCATCCAGAACGGAGATGCTCTATATTTCACATCTTTATTTCTGACTCAGTTAAATTTAAGCACCTCAGTGGTGATTGCCTTAGTGACTCAGAGACCATGTTTGGAAGGTTATAGGGACACAGGAACTGCCACCTGGGTCAAAGCCACACTCCATCTAACTTGATATCCTGCCTGTGAGACTGGTCATGTGAGATGCATTACTGGAAGATGTCGGAGCTTCACCTCCTACACAAACCTCAAACTGGTCTCTTAGAGATTGACTTCGGGTTTGTTTGCCCGTGCCTTTATTTATTATAACTTTAACTATAAGGCCTAAATAAATCAATGTTTTAAATTAAAACCATGAGCCTGGCATGATTTACGTCTCCTGAGCCAGACCTTTGCCATAATTCAGCCTGTTACACCAGTCACTCTTCCTTTAACTCAAAAGGGAAGTTCAAAAGATTATCTTGTCCAACTGTCTTCCTATAAGTATAGTTTGAAGGCATGTAGGTATTGTAAATCTTTCTCCACTACTCCGTAACAAAATAAGAGTAATAAAGGCCTTTATACAACTTATTTTTGTGCAATGGTCCATTTAATGCAGTAGTTTGCACTTGCACAAGTGCACAGCACTTGATTGCATGAATGTTTCCACAAAAAATAGTTTTAAATGAGCAAGCTGGTGGTTTTTAATAGCACAGATAACCAACACCTTCTGCAGCTTTATTTATTAGTGAAATTAATTCCAGAGACTGCATAGAGACCAAAATCCTCAATTTCATTTTAAATCCTAAAGAGCACCAGCAGTCAACTGGGAATCAGAGTTCTGAAAAAGATTTTAAAAGTACCTGATCGTAACTGAGGACTGAAGATCAAGTGGATAAAGGTCCTACCGTATACTGTAGGAAAACCTGTGGGTCTGGGTGATCAGATAGTCCCAAATCTTTGCCAAGTGCACACCAATGCTACCTTTGATCTCTGAGGCTCTTTTGACATTGTTGTTACACAAAGGTTGCTGGGACAGGTTCACACGTGCAAAGATTTATTAGCGGGATCAGTAGCTGATGACATACATCAGCTCTATTTTCCTTTTCTGGAAAATATATTAACCAGAGTAGAGGAACATTTAGGACAGCATTGCCAAACATCAAATACATTTTCTGACTCCAGTTGGAGACTTGAGGAAGGAGAGGAAGACCTTCACACTGCCCATATGGCTGCAGTGAGCTTGGCTAGGTCCAAGCCCATGCTGGACCACAGCACAACTCGGAGGTGCTGGGTCTGTGAGCATCTCATCACAAATACACAGATGTTAGAGCTTGGAGAGGCTTGTTTTTTAGCTCTTTTCCTTTCACCACCCCCTTCTCTCCGGGCACTGCAGTGTTATTCCCCTCAGTACTTAAGATAGCAGATTTGTTTTAAATGTGAAAAAATCATCTAGGCTTTTCCACTTCCCTTGGGGCAGATTATTCTACATCCAAATTGATTTTACTGTCAAAGAGCTTTGCCCTTTCTTATTTTCACACTATCAGTTCCAGTGCTGCTGTTTGAACAATTCCTTCCCACTATCTTGGTGTACAACCTTCAGATATGTGTAAATTACCTTGGCTGTCACGTAAGCAGGATTTTATGTTGGTGTTTCATCTTGCTAACGATACCATGCAAATTAGCACAGAAGAGTCCTCCCTTCATACCTTGCACCAAGTTAAATACAGGTTTGCAAAACTAGAAATACTGGTTTTACACATCTTCTTGAAAGTCTATTAGTCTTTCTTCTCCCCTGGCAGTTTATGTTGGTTTTAACTGTTGTTTTGTTAGGAATTAAAATTCAGTTGCTGGCAGACAAGTAGCAATAAGTCTTTAAAAAAAAAGATTATTAAAATTTCATACTCAGGAATACTAAGCCATGCTACCCTTGTCTGGAGAAGCTAGAGAGCATGGAGTTTTTAATCAGGCTTTTACTTTTTCATTTTGAATTGCCAACACCCAGATCTCTCTGCAGCTTCATGGGAAAACTAAGAAGCAGAGTTATTTTCATCTAAGCTTCTTCTCATCCAGTTGTTTCTCTCTTATCAAAATAGATCATGGTGCAGAAATTCAATATGGAAAGACTGTAGCCCAGGATTGAGGTATCTAAGAAAACCAAAGGCTGAACTTAACAGAATAGGGATGTCCTCCCCCTCGTATCTCATAAAAAATCATAGGGAAGTTGGCAAGCACTCCTTGCCAGCATGTAATTGTGTGTGCAGACTGAGAATGAAAGACCTACATCTCAAAGAATATACTCTGTGATCTCTGCACAACCAGGCTTACAGCTGTCACTAACAACTCCTCAGCTTATCTTCTGTGTGTCTGCCCAGACACGATGAAGTGCTTTCTGTGTGTGTGAACCCAGGCCATGGCCAAGTTTGGCGTTGCACCAGGAAAGCAAGAATGGCTCAGTAGCACTGGCAATCCTCTAGACTTGGTCAAGTCATTTAACCTGGAGATTTCAAATTCATCATGGCTTGGCATTGCCAGGTGAAAAAGCCCATATAAAACCAGTGAGGTGATATATGTGTTTCCAAGGGGAAATACGACTGAGTATATGTTACAGTCCAAAAATTTTCTTTCTGGTGTCAGTGCAAATTTTTGGTGTGATGGGAGGGATTTAAAATATATAATATAGAGGTCTGTAGAATTAAAATATTTAAATATAGGGATTTAACAGTGTTTGAGTGCCCAAATTGTTATTAAAGTCCCTGTTCAAATGAGTAAATGAATCTTCCTAATACAAAAAGTGTCAATTAAATATAGAGGAAAGGATTGCAGAGACATAATGTTGATAATAAATCTTGTAGATTTTTGTAGAAAGCTGTGTATGTGAGGGATTTTCATTTAACTTAGGCCAAAATCAGGTATTAAAGAAGAAGAATAGGAAACCACATTGCAGATGAGAAGCAGTAAAAGTAATTTCTCATATACGCTGCTAGACCGATCTGAGAACAAAGCTGATATACATAATCATATAACATAAAAACTAGGTTAAAGCATAGCTCAAACCTGCCTAAAATTAGATGGTGTATGAAATTCATCTAGACCCTGTAAAAAAGAATTTCACAGCCAGTGCTCTGGAACAGCTTTCTCTCAGGTGATCCCTGTACACTGGTTCCCAACTCATGACTGCGGATAAGCATTTGTTGAATGGAATAGAAAAAGAAAGCATTCCCAAAGCAGTTGGGAGTTTATTGGCTTTGAGAAGATAGAGCTGTTAGAGCAGCATAAAAAATCTTTCCCCAACATGTTAGGACCTTCTGCAAAGCATAAAGAGGACAACCTCTGTCAAGAGCACATCTGCACTAAATAGTATAGGTTGGATCAGCCACACTATGAAAAAAATTTGGGAAGAAGCTCAAAGTAAACAACAATATAGTTGCCTATTGCAGTATGGTATGACTGTCAAATTACTGAGACTGTTTTTTGTGATGTTTACCACTATAAAGCAAATTTTGAAATTGCATTGTTTATTTAATGCTACATGAAAATTTCCTTTAAAAACCACTACCCTCTTAGCTGTATGTATTAGATGAGTAACATATATATGGCTGCTGAGCCTAGGGAAAAACATTCAGAATACAGAATTGATGTTGACACAAAAAAGTACCCTAGTGAGTTCTTGAGAAGAAGAAACACACAGCGGTTTAATGTCTGTCACAACCAGGGAAGGTTGGTGTGTGTAACCCAGGCTTACATAACGGGGGACATCTGGGGATACTTGGTCAAGCAAGAGTGCACAGTGCACATCACAATTGTTTTTCTTGGCTTCCTCAAAACACAGTGTATGCTTAAGTAGTATCAAACGAGGATTCAAGCCAGGACATCAGTGAAAGCTTTCCTCCACTTTTTTTTGCTGAGAAGGGACTCTTTTCCATCACAGATCAAGTGATGTGAATGATGTCACTGCTCTGTTGTCGAACAGCTTGCAATTTTCATTTGGCTTTTAGTCTTAGGCACTTTTCTGTTTAAAGTGCCTGCTACTGCCATTTCCTAGGTTAGTGGTGATCTGTGTGAAGTGATGGCAGTGACATATAGAAGTAATCTGTTGTAAAGGGTTTTCACTGCAGCTGAAATGCCTGAGTTATTTGCCATTACAGGTTTTTACATTATCATGGCAAAGAATCTGAGACTTACAAAGAATCCATTTCAGGCACTTTTTCACTGACTTTCAGAAACTCTGCCTGCATAAATGCTTTTGAATCAGGCTAAGCTTCCTATCACAACTGCAATTCCAGTTGCATGCAACTTTTGTATCAGGCAGAGAGATGTAGGCAAATACCTCGGTCTCATTTATCCTACAGCTATTTCACAGCTTTCCAGAAGCATAGGGAGCCTATGGCTCCAGAGTATTTGGCAAATCCAAAGTTTCCACTGTATAGAAATAAAATTTCTCAAATATACATCTGGGTTTTGCAGTTTAACCTTGCCACAGATCCTCATATGCATGATCCTTCCTTAAAAAAGAAAATACACACTCAGTATTGGTCTCTACTCTTCCACCAATAGAGCAAAATCTGGAATTAACACTGGAGCAAAATCTGGAATTAACATGGTGTGTGCAACAGAAACACTGTTTTATTCTGTGTGAGTCTCTCTCTTTTCTCTTTGCCTTGTCTCTATACATTAGAGATATAAATCATGGTGTCTGTAAGAAACATTTTCTGGGTGTCAGCAGGATTTCATAACCTTAAGGTGGAGACCATCAGCCTGAGTTTAATCCCATTTATATTGGATACAAAACCAAAATCAAGGCTCTTGTCTTTGGTTTCTTGCGGAGAAACATGCACTTAATTTAAGAAAATAAACACTTGGTAAGCTCCTTCAGTTAATACCAAGGACTAATTATTTCTATAAGTTTGCAGAGTCAGACCCATTTTAGCATTTCATAATAATTTACAGTTTCTTTGTTATTTTAAATATAAACCCTCTGACTACACCATGATAGTTTATATGGTCATTAACATGAATATACACATTGATTAATCTATAGAAATATTATCACATGCATAAACATATTTGGTTATGGGTATTAATATAACTAGATCAGCTTTATTTTAGGAACAAGGCTTTTTACTGGTGTAAATGCAGTGACATAGTTAGACATGATAGTCATCTGCTATGAATGGCCAGATTTTGATCATCCAAATTGAAGTGGAACAATATTTTATTAAAAAAGCAACCCAGTACTTGAAACTGCGAAAGGAGAAAAAGTTTATATAACACTATAAAATATCTGTCTAATTTGGTGTATACTGTTAGATCATGCCTAAATGAAAATAATATATGCTTTTCTGGTGAAAATGTAGTTTCTGAAGTTTTTGTCTAGACTGTTGGGGAAAAAAAATTGAAACAATATATATAAGTGTTATTTCTCATATAATTTCTGTGAAATACAGCTATTTATTTATCAATTTGATAACATTCTCTTGAGGTCCAAAGTGAAATGGCATTCTGTAATGAAGTGCTTGTAATATTAAAGCCCCCTTACTTTTTGAGGTGTTATTGTTTATATATTTATTTTCCCTTTACAAGTGTAATGCCAATAGCATTACTACGTCAAATTCAGATAAATTATGACAAACAACGTTTTCACAAACAGAAATGTTAACATGCTACATTCCTTTCTTTGGAAAAGTAAAAGAAATTATCACAGAAAACACATTTTAATTTAATTATATCCATTAGGTCATTAAAGTGATGTAATGCACATGTCAGTCCTCCTTTCATCCATAGATTACTTTAATCCTTCATGTGCTTTTTTTTTTTTCCTCTGGCTTTCTTTCATACTTGCTTTGTTTTGAAATTGCATGCTGTCTGGATTATTTGTGCATGATCTCCACGTTAATTTCACATTGAATGTTTACATACTCAGAGATTTTCATGGATCATTTACTCTACATGTGCATTTTTTTCTTTGTTTTCAGTTACTAAACTTTAAATATGCTTGAAATGTAAAAGTGGCATGAAACTTTCGTGACATGAGTATCCAACTATTTTAACAGATTTTCAGTATGCATCTTTTAGAAATACATATTCTAAACCACATTTTATACCATAATTTCAAAATGTAAGAAAATAAATTATGTTCTAAATATATTCCATTGCAGAACTGGAGCCAAATACTGGTTATATTCAATTTGAGCAATGACAAACATTTGAGATTTGTCCTTTAAATGATTTAAGAAGGTCTCTGCTCTCTCAGAGGTCATCACTTGCAAAGTCCTGTGTCTGTATATGTTCAGCAGAAGAGACATTATAGGTCGTTGTCGGACTGACAGCACACATCGCTTCAGACACGCTGGCTGCAGCTCTGTGCGCCCTCTAGAAATGCCAGCTTCTTTCAATTGACTATATAGGGACCCTATTTCCTTATTTAGTATCTGAAATAAATGTCCCAAGTAGGCATATCCTGGTTTTCTCACAGCATAGTGCTGTAAGTCCTTGCAACTGTCTATGAAGTCAAAGGTTTTAAAATGCAAGAAACCCCAATTTCTTCTGTATTTCTGATTTGAAGAATTACAGCAAAATATGTTGCTTGACGTGCAATGAAATACTGCTTATCAGTAGAATTCCATTTCTAAATCACATAGAACTACAAGTATATCCAGAGAAACCTAATGAATAAATATACATCTAAAAAATAAAACAAAGTTGTTTTTTTTTTTAATTATGCCCAAAAAAAGCAATAAGACACACTTAAGCAGTTGTCGATAAAGAGGCGAGATAAAAAATTCTGAGATCAACAGCACCTACCAGTAAAGAATTTTTTTTTAAATTGACACGGGGCTGAATCCACACACTACAAGCAAATCAAAGGCTTCTGCTTTCCACATTATAGCCTATTCTTTTCAGACAGTTAATTAATTCTGCGCACGGTCTGCTGTGATTAAAGATGGATGACTTGATCTCAAAGCATGCTGAACCATCTGTAGCCCTTCATCCAAACAAGCCAAACACAACAGTTTTCAAGTAAGGAGCTGAACACTGTGACTTAAGACCTCTGGAATCAAGTCAATCCAGTCTCCAGGAGCTTTGCCTTCAACCTTCAGACCTCACCACAACTACCTCTGATTCTTTGCAGCCACTTGGTTTGCACTGATTTGAGTCACTACAGTTCTCTCCACTTTTACAAACTAGTTGTTTTGTCAGCATGAGTGTGACAACAATTAGACGTCCCTGTTTTTGCCCCATGCCTTTTCTCCTTCACAGTCATTCAATGACAAGCGTAAAAAGAACTTCATCTTTTCACGAAAATTCCCATTCTACAAGAGCAAGGAGCAGAGTGAGCAGGAAACAAGTGATCCAGAACGTAAGTAACCTCTTGGAGACGATGTCACATGCAGCAGCACAACAAATGGGTGACACGCATGATACCAGTATCCCACACATGTAGGCAAATATCTGTCATAGGCAGGCAGGAGAGGTATTACTACTGTGACCAATGTATGACTGCAGTTTGGATCCAGCTTCTCCTTCCATCTCTGGAAACAGTGTTTTCAGAAGAATACAGCAGTGACCTTAACTTTTGGAAGCGCAAATATGGCTCCTCAAAGTTGTTGTGACATCTGTCATAAATCCAAAATTGTCTCTCGGAAATATTCCCAGATCATAATTGGCTCAAAATAAGGCAAATCTGTTTTCTTTCATGACACTTAACTAATTAGTTTTTAAAATATATCTTCTAATCTTTTTTTTGTCTTTGACTTTCACCAAGTTGATTTCCATGGGCAGCTTCGCTGGAAGTTTAACAATTAAATGAAGCAACAATGTTAACAGCTTGAAGAACTAAATTGGATCTTGGAATGTGTACCACCACAAGCATTTATTGCTTGCTTGAATTTTATAGAGAACCAGTATTATTAAAAATGTTTGCTAGTTCCAAGCGCAAATATTCACTTTTTTTCCTTAATAATTCTGTCCTAAATTTATCCAGTGAGGATAGTTTCTGGAACTTTATTTCTCTGGTTGTTCCTTCTTCCTCACAGCTCCAAAAGGCACATTTCACAGTCACTGCCTCTTTCTTTGGCTGAATTCCCATAGAATATGGGTCTAAATTTGTTTCAAAAAGAAAAGGCAGGGATCCAGATTGCTCAATCAACATGGTCAGTCATGGTAGTATCCATTTCAACTCCACTGACTTCTTCCTTCCTCTTCTGCGGCTGTTCTTCCTTTCTCATTGCTCTCTCTGGGGACTTCCGTGCAGGACATCCCCGGATTAGGTGACGACGGTTATGGAACAAAGACTCTGAGTAAGTTCCCAGGAATGGTCACTGTAAACCCTTTTTTGTTTTGTTCTGTTTTGGCTTCTGTTCCTTCTCTGAGGACCCTCCACTCCTAGCATGCACAAGATAGAGTTTTATTTGTTACCCAGCTGTGAATGCATTTCAAATGTTTCAATTGTTCTGTTCTGCATGACGGTATTAAATAACATACAGTGTATCAAGCAGACACTTTCACTTCTTTTGTAATAACACCTTTTGTTTCTGACAGTATGTTATTGTTCCCATCATGGCAGTTCTGTAGAGTAGCATACCTAGAACGCGTTTTGCTGCCTAGACTGTTCTTTTCAGCAACAACTCCTCCCTCTCCATCTAAAGGGAAAGTTAAACATTTTAATGTGATCACATCCTGAGGAGATCAACAGAAAATTAGTTTATGCTGTTGCTTCTGCATTTTCAGCTTTTTGCATGGGAGTGTTTGTTACTTTGCTGGATTTTAGATTAGTATTTGTTATTAATGGAAGAAGTCATTTACAGGCTAGAGAAGATCATACATTCTCCAAAGCTAATTTTGAACCAATTTTCACCATTAGCAACCTATTCTCTGTCACACAACCTTAATTATTCTTTTTTCTGATGCAGCAATCCTGTCTCAAGACTTGGCATTGCAAAATGTGTAATATGGTAGATCATTGCTCAGAAACAATTTTTCTTCCTTGAAGTTTAGAATGAAATATTTGCTGCTGATTTCTACATATATAGCTACATTAAATTCTGTATCCAGAGCTAAATAATGTAAACAAAATGCCACTTGCATGTGTTTGGCTACTTGTTCCTCAGTTCTTATTCCTTTTCTTAAGCACCAAGTAATTGGAGCAAAATGTGTGTTAATACTGCATCGCCTACTGTTTTGTATGTGCTTTTTAATTGCAGGAACACACATCCATGCACACAGTTTTGGAAATCATTCTGTTTCTGACTGATTTGTTGAAGGGACATTTTAATGGTTTAACTTAAAGCCATGCAGTGGCTCACAATTTAAAGGTGAAAGCTTTATCTCTTGTACAAGGAAGAATGGTTCTGCAAGACTGGTTTTGTCAGTGATAGACAGCAAATGTCACTGCCACCTGAATTTTAACCATTCTGTGATCATTTAAGTGTCATAGCAGCTCATTAGCAGCAAATGCAGATCCTTCCCTGCTAGAGGAAAGTCAAATACTTCAGATCTGATAACCTTCCTGAATATCTGTGTCCTTACAAAGACAATTTTCCATAAGACCCAACCATTTGAAAGGTATCTGAATTCTGCAAACTGATAAGGAAAAAAATAGCACCGAGGTATTATGTAGGCTTTAGTGCCTTTATTAACATTGCACCTAGTTTTAAATTACTGGCACACCTCTAGACATTCTCACCCATCCAAATTTTGTTAATTTTCAACGCAGACATGATTTTTAATGACAGTTCTTACTATAAAGGATATTTTCTGTTTTTAAATAAATTTTTAAGGGTCCTGTATAGCACATTATCTTGAGATAATCCCTGTTAACTTGCTGTGAAATGTCTGAAAGTCATTAAGCTGTTTTCTTCAAAACATAAGTTCAATTTTTTAAAGCTTCTTCCTAAGCCCAAGAGCAAGGTTTCTCATTATTGTTTTTATCAGATATCATCCCCTCTCATTTCTGCTGCTCCAGTAGCCCCATCATTCCCAATCTATGAACCCTAAGCCACTATAGTGGCACATGGGGGAAAGGCACCACCTGCAGAGAATAGGTGATCTTGACACTGTTCCTGTCTTTCACCCAGGGTGCTCCCAGCTGTACAGCCACTATGCCATTGGCTTCTAAATGTCCTGGACCAGCTGAAAAGTTTCGACTGCCACATGACCTTTCAGATGCAAAGTAATCAGCGTTTCTACCAGAGAAAGCACTGTTTAATATGGTCCTGCAGACCTCTTGGAGAGCATGTAGCATGATCTTGCTGTCCATAAATAGTCTGCTGACTACAATTTTGGAGCAGCAACATTATATGATGTAGATTGCACCTTCCTTTCGAGAATATGATAACAGAAACAGGACAACAGGACACCTGACTTGACAAACCACCAGACTGACCCATCATGATAATTCTTATATTCCTGTTTACCCATCCAGACTGACTGGTAAAGGTTTTCAAACACCAGCTCAAATCCTGACGCTAGACAATGTCTGGAAAAAGACTTCTTCCTTTTTTTTTTAATTAGTTTTTTTCATNNNNTGAAAAAGTCTTTTTTTTTTTTTTTTTTTTTGTTTTTTTTTTTTTTTTTTTTTTTTTTTTTTTTTTTTTTTTTTTTTTTTTTTTTTTTTTACTTTTGGACAGGGTAGAACAGGTACAGTTACAATATTTGATATCAAGACAACTTTCATGTCAATCTGTTAATCACTGTGCACAATCCTTTGGGATAGTGCACAGGGATTAAAGACGGACACGGGTTAGAAGCTTAGCAGGAATAGCTCCAATGCATTAATGATGCGTATCACTAACAGTGCAGAATATGAGCAGACACTTGGATTTCAAGAAATTGCTCGAGACATCAAGTGAGATCCAAGCTGACCATAATATACATTGAAATGAAGTTATCTGAGATGTCATTTACTGTCTATCACAAAAAGTCATGGTTTTGCCGTGGCACATATCACTAGCTAAAACATAGAGTCTCTTTCTGAAATGCCACAAGAGAGAAAGCTTTCATTTTACCTCTGTTAAATATCTGAGCATTTTCAGGTGATGACACTGCACAGTTTTTATTTCCGCTCTGCATAACTACCTTTGCATGACTGTGGCAGTTCTTTTAAGTTTCTGCAGCTCTGTGGTGCTTGGTTATGTTCTTTAATTTGCTGTACTGTTCTTGCAGAACATGTTTCTTCTAATGCCAGCGATAGTGAAAGTAGCTACAGTAAGTTACTGCTTTCATTAGAGTCCTTTTACTTTGCATTGCTTGTTCTGTTTGTTTCTTTTATTTTGTTTCTCTCCTTGCTACTCTTTTGTTAATGTTAAAAAGAACGTTGGAGCAAATGGCTTGGAATTCAAATTTATGACCATGTCTTGAGTACAAAGCTATAAAAGAAAACTGGCAAACTTTATAAGACAAGGGAGAAAGGTTATTACTTGTGATGTATTAGGGACATAAAACTAAACCTGGCTTTGGGTAGCCTATGCAAGTCACGATTATTTCATTTAGTGACAAAAGTTTATTTCAGTGGGGGCAGGGGGAAGTTTCTTGATGATCTTTTAAGAGTAAAGTTACTGCACAGCCATAGTCAAATCTGCAAGAGGCATCCTTTTTACAAGGTCACAATTTTTACTTGCATTTCTGCGTGCCTGTATGGAGGGCCAGGAAATAGCCCTAGAAATTTTGTTGAGCCCTTAGTTTTGACAGTACAGTTTTCTTAATTCATATTGCAGTGTTTAAAGAAAGGTAAGATAGACATTCACTGCTTAGGCACTGCCACTGAATGTCACTGATACCATGTAGGTGGGGGTCCCAACCCTGCAACCTGATTTGGTTGGATTACAGACACCGTGTCATCATATAACCAAGAGGCAGATTGTATGTTCTGGGTAATTCTTAGTAATGCCCATAAATTTAACCAATATCACTATTTTTCAGAAGTTCTGGAAAGCAAAAAAAACCCCAAGGCATTAAATAAATGACTAGAAATGTAATAAAAGATAACTAAAATGACAGACTTCTTGCTAGATCACCGAGTTGTTTAAGTTATTCAAGCCATTTGCTTAACAAATCAAGTTTTCCACCAGTCACTCAGCACTTGTGCTAAGCAGCCACATGCATTCAGGTAATCAATGGTATCATACCTCATGTTTACTAGTCATGGTATAACACATAGCAGTTGAGCTCTGTTGATAAACACTGGTTTGTTTCAGCAAAACAGCTAACCTTATCCTATTCAGAAATGTTAAATTAGTTTGTATTCTCTTGTATTGAAAAGGTTTCCTTGGAAAGCAATTGCCAGAGTCACAAGAAAACAGTAGGCACTCTTGAATTGCCAAGATCCAGTTCTGAACTGTTTTATTTTTAATGTGCCCTCTACTTGGGAGGAGAGGAGGATTTTATTTTTGATTATATTTATATTGACATATAAAGATGCTCTTTCCCCAGACTGACTTTACAATCAGGAACAAATCAAAGGGTTAGATTTTCAAAAGTTTGCACAAGTCAAATCTCATCCAGGTCTGTATGTTTCAGGGAGACCTCAGGGTAAAAGCCCAGGGAAGAATCTAGGCTGATGAACTGCCCCAAACAGCAGACTTAATAGGAGGCCCATTTGCAGCCAAACATTTGGGGCATGTCCACAAAAGCCTGTTACCAAATTTGATCATAAGACAGGCCAGGTAGCCAGTTCTTCGTTAGCTGTGTAACAGCTTAAAATAAAGTATGTGTTCTGAGGTGCAAGAAAGGTAACAGAAACAATTTGGGAGAGTTAGCTGGGACATAGATACTTGGAAGGAAAAGTAGTGCTGGAGTAACGACTGCCCATGGCAGTCACTCTCCTTCTAGAGTGGTTTCCATCTGGGCAAGCTCTGGTCTCACTCCAGCAGCATCCTGTTGGCTGGATTTCCCCACACATTAATGGTATATCCAACAACTTCTGCCTGGTGGGGAAGATGCTGGCAGGGATTTCTTCTCTGCCCACAGGATAACTATGCCATTAAGAAGCAGAGGAAGCCCATCTTAGATAATGCCAAATGAAAGAGGATTTAAAATACAGAACCTGGTGCCCAAAGGCCTGATTTCATTTGCTAAGGATTCATTGGTGTATGCTAACATGATATTTGAAGGCATGACCTTGACAAATTAGCAACTTTGGTTCCCAGATGGAAATTACTGTTTCAGATGACCATGGTGGCATCAGAAGCCTAACCTGACTGTGTTCAATTTCTATGTGGCCATGGTACATCAGCACATCTCCTGTGGAAAATTAAAGCCCTCCTGAGTCCAGATGATTAGTCTTTGAATCTTCAGGCAAAGAGATCTGAGATCTGATGTGTTGACAGTACATCCCACTGTACAGCTCATCACAGCAAATCTCCCCTAGAAAAATTATGTGTCAGGAACCCAGAAAAATCAGATGAGAGTGAGAGGCAGGTGGTCAGAGAGTGAAGTCAACAAATTGTGAGGGATGGAAATAAGAGAGATGAGGCCTGTCAAAGGAAGTTCTCTTATTTCACTACACTTCTCACTTTGTGGGACTGTTGAGAAAGGACCTTAACACTGTAAAAGCTTATCAACATCTCTGATGTGGGAAGAGTAATTACCAGACATAGTCTGAGAAGATTTCCAAAATTATTCCTCACTGCCTCCTGATTTATTTATTCCTAACGAAAGGAAAAAAAAAAATTAATGAGTGCCCAGGGTAACATTCCTGGCAGAACAAGACAGCGTGCAGTTACTATTTTTGCGGTTCTTGTTTGCACCTGGGTAGCTGGGAATGGAGCCCAGCATCAGCCACTGCCACAGAACCGAGTTTGTATTAACTCCATTTGGACCCAGCCACATTGCAGAGTTGTTCTTCAGTGTGATGTAGGGTCACTTTGAGCAGAGTCTGTGTTCAAGGTGAGGCACTACAAGTTCTTTTACAAGGACACCATGTGTGTTGACTTGCAAACTCATCTAGCCCTCAATCTGTGCACTGGTGATGTGGAGCATACTCAGAGGAGAAGAAAAGTGAAGCTGGAAAATTCATGGGGAGCAAATAGAAAACTACTGGAGGAATCAAGGGATTTGCATGGGGTTGTTGTGACCCTGTCCCTGTGCCTCTATTCTTTTCTGTTTCCTCCGCAAATTAACAGGAAGAAAGGGGTTGCCTGCCCCACTGCTTTCTGAATTGTGGGAAGAGTGGCTGCAAAGCTGTCTGGTGGAAAAGGATCTGGGAATGCTGGTCAACAGCAGCCAAATGTGAGCCCAGAGTGCCCAGGTGGCCAAAAAGGCCAATGGCATCCTGGCCTGTTTCAGCAATAGTGTGGCCAGCAGGACCAGGGCAGTGATTGTCCCCCTGTACTGGGCACTGGTGAGGCCACACCTCAAATCCTGTGCTCAGTTCTGAGCCCCTCCCTGCAAGAAAGACATTGAGGGGCTGGAGCGTGTCCAGAGAAGGGCAGTGGAGCTGGGAAAGGGTCTGGAGCACAGGTCTGATGAGGAGCAGATGAAAAGAGGTTGTAGTGAGATTGGGTTAGTCTCTTCTCCCAAGTAACAAGCAACAGGAAGAAACGGCCTCAAGTTCTACCAGGGAAGATTTAGATTAGATAGTAGACAGAATTTCTCCACTGAAAGTGTTATCAAGCATTAGAGCAGGCTGCCCATGGACGTGGTTAATTCACCATCCCTAGAGAGGTTTAAAAGACGTGCTTAGGGACATGGTTTAGTAGGACTTGGCAGAGTTATACTCGTCTTTTCCAACCTAAATGATTCTGTGCTTCTGTGATTCTATGAAATCAGCTATTCACACCTTGGCCAGAACACGGAAAAAGTGTGTGGGTAAGAAATGACTGGCAAGTGCAGAGTGTTCTCCTGCAGACCTTCTTATATAACCCTATAAAAACAGACCAGTTGGAGTCCAGAGTGAGGTGTTCTGCATTTTTTTCTAGTGGGTCTCTGGCAATTGTTTTAACACATTTCTCTAACTTTTGCTTCTCATGATGAGCATTTAGTGAAAAGTAGCTAGTGTCAAAACCTGTATTATTTGATCATTCCTAGAACCATTCCAAACCAGCAATATTGAAGGCTTCTGAGAAATGTCCAGTCTGTAAGCTGGACAGTGAGGAATAGGGGGGTTACAAATCAACTGGGCTTTTTCTAGGAGATATTCTGATGTGTTCATTATTTTTTAGAAAAACATATTGCTTAAAAATTTGAGTATTTGGCTGAAGTATTTCTTATGTCTCAGGGTTAAAAACAAGTTTTTTGACAGAAGTCAGATATTTTTTATTTCAAAAATATAACTGGAAGTCCTCCAATGTGGTCTCAAGAGAAAATACTTTGACCACTTCTAAGCAACAAGAAGTTGCAAAAAGTACCCTCTAAACTTGGTTTGTTATGAAAAATAGGGCTGGAGCCAAAAGTGAGATATTCTTTCTTCCAGAAGATAACCTTCAGCTCCATTAATTTCAGTGGGAACCACAGACACATTTGAGAGCAGAATCTAACCCTTTATAAATAAGAATAGTATTTTGGGGCCAGGAACAAATGCTGGCTTGATCTTAAAGCGGTTGAGTTGCTGCACAGCTGCTGCTGAATCACACAACCATGCTATTATGAAGTCTATGTTAGTTTATTTGTTCCCGTTCTCAGCAGTAAAGCCAAGTTTGCAGAGCGGTATATAAAGTACTGGTCTAGCAGAAAGTTGTTCTTTTTGTGATAAGGACACATGCAGCCAATTCTGACTACTCCCTTGACCAGTTAATCAAACCATGATTGAAAGTTTATTTTGAGCCCTGTAACTTAAAACATTCTGATTTCTTTTTCAAACCAAGCTTGTAAGGACAGATTTTTTTTTACCATGCACTCACCAGTTTTTATTTTGCAAGACATGATTTTCACAATGGGCATGAATTTCAAGTCTCTCTCCTACATATGTGTTGTAACACTCTTACACATAGTTCAGTAAAGGTTTTTACAGCTGTCATCAAAATTACACACACATTGTCACATCTATTTAGTCTAATTGCATGACTGGTTGTGATTGCACCAATTACCTAGAGAGGCAATACATAACTAAAAGTTAAAAACAAGAAAAAGTGGTAGAAAAAAGATTTTACCCTCTGTCAGCAAATCAGCAAGTCACTCTTCTAATGAGATTTGAAGATTCAGAACAGTTAAAGTAGTCCTGATTATTACAATAGGTTATTGATTAATAAGGACACTTGCATTGGCTCCCCAGCATTGCTGCATTATTCAGGTATACTCAAATTGGCACAAGTATTGAAGTCTCATTTTATACCCACACAGCTATATTGATCTTTGCCCGTAGACAACTTTTCAGTCATAAGTTCATGCTCAGACTACTGATGATCTTTTTACATATTGGATTTCCAGCCTTTCATAGCGATCAATATATTTCCAAAAATCATGTGTTTATTCACATAAATAGGGGCCCAGCAAAGGGATTTTGAACCAAATAGAGGCTGGGATATTTACTGTCCAGTGCAGTCTGTGCAGAAGAAACAAAGCAAGAAATTGATTCCAAGATCTTGCAAATACAACTCGGGTAATTCATATGTTAGCCCAAAACCCATCTGAAACCCTATAAAATCCCTTAAAAAGATTAAATTAATACTCCTTATGAAATTTATCTGACAGTGCAGGACCTCGCTGCCCCATTTATGGAGGTTATGAGTTATAACAAACTCAAGGTTATTCTTCTCTTCCCAAGCATGAGAAAACACCAACAGGCAAACCAAGAACAAAGAGAAGCAGGGAGTGGTCCTGAGAGAGTGAAAGTTCTCCAATAATTTTACCCATAATTATGTTACATTTAGGTAACTTTCCTTTTTCTTTCTTCTGTTTCCTTATTTTATTTATTTTCTTCTCTTTTTGACTTGATGGGATTTTACTGAAGAACAGGGGAACACACCAAAATCCTACAGAAAGATCTTTTTCTTTTTTTCTCTTTTTGTTTTATCTGTTAGATGTCACAAAGATTTTCCAGATCGATACAGCTAACCTGTGCTAATTAAGCTGCTAATGTGGGTGGTAAATGAGGCTTAGGCAAATAATAAGAGCCTGTGTCCTGATGGATTTCACACTGTGTCTTACACCTCAAAGCCATCACAAGGTTATAGCAATCTGATTATTGATTGACTCTAGAGCTCTTCATAGTACTTAATACTTTATGGACTACTTCAGAACTATGCAGTACTGACCGAGTGGAGATCATTAAAGAGTGACATCTGGTATAGTTAACGTGGAAAACAGCCTCTGAGGACCTAGAGGATTTTGTCTGGACAGTACATGGCAGGATTTTATTCACTTAGAAATTTAAGCTTCCTGAGTCCTTTTTCCAGAAGAGAAAAGTAATGGAAATGGTGCAGCTTTTCCCCACACTCCCATGTAGAGTCTGGAACTGAGGGCTGAACATCCTTACCTTGGGAAGATGTCTGTCTTTAAGCTTCTGTGTATCACAGTCAGCCTCAAAGTTTCTCCTTACTTACTCCAACCATTTCCAGCTTCAGCACAATTTGAGTGGGCTGGAGATTTTTTCTTTGCCTTTAACCTGGCCACACTTTCACAAGACTTCTGTGAAACCAGGCTTGTTTTTCCCCCTAGCCCATACTCTACAGAGAGTGTGGATGTAACAAAACCTTTAGTACGGAGAGATGTCTGCCAGAGACTGGGCAGAAAAAAAGTAAAATCTGTGCTGGCTTATCAGTGCCGGTTTAAAATCCATGCCAAAGCCAAGTATTAGTCCACAGGAAGAAAAAAAACAACCACATGACAGAATTATTGTCTGTTTTCTTCCAATTGCTATTGACCCTGTCACTCCCATGAAATTCTGCTGCTTAACTGCAGATGTCTGACCTTGGTTTTTAAAGAGCATCTGACCTTGCTGTTTAAATGCTGTTAGGGGACAGTGGAGACAAACTCACCCTTCTGACTTTTTCTCTCCTCACAAAGCAGACATGTAAAATAGGTCAGATGACTCATGTCTTAGAATAAGCACTTGCCTATTTGAAGACAGACATTGGCTCCAAAAGGTATCTAGGGACTAGCTTAGACATAAGCACTCAAGCCTCAGGTTTCTGAAATTAATGCAATGAAACTCCTGCTGTGGATCTGTTTGCTATTGAAACAAATATTTTCAAGTTTAAGGTGGTATTTGTACAAACAGGTTCCACTCCATTTGGCTGGTATGTGATGGCTTCATCGTCCACCCCAAGACTGACTTTCTCAGGCTGTTGAAAAATATAGCCTTGGCTCCCGTGGGGTAGAGACAGACAAAGCAGGACCATCCTCGTTCAGCCTGGAGAGTGGATTTTTTCATCTCTAGAGAAATGAGACATCCTGAGTTCTACATCACCCCTAAAATTTACTGAGAAACTTAAGGGAAACCAATACATCTGCTGCATAAAACTTAGTGTAACAATAATTCTAGGTTTCCAACTTTGGAAAAAGCCAATGAAAAGTGATTACAATATCAAACATTTGCAAACAGAAAAGAAAATCCCTTGTCCACACTCCTCATATGTCATGTGACCTTATCCTCAAATGCTGTCTAATCTCCTCCTTTTATTAAAAATTATGTTCTCTCCTTTGCTGCTTCAGCACCACTGCTAGGCTGGCATTGGTCCTGTCAGTTCTCCCTCTCTCCTAACACATCAGTACAGTTTTTCATTTGCTGTTTCCATCACTGTCAATAATTGCAACTAATTTTTACTTGAAGAGGTCTCTCACACATTTGTCACTGCTGCCTAGATACTACATCACACACACAAAAATCTACCAACATAGTAGATCCATGGGCTGGGAGTCAGCTTCAGATCTAACCACAAAGAATTTTGTACCTTCTTGGGAGCTAGGCATTGCATCCAACACAAAGCTTGCTAATATAGTTAGTGGAGCCTCGAGGGCAACTCAGACAGCAGTCAGACTACTTCTGGGTGAGGTGTACCCCCCTCTAAATCCTACATGTATTTCCATCAGGCAAGGCAGCACTCTTCCCCTCCGTGTGCACACTTTGGTTTGACAGGAGCCCACCAGAATAATATAACACAGGCTTACGTGCATGCAAGCAGATGAAACAAAGGCAACCCTGCCTATTTTATAAAGCACTGGTATGCCTTATGACAGTCTTTCTTCTGTAGTATCTAAATTAGTTGCAAAATCCCATCTGTGGATCTTCTCAGAGACAAACCCTGAACTGAGCAAAAATAAAATCATCATTTTAAACTTTGCTGAGTTGTATTTAGAACCTGCCAGAGCCCTCATGTGGTACCAAGTATGTGACAGTGACCCAGAAAGAGAAATGAGTAGGAATTATTCATGCTTTAGGTGAAGAATCCACCTCCCTCTCCTCTTGCACTCCCTCGGATGGGAGGACAGTGATGCATCGGGACTGCACGCCTGCACCCAAGTCATGGTCCATAAAGTGCCACTTGTTTCTCATGGCAAATTTTCTCTGCTTTAGTCCCCTAAATGTCACCATGAGGAAACAGCACTGTCCTAACAGGGCAGAGGGAGAACAAATGTATAAAATACGAGGCTGTGAGACCTTCACTGAAGATATTCAAAACCTGCCTAGACGTGATCCTGTACAACCTGTTCTAGGTGCTTTAACAGGGGATGATTGGACTAGATGATCTCCAGAAGCTGAAAGTCCCTTTCAGCCCCAACCATTCTGTGAGTCTGTGATTTGTGTTCAGGGAAAGGATAAGGATCAGAAAATAGCTCATAGCTAGATGCTAGGTTGTGAATGCACTAGAGTATGGAGGCTATGCACTGAAGAACAATCAACCAAAATATATATATATTCTGTGGATAAAAATTGTTCTGTCTAGGTAGCCTGTTGATTTACTCTGCAGCAACATGTTAGGGCCTTAACAGTAGGAAAAGTATTGCATCTTAAATTGCTGCACTATCCTTGTAAACAGCCTTGTATCAAATCATAAATAAAGGCATGTTGCCCATCAATAAAAAAGCCCAATTTCAGTAAATAGAATTGAAACACATGGAAGGGGGGGCAGGGAAGGAAAAAACTCTCTCCATACATGGAAGTTATGATGGACTTTGGAATGGTTCAGGTGAGAGGCTTATCAAGAGAGAAGTGTTGAACCTGGTCTGTCTCTATGTGAAGCATTTTATCAAACTTAAATACCTGACATGTTGCTCATCAGCTTCAATCTCTTGTCTTTCTTCTCTCATCAGGAGGCCAAGAAGACTGCATCCTTTCTTATGAACCTGTCACAAGACAGGAAAGTAAGTTTCATCTTCTTTTCTATCACTCTTCCTCATATTTTTTGTTTCAGAGTTTGGGGGCCAGCAGAGCAGTAAGCCTTGCTCCGCCAGTCTCAGTTTCTCTGTGGCTTCTTTTTCTTAGACACTCAGTATGTTTTCCTATGAAAAAAACCTGATATTATGGAATTCCTTGGAAGCCCCCACTTCCTAACATTCCCAGGACTCTCCCCAGCACATTCTCATGGGCTTTACTAGTATAGTACGTTAATCAATCTACAAAATATTAATGTAGATTTTCTAGATTTACTGCAATATTGTTACATGGAAAGCCTTTATTATTTTGCTTCTCATGTGATATGTGCCACTGTCCAGGGCAGACAAACCTATGGAAAGGCAACTTAAAATGGGAGCACATCCATCTGGTTTAATCGGGGATGCAGTTATATAACTTGAGGAGAAAAAAAGGCTGCAATAGCCTTTCCATTCCTCATGGAAGAGTCCATCTGCAAGCATTGTTGAGTGGCCTTGTTGAGCAATAGCAAATATATCTATGCTTCTACATAGTCATTTGACTTGTGCATGGACCATCACAGAGCTCTGCAGTGGTACTCATTCCATTCCCTTTTTCATGTCAATAAATAAAATATTCATTAATAAAATGTGCACCTAAGTTTTCACTTCATACATAAAGACAACAACTCTGGTTAGCATATATTTGGATAAATTCATTTATTATTGCCATTAAGATCATCTAAATGTGCCTTTCTTTTTGTTTTTCAGTTAATTACACCAGGCCTGTTATTATTCTGGGTCCTATGAAAGATCGGATCAACGATGACTTGATATCTGAATTCCCTGATAAGTTTGGGTCATGTGTACCACGTAAGTATGATTTTACTCCTAGTTCTGCAGCTGAGTGAACTGAATCCCTTGGTGCCACACATTAAGTAAATTTCTGTGAAAGCAGCATCCATGAACTATACATGGTTGAGTTTCCCAGAAGCCATTTTTTCATCAGACAGAAAAGGGAAAAAGAACAAATAAATTAGGAAAAACAAAGGTCATGAAGGTCTGGAAAAAAATTCTCAAAATAATTGTCTCCAAAGCTCTAGGACTTTTTTAAACAAGAAACCTTCTAGTCACTAACTCAGTTTAGTAATCAATCTATGGTTTCTTAAATAAGATAAAAGTTTGAAATACTGGTAAAATGTAAAATGTTTCAAGTCAATTGCACAGCATCCACCAATAAATATAGGGAATAATCTGTGATTTGTGTGAGATATAGACTGTTGAATCAGAAAGCAATGTTGGACCCTGAATTAATCAGAGTATTTATATCTCGGACCATTAGAGCTTGCTGTTTATTTGAGGCCCTGATTGCAGTTGTACTTCATTTTAAATGGTTGTCTCTGGCAATACACTAACTTAAAACTACTAGAGATGAGAACAGAATCAGGTTTATAAATAAGGCTAAATTGAGTTGATGAGATGACAATTCATTTTATCACCGTAACAACATTAAATTTAAAATATGAAATGCATTTTATATTTGAGGTTTGTGTGTGATTCTGCTGCAAAAAGTGAAATTCTGGTTAACCCTAATTTTATTTTAGCCTGTATTGATTGGAGGTAAACATCAGAAGGTATTACTACAAAAAGACAGCCTTTTTGTCATAGCTCCGTTGAAAACAGTATGTAGTAGCCAAAGATCTGTTGTCAGAGGTGAAGTGCCTTCACTTAGAGCAGGCCCAGCACTGCCCACTGAGCAAACCACAGCTGCATTTTCTGCACTAAATGTTTTTGTAGACTTCCTGATCTTCTGTCTTTTGTTTCATGCAGATACCACACGGCCAAAGCGTGACTATGAAGTGGATGGGAGAGATTATCATTTTGTCATTTCAAGAGAACAAATGGAAAAAGATATCCAAGAGCACAAATTTATAGAAGCTGGGCAGTACAATGATAATTTATATGGAACTAGTGTCCAGTCTGTGAGATTTGTGGCAGAAAGGGTAGGTTGGCAGTAGTTTTATTGCCAGTGCAACACGATCTGCTTTGTTTCCACGTTGTGCCTCAGACATGATTCTCTGCCAAAAATATAAAATAGCTGCAAAACAACATCCTAATATTTATAGGCTTTGTAATGACTCCACAAGTGGAGTCTCTGACTTTGAATGACATCAACCTTGGCATTCTCTGTACTTGGCTGTAGTGCCATGGATTCAGGGTTCTAACACAGTGCCTCAAGCACTCCTCAAAACAGCCTCTACTCTTCCTCTACTCTTTCTACCTCTATAAGACAGGTAGATAAACTAAATCACTATCACAGAGGCAAAAGAACGAACCACAGAAAGATTAAATTATTTGCCTCAGGGAGTCTTTGACGTAAACAAGAACTGAATTAATCACTAAGTACGTGGACATCCTATTGCTTTTATGAACTGATTTTCCTCATCTCAAGAAAATCCTCCTGCCCCTGCAAATTTCATCCCAGTAAAAAATAAATTCCAAGTTTTTTCCCATATCACCAGTGTATATTTATACTGGCATCAAAGCAAAGGAAAGAACACAGAGTAGTGAAGTGCATGCCCTGGGCTCCCCCTTCCCTGGTGTGCCAGTAATGGCCCCATTCCAGGGCACTGCGTCGCAGATTTGCTTCCTGTCTTTTGGCTGATCTGCAGCAAAGTCTGCAAAAATAAACACATGCTCATCTGTTTCCAACAGGGCAAGCACTGTATACTTGATGTGTCAGGAAATGCTATCAAACGACTACAAGTTGCACAACTCTATCCCATTGCTATCTTCATTAAGCCCAAATCATGGGAGCCTCTGATGTGAGTATAAACGTCTTCAAGCGTTCTGTATTTTGGGTACAGCCTCAAGTGGCACCACACAGGTCTTGAGTCTACATTTTGCTTGTTCTCTAAAATCAGTAATAATGAGAGGAAGTGGGAAGAGTGCCCTCAGAGCCTGTCATCCACTGTATCCTGGCATCTCAAGGAACAAGCCATAGCTGTGAACCTTTCAGACTGGGACAAGTGGGATTACGTGCTGGACCATGAAGGACTCCCTGCCAGTGCTTGGTGTACTTGCTCGAGCCTGTGCAATAAGTTCACCAGGGACTCACTCATGCAGCTTGGCTTGTCCCATGCATCCGCGGCTGCTCTTGGGGTTTAGAGTCTGATCAAGGGCACGAACCAGGTGGTTAAAACTGTGTCAGACTTGAGGTGTGTTCCTCTTCACCAGCCCTTCGTTTACCTGAAGGTTTGTAAGAGGATAGGCAAGGAGCCATGGGGCTGGAGAGGGGCAAACATAACACTTACAGGAATGAAAGAGTCGGCTCCGTGCTGCCAAGGATGTCCGAGGTGGCACCCACTTTGGGGGATTAAGATCAAAACTCAATGTAAAATCAGTAAGATGAAATTCAGCACAGAGAAAGGAGAGAAAATTAAATGCATGAGTACAAGCAGGGAATAATTTAGCTATAGCACTGCAGAAAAGCATCTGGCAGTTGGGGTGGATCACACAGGAATATGAATGGATGGGTAATGTGGTTGCAAAAAAAGAAACTGCCACTGTGGGCTGTATTCATATCAGTGTTGTGTAAGGACACAATAGACAGCTATTTTGTTTTACTGGGTATGGATGAGGCCTCAGCTGGAGTGCTGGCCTCATTCTGGGTTCCACCCTGCTGGTGAAGGAGGAGCAGGAAATCTAGTGCCACAGAGAGAAGGCTGAGGAGGAAATACGGAATTCGTATTCACCCTGAGTTAAAACTCAGGATAAAATACTTGGTTCTCAAGTTGTTTTCCATGTACACTTAGTTATGCAAGAGCTATCAGCTTAATTTGCTGATAGGGGTGAAATTTTAAACTCTGTGCCTTCCCCTCCCCCCAAGGCTCTGCAAATGCCAGATAGTGCCATAGGTATGCGTTTGACAGCTAAAATGTTGGCACTCTGCCTCCTGTGACAGATGCGTGTCTGGTGATGGTAACAGTGTGCCTGCAGCCAGTGGTCACAGAGCCAGAGAATGCAAACACGACCCGTCCCAGGAATGTGCATTCTTCTCGGCCCTGCCTTTTGGCCATGAGCTTGTTGTATGTCCGGCCACATAACCGGAACGATGCACAATATGTGGTATTTGCACAGCACCATCCTGACTTCCTGACTTTTCTTCCAGCCCTACAATTCAATAATACTCTGATTTTGTTGCTATGTAGAATGGGAAGGATAGTCTGATAGCCTGCCTTCTGCACTGATTGTTTTAACAGAGATCTTAGCATACAGTTTTCCCATACATAAAACATTTCCATTGTTTTTTTAATGCTGGCATTGCCTCTGGAGTGATTTTTTTAAAAAAGTAAATAAAAGTGGCCCTTACTCTGAAAAATACATCAGGCAGAACCAGAAAAGTGGCAATAACATAAAGGCTTCATTGATTTGATGTTAGAACTTCAAATCCTTGAATATACTGACTGAATGATGTTATGAAGATGCAAAATATTATGACAATCATTCTGTTCTTGAACCAAAGCAATGCTGATATTTCACTTAGGGCAATAAAACAAGGGTGCTGTTCAAGAAACATCTGGATGTGGCACTTAGTGCTATGATCTAGTTAAAAAGGAGGTGATCAGTGAAAGGTTGGACTTGACAATCTTGGAGGTCTTTTCCAACCTAAATGATTCTGTGATTCTATGATTCAGACTTTTTTAGGTATGTACCTACTGCAACACAAAAAATTATAGGTTTATCTGCCATAACTATTACTCCTGTTCATACAAATGAGTTGAAAGCTACTGTAATAGCAAAGTCAAAACACAAAAGACAAAAAAATTATAATCACAAGATTCAGAGAAACAAAGACAAAAGATTTATCTTTCATCAAAATTAGTACATAAAGTTGTAGTCTTTCATTTATGCATATGCTCGTTTGCACCCATCCGACAGTGGAAGTAAGAAGAGTGAAGGGAGCATAAATCAAGTTTGCACCTGCACTTGAAACTTGGTTACTGCAGGTTTTCTGGAAATACCCAATTAACATTTATCACCACAGCAGTAAATGATTATAAGGTGCTGTTGGATGTAAAAGTAATCAGAACACGTGGCCATTGCTGTAAACAAACTGCTCCGTCACCCCTTCCTCCCTTCCTTTCTCCCTTCCCCTCTTCCAAGTCCTACGTGACTCCACCTGGTTTACTCCCAGAGGTATCCTTGTTCATACCCTCCAATCAGCCTCTCTCTCTAGAGGAATGAGGACAGTGGTGAGATCACGGGGATGAGAAATGGAAGTAAAAAAGAACCTGCCTGGGTGAACTTTTCACTGGGAGAGGAGGAAGACCTTGGAAAATATGTACTATATTTTGAATTCACCAGCTGTGCAGGTCCCCAGCTAAGAAATAAGAAATAAAAGGGACTGCAGTATGACAGCAATTTTATTTCATCATAAAAAATGGATGTCATGGTCCTCCCCCTTCTCCATCCTCTCTTCCAAGGGCACAGAATGGGGAGGGTCAGGAATACAACTAGCAGAGTTTTATACCCCAGGCAAATCTACAACCTGAAAGTGCAGTGCAAATTTCTACCTGTTTCAAAGTACTTCCTATTTTAAACACTTGCTTGTATTTTTATTTGTATTATCTTTTCTGCTATTCAAAGATCTTGAGGAAGACTTCTCAAAAATTTTACCGGAAATAGATCTGAAAGGGAGAGGATGTTGTTAGCATTACAATATTGGTTAAATGCCCGTAAGATGAAAATGTTAAGTTTGCCTAAGAAAGTGCAGTGGTATGTCCCACTGCAAGACAGGGTTTCAGTTCAGTCACCTAAAGAGATGTTCAAGTAGGTGTAGCTGATGCGAAGTCCACCTGAACTTGATTAGATAGCAATCTTTCCAATAAATAGAATTAGTAGTATTACAAATTTAGCCGGACAACACACAGATCGTATTAAACCTATTTATATAATCTACAAATAACTGACATAAATTTTAAAAGAAATCTTTCTTAGCCTTCATTTTGTAAGCCTGCTTTCTCCATGGCATTAGTGCTTCCAAAGAGATTTTTCCTAAGCAGTGTTCCCAGCTCTATGGTTACTTACATAGGTAGGCAGCTTTAAGCCTTTTCTAGAAATACCTTTTTGCATCGTGGACATCTTCCAGAGTGTTTTTCACATGCCAAGTAGGAATTAGCTGTAGCAAGTTCATACTGTTGTGCGCTTCACAGAGCATTTTTTTTTCACCATCATGCTCATCATTTTCTACAAGC
>VZTI01004017.1:231188-273476 GCA_013397865.1 Struthidea cinerea | reverse complement strand
TTTTTTTTTGCACCATCATGTCCATCATTTCCTACATGCATCACCCATGGCATACTGTATACAGTCCATTAGCACATAATCATATGATTCAGTGCAAGGCATAAAATCAGATTTATGCAGAACACAAGATGCTCCCTTCTCTTGCTTTCCTAGTTGCCTCAGAAAATTTCTGTCATGTTTTAAGAAAAAATTAATCCAGCCTGGGAAAAAATGCTAAAACAAGCAAATTCTATTTATTATTAATAATTTGGACATCTACAGGCATATGAGTGTAAGGCAGTGAATGAGCATGAGCTTGATTCATTGCAAGTATACAGTGGTATTAACACCTGAGCGTGCACAGGCAAGACAACTCATTCCTTAAAGTTATTAAATAATGCTTCTGTTGAAACAGAAATGCTCCATCAAATAACAAAACACTGAAACAAAAACCAGAGTGTTACTGTCCGTCTTTGTTTTTATATTTCTTGGCACCCAATAATCAGTCAGTACAACCTTATTCATTTGAGACCACCAGCTGAGTTTGGGAGATACAGAGGTTCGTGAAGGAGCTTCAAGCAGGAGTGCTGAGTGCTCAGACTATGGGACATCCTGGATTCCAGACCTACTTATGGGTTCCTGATATCTCAAGTCTATCTCAGCTAGTAGCTACCAGACTTGGGCCTTGTATTTTGTTTGAGAATGTAGAGTAGTAAACCCAAGATAAAAATTTGGTGGAGAAAAATGAAATGGGAAATAGTCTGAAGAAGTAGTTTTGTACTACTTGAGAATGAAATTAAATTGAAAATATTGAAGCTGTCCATTATCTTTTGGAAGAATTTTACCATTTATTCTTGTACCAATCTCAATCCCTCTGTGATTCAGTTGAACATATCTTTTGAAAGCCATTCTAGCAAAAATCTAACTTTTTGACTACTTCCTCCATGTTTCTAGGGAAATGAATAAACGTCTTACAGAGGAGCAAGCAAAGAAAACCTATGATCGAGCAATTAAATTAGAACAAGAATTTGGAGAATATTTCACAGGTATGTTTTTATTAACACAATTTTTTTTATTTATCTATAAGAGATATAGTCTTTTATTGCAAAACAACTGGATCAACTCTGTCTTTGACCTAGAGTACCTATGAGTAGGGTGTGCCCAGAGTAAGGACTTCTGGTTTGAGAATATTGTTTCCTTGAAATTCAAGAGCAGTTGAGGCACTTGACTCCTGAAAAGTTTGATGTCCTGAAGGAATATCTATGCCAAGGCAAATTAAGGAGCAAACCATTGTGCTTTGTGTTACAGTTGCTTTGCCTTCTGTCAGCTTGGGCCTGATCTTGTTAACCTTGGCAGCCAAGAGTGAACTCATTATAACTAGGTCAGAAAGGTTGTAAATCTGCTGCTGCCCACTGCTGAAGTAGGTTCTAAATCAAATAAAATTTAAGGCTTGACCTCCAACAGTGGGAACCTCTTGTGCTGCCCTCCCCAGGACAGAACTGCTAGTTCTCTCAACTAACCTGTCTCAGTCTTGGCAGTACAAGCAGTGGGATGGGTCTCTGTCATAGGCAGGTGCCATTGATTTGAACTTAGTTGTCATCTGCAGGGGTATGACACTTCCATAATCAACATCTCAGTGTACCAGTATTCCTTCTCATTCCATCAGTATCTATGAGTATGCTGAAAATCTGCTGACACTGGATGCTATATCGATCAATTGAAATAAATATTGATATGTTTTCTCTACTGCAGCTATTGTCCAAGGAGATAGCTTAGAAGATATATATAATCAATGCAAACTTGTAATTGAAGAACAATCTGGGCCTTTCATCTGGATTCCTTCAAAGGAAAAATTATAAATTAGCCACTGCACCTCTGATTACGACGGGAGAATATTTAGAAGAAAACTATAATATACTATTTGGAGGCTTTCCTGTTTTTGTTGCATTTATGTTCTTTGCAGTCAATGTGAATTTTGATGAATGTACAACACAAAGTGTTTGAAGCCATGAAGGACACTGATGGGTCAAAGGGTAGGAACAAAAAGACTTCTACCATATAAAGCAAATCTGTTGTGTGCTCAGAGCACGAGTTGTAGGTATAAACTTTTGACATGGAGACCCTCTGTCAAGGGGAGCTAAGCCACCTCCTGTGCCCACGCGGACATTTTGATCGATTTAAATGGCTGAGCTCAGTGTGTTGATTGCTTTAGAGAAGTTCCCAGCTCTTGAACCTCATATAGGGCTTGATCCTGCAAGGCGCTCAGCACTTGACCCCAATTCCTACATGAGTAGCCTGTTGACTTGGAGTCCCTTGTGACCCTTCCCTATGCCGTTCGGTCCCACCAATCCCAGTAGGACTATCCACGTGCTCAAAGCTAAGCACAGGCTTAAGCATTTTTGCTAGATCAGGGCCACACGCACCTTGCAAAATCAAGCTCAGAGTATTTGGTCCACTTCCTACTGAGGTCACTGTTAGGACACTGTGACTTGACTGGGAGGTGGGTCCTGTTCTAAGCTTGTCATTGCACATTTGTAGTTGGTACACCTCGACTTTGGTAACTATGCACATCTTTTGATTTCTGAAACCAAGTCAAGCATTTCTTTTTTCCCCTTTGGAAGCACTATTGCATCAGGAACTACCACCAATATGGTTTGTTTTGATGGTGTTTAGGGGTGGGAGAGGATGGAAGCATTTCACATCACACACACGTGCACACAAACACATTCCCATGTGGACACACACGTATTAGGATTCACAGCACCTATGTTAACAAGGAGGGATACAACTGGGAAAAGCTTTAAAATTTTTGATTGTCTATTTTATCATTTATATTGATAGAAGGCACTTAAAGATGGAATAATTTATAAAAATAAAAATATATTGATGTATAGAAACTAATTTCTATAGGTAAAATGTTTTTGTGAAGATATTTTGTAAAGATTAATTAATTGAAAGATTAAATATTTACACCCTTGTGCGACTGTCAAATGTAAAGAGGACCATCAAGTTGCATTATACCTCTTCCATAACAGATTCTCTATTATTAATAGCAAGCAAGATAATTCCTTAAATTGTAGTTGTCATCTTATTTTTCTTTCAATTTAATCCTCTCCCTAGCCTCTGTTTAATCATGATGAACTCCTGTGGAAAGATCTCTTGAACTCACTGCCCTGTAGGAATTTTCTGAACCCAAAAGGAAAATGCATCTTTGAGAGAGACAACTATTCAGAAGCAAAATGTCAGTGCTTAAATGCAGTTCATAATTTCTCTCTTAGGAAGGAGGCACCCTTAATCACCAAATGTTTTATGATTCTTCTGTTTCCTTCAGGGAAATAACAAAAGCATTTGATCTTTCCTCTCTTTTCAGGCAGGTCACCAACTAACTTGTATCTTCATTCATTTCACAGTCAACAAGGGTCTTAAAAGCAAAAACTGAGGCAATAGACATTTGTGAGGGATTTGGGGAAAGTCTGTGGAATTGCAGTTTGGGATGTATGGAAGGGGAGAAGGAGGTACTTTTTTCTCATTTCACATTGCCCTTCTTCTGTATGCTGAAGCCATTCTTCACTGACGTACAAGGGGACAACTGCAACAGATGCTATGACAGTAAAACTGAATTGCCTTTGCTGCTGCTGGACCATGTTCTCTATAAAACCCACACTCCTGCCTCTGCTGCACTGCAGGAGTGCAATGCTTATAGCTGGTGGCTACAGCAACCCTGACGCTTACGGATGTCTTAAGGGCAAATGCTAAATAGACTCTGCTGGTACTTGTCTATTTGAAGCTTACGTTTTTACACCCTGTCCAGCTGACAGGTCTACCCAGCCAACTTCCGCGGACAGCGCGATGAGCTGGATGTTTGCAAAAGCCACCAGCAGTGACAGGGTTAAAAATATGGGCATTTTAGTGGCCCTGAGGGGGCCTCTCACGCTTACTGCCCAACTATGGTAACTTTGAGAAGTTCACACTTCTTCAACGATTTTTCTTGCCTGGTCAGCGCAGATTTATAAACAAGGGTTTCAGTTAAGTCTCCAGAAGAGCTTTGTAACCAGAAGGGCTAGAAACATTTTTTTTTTTTTTTTAAATATAAATTAATGAATGCTTTGATTTTGGATAATTCTGCAGAAGTCCACAGAGTGACCCCAGATCTTTGGAAGCCATGGATTCTTCCATGCTAGCAAAATACTATTGCCCCAGGTTGGGAAATAGCCCACCAGACCTGAAAAACCAAGTACCCTAAAGCAGGAACTTCATTCTAATTTTCAGCTCTGTTTTTAAGCAATCAATCACATCTGCTTCTTTGTTTCTTAGTTCAGCATGCAGCCTTTTATGGTACTATCCTACTAGTAACTGTTTTGCTTTGTCATGTGCTGTGCTTTACGGTGAACAGTAACACTATGGCTGAGTACAATCAATTTTTCCATCAGTCCTTGGTTACTGTAGTAACATTATTTATTTTTCTCTGTCTGTTGTTTGTGCTTCCATTTTAGAGTTGACATTGCACTTCTTTTTTTTTTTTTTTTTTTTTTAAATAAAACATATATTTAAAAACAAATCATCAAAGAATCAGTGAGAGGTCTTATTTCCCTTAGGGCTTGTACTCCCATTTGTTTTGTGTGTTGATGTTTTGCGTTCCATGTTGCAGCATCCTCAGAGCTGCAGTCCATTTTTGCATTGCAGCTGTTCAGATCATACTGGGTGGTAGTGGGAGGAGGAAGAAAAACATAAGACTCATGCAAAATTACATCTGGTGGAAAAGTCCAAACTCACAGCCCACAGCAATTGGCGCCTGACTCCATATTGGTGCTAACACAGCTTAGCATAATCAGATTCCTTTTCTGTCCATGTAAAAGACTTGGGAGCATCTAACCATGAGACAATGCAAATGCTGGACCCTTTAGGAAAAGTGCCAGATCACACCCCTGGTGCTATAGCTCATGTTCTGGCACAGTGTGTAGCACCGTAGGGTCTAAGCAGAAACAAAATTATCACAGCTTTTTGTCCACCCATGGATGATCACAATGACATCTTGCTAGCTTTGTGCAGATGTGCAATATTACAACTTAATTATTTTTCCTTGCCACAAACAAAAAAAATAAAAAATCTTCCATGCACTGACTCATTGAGAGCTTGCTAACAGGGCTCAGTGGAACGGCATCGCTGGTCTTACGGTCTGACCATCAACCAGTGAAAGAGCCTCTTTCTTGCTTAATCCCCCTTCCTACAGAGGTACCCTGTCCATGCTAGCGCTTTGTAATTTCTTTGGTAGTAAAGGCTGTTTCTAGATCAATATTCTGTGATGTAATTGTGTTTGTAGCTAGCATGGTTTGATGCTCCGGTGTGGATAGGGTCCTAGGAACCACTCGGTGAAAGTCAAGGATAAGAAATCTCTCCGTTGCACTGAAATTACAAATCCTCATCCTGGAGAGCAGTGTGGAACCCGAGCTAATAACCACTATGAGCCAGCAACAGTGTCCTAGGTATACAACATCCACCTACCTATTTACATTAGTTTTCTACGGAGAAATTGTTGGCGTTACACCTTCACGGTTACTTGCTCATCAGCACTCAGTCAAACTGTATTTTTGTTTTGGTTTTCTTATATTTTAATTTTTGTTTTTCAAATTGTATCCCTGACCAGAGGATTCAGTGAATGAAAACACATGAGGATATTTGTAGGAAAAACCGTGTTGATGAAAGAAGTATCAACCTTCTTTTTCAGATGCAGATTTAAAGCCATAATATCTGCTGTGTTCACAGAAAGTGGTCTTTTATCCTTCACAGCTTTTAATCTCAATATTTTCCCTCTTGAACATTTTGCCTGTCATGTTATGCATGTGGTTCACTGTGCAACTGCATTCAAGTGCAAAAGCCCATTCCTTGGTGGAATAAACTTTTTTCTTTCCCATTAAAAATCAGACATTTTGTCAGTTGGTTCAGAAATAAGAATGAGGTCATTATGCAAAAAAAGAAAGTTTCCATTCTAGGACACAAATCAGCATCAAAGCTAACAACAGACAACATCTAAAATTTATCTAGCATATAGCTAGCCTAGATCTTCTGCTGGAAATCACAGTCACTCCTCTGATTTCAATGGAGTCCATCCCACTTATACCACCTGAAGATAAACATCCATCCTCTTCATCACACTGATTATTTTACATCTCTGTAAAACACCAAGGCCACCTGACTAAACAGCAGCTCAGCACTTTCTATCATTATTTACTGTTTATTTCACTGTAACACCCAAGTTATGGACCAAGATCCTTTTGAGGCCAATGCTGTGAAATTCCTAACAAAAAGACACCCTAAGGGCCAAATGGATTTGCAGAAGGCTTCAGCTGCACTGACATCTCACCAAGAGCTATAGGAACTACCACCTTGATGCCTCATTGGCCCTTTTGAGACTCTGTCTTTAAGGTGAAAAGCACGAGAGGCAATCCATCATCTCTCACACCACATTAGCAGCTTACACCTTCTGGCCCTGCAGCACAGGCAGCTTGCCCTGATGTAAAACAGCGTAACTGGGGATGGGAGCCAGCATCCTAGGCAAGATCTTCGAGGGGGGAAAAAAAGCATAAAAAAGGAAAAAAAAAAAAAATGGGAACACTGTTGGCTCTTAGTAGGATAGCAACCTTTTAATTTCCGGATTTGGGCTCCTATATTTGAATTGGCCAGTTTGAACTTCTGAGTGCAGCAGCCTGTACGCACCAAGCTGCTCCCTCTGGCACAATGTCCGGCGCGCGTCTCTTTAGCAGGATGTTCCTCAGTCCAGCTGTAGTGTGGGGTACTCAGAATCTGAACTGGAGTTTACAAAACACCCTGTCCAGCTTACGCCCCTGTTATGTGTAAATACTCTGCGCATCCATTCCATTTGTGTAAAGAATAAAGCACACACAATTATAAAAATTAAGCTGTATATTTCATACTAGCTGTGTCCTTGCTTATTTATTCCGGTCCAAGCTCTCAGCTGTGGTTCAGTTGTAAATGCTTGATAGAGTGTTTATAAATATGTCATGAATTTTATTATAAAATATTAATATTAAAGCATTTTTACACTTTATAGCAAATGGCTTCTTCACAAGGCATAATTTGTCTTTCTTCCTTGGAGCAGAATAGTAAAAGAGAAATATTATGCTTTTATTTTGTCTTGAGACATTGTCACATCTATCACACAAGACAGACACAAGTCTGGAATTAGGAGGATGGTTTCAAAAATGACTGAGAATAGGACACATTTTTCCTTCTTGCCCTTTTTTATTTCTTTTTGACTTCACATTGTATGGAAGTTGCCACCAAGAAGATTCATTCTGAAGTACAGCGACTTTCTCCTTACCATAGTTCTGCTGTGAATTCAGTATCATCAGCATCTTGGTGAATAATTACCAGAATATATTTTCTAATTAAATAATCATTCCATATTTATGACATCACAGCCATAGGGAAAAGGAGTGTAATAATTACCTTACAGCTGCTTGTGAGCAGCTTAGTGGAGCATAAACTCAGTTGTGCTATGGGATCCCAACAGCTCAAGAGCCTTGGGGTTTGGCCATTCCAGGAATATCTTTGCAGATGGTTTGTGGGCTCCAGGGAGGCCATGTGAACATTGTCAGTCCCCAGCAGAAAAAGTAACATGATGGGGACACTGCTTTTGACACACAGACAGTGCTGTATGCAGTCTGCAGAGGACCACAGAGCCTCCATATGGCTCTGGGAGCCACAACTGAGACTAGAGGGAAAGAAACTCTGTCCACGGGATTTTACACGCATGATCACAAGGATGGTTAATCATCTAAACATTCATTGTGATGCTTTAGATTTCTCCAATAGATTAAACAGAGGGAGAGAATCCAAACAATTGACATTGAGCAGGGTCCCTTATTAAAGTACTTTCTTCTTCATCCTCTCTGCAGGTCAACCTGAGCCAATTCCCCAGACTATATTCTGCAGAAGCAAGAGAAACTTAGAAAACAATCCTTATAAAATGCACTGGAGACAGAAAGTACTTAAAATTGCAGGAAGCTAGGCATGCTGTGATGATCAGTTCAGGCAGTGGTGGCAAACTTTTCCAGCCTTTTGCCTTGGCCAGGCATAAAGTATGTCTCTAATGGTCACATTTTCTCATTTGTCCCACTGCCTTTTAATGGTCCCTTCACACAGACAGCCAAATATCTGGAGTCAGTCGTCCATTCACAACCTGTGGTTTGAGAGACACTATCTCCCAGTTTGGAAAATTATTTGGGACCAGAGCTACAAGATAGGTGAGCAGTACTTCTGTTGTACAGAAACCTCCAAGTGCCAAATCCATCTTAAGGAAGTCATTTCACCATAATTTTCAGAAGAATTTAGGTGTCTATCGGGCATAAGCAAGTTGTTCATTTCTCTATAATCAGAGCACTTAACAGCTGGCACAAAGCAAGGCAATGACACCTAAAGCACCTGTGGGAAAGCAGGAAAATGGTGATATAGGTCCTAAATATCTGGGCACAGAGCAGATTCTGTTCCCCATGAGCAATCCATACAGAAATCTTTATTATCAAAAATTCCATCCCTGGAAGTATTCAAGGCCAGGTTGGATGGAGCTCTGAACAACCTGGTCCAGTGGAAGGTGTCCCTGACCACGTCAGGGGGATTGGAACTAGATGATCTTAAAGTCCTTTCCATTCCAAACCATTCCATGATTCTGTGATCTTGGACAATTCAGGAAGACCTACCATAATAGCCCTACCAGAGTAGGACTCACCAAAAGCACCATTACAAAGCCCATCACTGCAAGGAAGGTGACACCATGGCTGCAGAGCATGGACTGTTTGTGTTGGCTGGCTGGGCATGTCCCCAGTGAAAGAGACACAGCTGGTCTGGTCTGCAGACTGGTGTGGAAAGCTGTGGAAAAAAACACAGCTCCCCTGCTCAGTGGAGGAGGGCAGTTCTGGACAGCACCCACTGCTGCAGTCTCTTACTCATGGAGATGAGGTGCCAAATATCCCAGGGAGGGGGAGCATGGTGCCCAGAAGAAATAAGTAATTTTAGTCAGTGAAGAAACTGAATTGCTTGCTGCATAAGCTCATTAAGTACTGTCAACTACTCATTAGTGCATGATCTAAGCAGAACCAAGTGGTGGCAACCAGGGAAAATTAATTAGGTCTAACATATTACAACAGTGATAGGGTTGTAACAGCATCAGTAGAAGGCCAATACACAGCTAGCCCCTACACCATGCCAACTGATTAACTAATGCCTCGGGGCAAGCAGCTAGCCTGAGGGCTTGCTCTGGAATGTATGGACAAAGAGCTTTCACTGCAGCCTCTTCTGGCTTCCCTTCCAACAGGGACTCACTGACACTGCCAAAGACTTTGCCTTGCAGTAGAATACAGAAATGCATCAGGGCATCAGCTATAGATGGCAATTTGAAGATGTCTTTAAGCTGCAAAACTCTGGGATGGGCTTTAAATATGTAAGAGAAGTGTGAAATGCTGGGAGTGTGGAGTAAAATCCATCCCTAACAGCTCACATGAAGTCCCAGTCTGAAGCAGAAACTCGTCAGTGGCACCACCAAACCCTGTTTGACCTCTGCCGGACTTACCTGCTCCAGAAGACTGTTCTTAGCAAAACTCTTGCTGGACTCCAAGGAAACATCTTCTTTAAGGTCTTCTTGCTTCTTTCTTTTTCCCAAGAAAGGGTGTTGTCACTATGCCATCTGCAGTTAAAGCTGATCAGGGGCTTTGAAGGTTCATTACCTTCAAATCTAAGCACAGGGCAAAATTGCCAGAGTCATCACCATATTTAAGTACTACGAGTGTCATAACTATGTCAAACATGCATTTCTTTCTCTATTTTTTAACAAAGAGTGTTTTGAACACTGTCAGTCTGATGACTCACAGAACAAATCTGAAGGGTCTGAGGGCAAATGCTTTTCTTACACTCCTGTCATCTGAAATAAAGGTTTTGGACAGGCATTGTAGGATGCAGGAGTCACCAAAGCACCAATTTATCTCCCCTGATGGTGTATTTATTCGCTGTACTTCGCTTGCCTGGATGTGATTTCCTGGGAGTCAGATGCTCATTAACGGCAATACATCTCCAGTAAAATATTAGGCAAATATTTCCTAAGCTATTAACTCCTCATCTGTATATAATCCTTCTTTGATAGCCCTGGTATTTCCTGTAGGTAAGTATGCTCATCAGCTTACAATGCAATCTCACAGGCAGCATATCCAGAGCCTCTTTTCTCAATGGACACCGCATCCACATATTTTAGAGATAACAAATGAAAAGGAAAACACTATTCTGAGACTGTGTCTGCAAAAGAGGAGAGAGCCCTGCTGATCCCCACCTCCAAGGGAATTGGCAGAAGGCCCATTTCCAACAAAATGAGCTTAGATGTTTGCCTGAGTGCAGCCCATGGGATAACTGGATTTGGGGAACAGGTACAGTCTATGGTTGTGACACAAGTGGATCATGCCTTACTCAGCTGGCTGGATTTGGGGTGGAAAAAGGGTGGTCATTTTGTCAGCTGTAGGAGGTATGTAAGTGAGGCCACGGGCCCCAGACGGAGCTAATGGAGAGGTGTGGGACTGGGAAGGTCTCACATTGTTTAGTGCCTGCTTCACTCCATTAACCAGCAGAGTTACAGATGGAGGCTAACAGATCTCTGAGCATAAAGTTACACAGGGCAAATACCAATTTCGATGCATTAAAGAACCTGGAGTAAAACACTAGGGACCAGGAAAGCAGTAATTCATAGTCCTGTAGAAGAAGTCAGTTGTTAATTGAGCCTTTGTTCAAGGAGACAAATCCCCAGTGACCACAAATTCCTGCCATAAATACAGCAACTGCCTTCCTTCAAGCAAGAATTGCGGCACCACAGAACAGAGAGTGCCTGAGAGAGATCCACACAGCCAAGGCATCATCTCACTGCTCACAAATGCTTTCTGAAGGGCTCCTCCACATGCATGTCCCAACCCATCACCTTAAGCCAGCTCCACTGGCTCTGCAGAATAGCTGCAGACTTGTTCGTCCCCATGCACACAGACACACACAGGCACAGACAGAGCATCCAGGGACACAAATCACTCACCTGAGCAGTCTGAGTGTCTCAGCATCCGAGGAGCTGCTGCGGCAAGCACTGAGGCAGCAGCACTGTATGTCTCTCCCTGCACTGCAAGCACTGCATCCCCACCTTCAAATCCGTGTGGAGAGCCCAGAAACTCTGTGATATTGGGAATCTGATGCTATCACTTAAGATGTTAAACTTCTACAGGGCAGCCCTTCAAGGTCCCTCACATAGGTGCTTGGACAGTATGCACCCATCACAGCCCAGCCTAGGGCAAGGAATGTATACAGTGGATTTTCTATACAGCTATCTTGAGATCCAGTGAGATGAAGCTAGAGTCCCTCTGAATTGCCCAGCCTGGCTGGAAAGCTTTAGGGTGGAAAGGAGAGCATACATACACTCCATTTCATGGAGGGTTTGCCACCTTGGCTGGAGCAGTGTCACTGAAGTGCTGGAGGTACAGGTTATTAGGAATTAATTCTCTTCAGAGCAGCTAGAACTAAGTCTTCCCAAATTTTCCATAGAAAAATAGCCAAAAATTAATGCTGGCCTTCAGTGACACTTTCTACCCATTTGACTAGGGAATTCTTCTCCATATGATGTGCGCCCACAGTGCTGGGAAGTAATAATGCTACCTCACACGAACACACTATCTGCACCATCTCTGTTGTGCAAGGACCACGTAGGCAAGAAATAATTTAAACTACAGCACCTTTATTGCTGTTTTTTAGCCAATGGTGCAAGGAGTTAAGGCAGGGAACAGAAAAAAAAGATGGAAGAGTGATGTTTAACTGCAAAGGCCATAAGAAATACCTTATTTTGAGGAGGGGTAGAAAAGATGTAAGAAAAGAATATGAAGAAGCAGGTGACAGAGGAAGAAGGGCTTGGCCATACACAAAGAGGGAGGAAGGGGGTTGTGAAGCCAACAGTCCATACTGATGTCAAGAGGTTTTAGTGAGGTGGGGGATGGTCTCTTCTCCCAAGACAAGAGGAAATGGCCTCAAGTTGCACCAGGGGAGGTTTGGATTAGATATTAGGAAAAATTTCTTCATTGAAAGGGTCATAACGCATTGGAACAAGCCCAGGGATGTGGTACAGTCATCATCCCTGGAAGTATTTAATAAAAGGAGTAGATGTGGTACTCAGGGACATGGTTTAGTGGTGAACATGATGGTGCTGGGTTAATGCTTGGACAGGCAGTGATCTGACCATAGTGATGGCACCATTTGCCACCAGGAAGGAAGGATGAATGTTGAATAGCTGCACAGCATCGAGTAATGAAGAGCTGCACAGCATCAAGTCCCTTGTATGTTATATATCCAAACCCCAGACAGTGTTACGGAAACTGGAGGAAAAAAGAAGAGAAAAAGAGCCAGCACAGCTTGCCTGATTTTTGCCTATCCTAGCATTCTTGAGCTGGAAGGCTGAAAGTTCTTTGAAAATAATTCAGCCTCCTTTTCATACGAGTAAAGCTTTGTAGGCACTACATTAACACCTTAAATTACAGTCAGGCCGGAATTTGGCCGAGACAGTATGCTAAGGACATCTGCCCTTTCCAGCTCTGTCAAGAGACCTGCCTTCTTCACCAACACGCACTCCTTGGCACTTCATGCTGCTTCCATATGTTTACAGTTACAGTGGCAAGGTGGGTCTTGCTACATTAAAGTTGTCCTCATTGGTCAGGATGGGAGCAGAAGGGGAAAAGTAATACAGAAAGTTGAAGGGTTGGCAGGGCTATGAAAAGCTGACTTGACAACAGCATACAGGCTGCAATGAGACTTGTCCTAAATCTACACCTTTTCCATAACTTACAAAATTGTATCGTTCCTGACTACTGACGCTGCTGGTCCGGGGACATGTGTAAGAATTAAATAGGAGGATGACGATAATAACAGCAACAATAACAACAAGAAAAATAAAGGTTTTCTGCTCAGTTTGAAATTTCAAGGGTTTGGCTGTGTGCCAAAAAGAGATGGCTAGTTGAATGTACTTGAACTTTCCATGAAGAAATAATAGCCCCAAAATGTCAGTTCAAAAATATCATGTATTTTGACATTCAGGACTCAGAACAGATCATTTCAGACTGACAGACAACAGCAAACCCATTCTAGCTGGTGGTCACTTTTTTTCAGTATAAAAACAGCTTTAAAAACATCTCTCTTTGGGTCCAGCTAAGATACTCTGAGATAAACCAAGTGTCTAAGGAGAAAAAAAAAAGTTTATTCCAGACAGTGTGACCAGCTTTGCTCAGACCCTTGAGAGGCTTCCACAGTGGAGATTAATTTTATTGTGTGATATGGGCACTCACTTGACAGAGAGAGATTTGTGAGCCATTAGTAAGAGACCATATCATACACTTGAACAGATCAATTCCCATCCAACAGTGACAGAAGGAGATAAATGAAAAATGTGTTATATAGCAGGGACTACAGACTTTGACCACTACAATCATATAATGTTTATTAGACAAGTGAGCTGGAACCAAGTTTATCTGAGAAATACCAAGCACCCCAAAATCAAACCCCTATTGAAGGTTTTTCTACTAATTGTATATTTTCAAAGAATCTATATTTATACCAGAAAACAATAAATCTTGCAGAACTTGAAATGAAGATAGCTCACATAAAAGTGTTCGGATATGCTTCAAGTTGCAGGAAAAGAGTCTTAAGGTGACAAAAGAGAGGGACTCATAGAAACCAGCCATCCATGGTGATAGCCCATGTGAGACATGCAGAATAAATTGTGAGACAGCAAAGAGCAGTCAGATTAAGGGGAGATAAACGGTAAAACAAAACCTGTAAAATAGGACTGCAGGTTAATTTGTTAGAAACCAGCTCAGTCAAAAGAGGAAGGGGTAGCAGTAGAGAATGAGGCTGCCTAGAAATGGGTCTGTTTGAAGAATAACCCCTAGACAAAGGCAACCAGAAGCTTGATGGGCTGAGAGGACTGGCACTCTTCCTCTACAGTATGCTGTGAATGCAATCAGCGCCTTCGAAACCCTCAGAGGACACCATACGTGACTGCCCTGCTGTCTCGTAAACAGTGCAAAAAGTGTTTCAGAGCTATGAATCTTCACTTGCCCATTTTTTTTCTGCTCAGTAATCCAACAGACCTTCCCACAGGCCTAATTCAATAGGCAGTATGTCTAATATCTTGCTACAGATAGCACAGTGTGACCCATTTGAAGATACTTACAGGAGCCAAATCTCATTGTTTTGTTTCAGCCTCTTCCCAGCTGAGCCTCTGGCCTCTTACTAACACTGCTATTTAACATTCACTATTTGCATATCCAGCCCAAAGCTAAAATTTCTTCCAAAATGGATAAAGGAGCTGTGGAACAGATGCCAACCTGTATTTGAAATATTCACCCCTACCACTTCAGTCATTGACAATGACAACTAGCACTAAGCATAAATCACAGATAGCTAAATCAAGGGATTTATTTTTTGTCCATGATCAAAGCAAGTGCCAAAGGCCCAGTCTCTGCCCTATCCCATGTCACAGCCTCAGGTAGCCACCACAAAGCAGTGGTGACTCCGTGAAGGACTCTAGCCCAACAACTCATCTCAAGAGTCTTTAATACAGATGCCTTTTGTTGGGGAAGGGAACTCAGTGTACACCCCCTCACCCATCATTGCCTCTGAATTTAGCAGTAAGGTGTCCTTCGTACATATGAGAGATGTTTCTCCCGACTCAGCAAAGATTTCCCTTGGGATTCCCCCTCTCTGACTTAAAAACCCATCACTTAAAGACTACACTGCAAAATGGTTCACATTTGCATAACAGTACTAACACAAGAAAATTTGCCTTCCCACACCAAATCCAGGCATGTTTTCTTGGCTATTTTTTCTTACTCTTGTATTACAGTCATAAAGAATAAGAAAAAATAATTGAGAAGACACCCTAAAAGTCTTATTTCAAATTTTTCATCTGAGATCATCAAGGGGTAATATCATAAATTTTGACTTCATCATTTTCCAGACATAAAGACTGGTAAGAGAATGTAAAAGACATTATAGTGATACCATCAGTCAAGCCTTGTAGACTATGAGAGTGTGAGAGATGCTAATGGGATTTCAGAAGCTTGAAAAAACTCTGAAAAAATGTCAGCAAGATGTTTTTAAAAAGAAGAAATTGAAGATGACAGGCATAAAAATCATAAAAATAAATATCTGTTGAAATATAAGGTGCCATTTTTCATCAGGGATCAAGTGAAGCTTAGTTAGTCTGCATGTGTTTTTCTTACACCAGTACACTTTTACTGCTTCTCACTTGGTTTGCAAGTGTAATAGTAAGCTTTTGTTTTCTGCCAAAAATTGCCTGGCAAGCTGCTTTTTCAGCTTGAGAATGCAGCAAAAAACTGCTGTTTACCTATCACACATTTTTAAGATGTGGAATTTTTCAACTGATAATAAAAGGTGTCAATCATATTTTCAGCTGAGGAAATATGGTCCTCACTGCATTCACGTTATGTCTTTTGTCAGTTACTGCTCCCCATCGGTGACATATTAGTGCCAGAGCTGCGGGCATATTTCAAGTTCATTTAAGTTCACCAGTGAAACTTAAGACTGTTGAAATTTTAGTTTCAGGCTAAAAACTCAGGAAATCTTTTCTTTTTTTTTTTCTAATTAAATAACTCATTAGTTTAAAGGCAATACCACTTCAAAAAAAATCCAAATGCTCCAGTTTGATACGTGATGTCCAAACTCAGTGGGCAAAAGAAAAAGACCCTTCCAGCCATTCGTCATGGACTGATCCTGACTGGGCAATTCAAGGTGATTCTGTTGATGTTTCTCTCTTGCTTGCTCTTAAAAACATCCAATTGTAATGAAAAGTCACAAAACACTGGTCAGGTGATGCTGTCACCAGAAAACAAGAGAGGGAAGGGATGTACTGAGAAGGTAGTGCCTGAAACTCTTCCAGGGATTTATTTGCTCTAGACACTGTCAGTGCCGTGTAGTCCAGAAGAATCAAAGATGTCAGTGAACAGGAGTCTGCTGGAACCCCAGGCAGCAATGAGAGGTTGCATGATTCAGACTTCATCGAGGAGTGTGACAGCTGCTGTACGCAGATGAGCCAGTTTGACCCCAAGCTTCTGAGTATGAAGCAGGGCTTGCTGCAACCACTCAGCTATGAGTGAGGGGCTAATAACTACGTGGGTGAGCACACGGGGTGAATTAACAATCTGCTATCACTCATTACAGTTTGATTCTGTTAACAACAAAACAGGTTATTCCTAAAAAATAGCTGTAATCTGTGTCTCCTCAAAACATCTACTCTACAGTGAAGATTGCCAAACTCCTGGGACTGTCCTTCTTTCAGCAGCAGTGTCAGCTTAAGCAGTTGCCTCTCTCAGCCCCTTCTTTCATGTCCTTTTTGATGTGAAAGGACTCTCTAGAATGGTTCACACTGTGAGAAGAAGCTGAGGCAGACTTTATATGGTCTTCTGACAACTACAAGTGGCAACCTATCTCTAGGTTTAGATACCCCACTGAATCTCAGCATCCAACATTTATGACTCATTTCCTTTCCTGGGACCCAGATACACACCCAAGCCAATTTTTTTGCAGAAACAAAACTTCTGCCCAGAACTTTGTGGATCTCACCAAAATCACTTAATCTGCTGTTGCACTCCGAAAAGTATGAAGACTTACAAACTACCCCTAAGATGCCCATCTGTGCTTGAACCCCAGGAAAACCAGTTCATCTATACATGACTAACAAAAGATCCTCTTTGGGGCTGAATTGGGAATTGAATCCCATCTGCTGTACCTGATCTTGCAGTTTGGCCAGAAAAGGCATCCTTCTGTCTGAGATTCAAGGATAAAGGAAGCTGACCTGATTTCTCATAAGTATTCTTTTCCCTCCATTTCCTTCAGAAGTTTAGAAATACCCATTAGGCCTGTGTTTTCCTGCCTGTGCAAGATTTAAGAGAGAAGCGAAAACTCTGCCATCTACAAATTTTTATATTTATAGGCCACAGGATTAGGGGAGAAGAGGAAGAGTCTAGTCAGAATGAGGAAAAGACATTATACCTATGTAAATCAACAGCAATCATAATAGATACGAAGAAACTTCACTGATGTTTTTGCATGAAGTTTCAATATTCCTTCTAACTTCACAAATCTCATTGAATGACATTGTATTTGCCAAGGCTGCCTGCTTTAAAGTCTCTAAAAACCCAACACTTAGTACCTCCACAGGGAGAAAAAATATTTAAAATTAAAGAATGGGTCACAGTACGCATCTCTATCCTGATCCATTTTCATACAGCTTTTACACTGATACAAGTGCTCCTGTAACTTTAGACCCTTACATTCATGCAAGCCCACAGACATCCCTGGTCTCTTGTTTTCCTAGGACCAGTGGGGTTCTTCATGTGACAGGGTGTCTCTTACTGGGTGTTTTCACAAGATCAAGACCACGTTCAGTAACTTCATTTCCCAGTGGCCTCAACAGCTTCTGGCATATTAAGGACTAGTTGTCTTTGCAGTTGAGCTGCTGCTTCAACCCATCTTCGCAGCAAAGATCTAATTGTGTCCTGCAGGAAATGCATCAGGTAACACCTTGGTAGGGATGACTCAAAATGCAAAACACGGGCACTTAGGAAAATAAACAGGATTATAGAAGCACTTTATGGATCTTGATGAGTACCACTGCTTCAGAATTATCTTCACTTTATAAAGACATTCACATACAAATTTTCTCAGCCATTGCAATTGCTATTTCTTAATTCTCACAGGTCCTGGCCATTTAAAATTCATAGGCATCTTGTCATTGACCCCTCTGGAAGCACAGTTGATCTGCAGATAAACCATCCAGTGACCAAACCATATTTAATATTAAATGAACAGAGGTGTGTATAGTCAAGGAGGAGGTGAGCACTGGTCTGGCCTGCCCAACCCTGGCTGTGCAGTTATCTGTCATCACTGCTTCACCACAAAACTAACAAGAAGCCTGAGGATGGAAAAGATTCATTATTGGTGACCCTAACCCATGACTGTCCCCAAGAACATGTCATGGTAGGATTTTATTAGTCTACTGCTGAGCAGTATGGTCATAAAGCAAGGATTTCTTAGGTTTATAGAGCTAATTTTAAAATGGATTAACACAATGCTTCCTGTATTCAGGAGCATTCCAGTTGTTGCTTTTGTTTGTTTGTTTCACTCAGCACCCAGAGAATGATGCATCTCTTCTTGGGAGTTTTGGGAACCACTTCTTGTCTCTTGCCTCTGATCATCAATGAACTGATGTTGTTTCCAGCATGGAGTTCTCTTGATGTTGAAAAAGCCCTCTGCCTGACCTGGGTGCCTCCTCCCTGTGCTGCTGAAGGCTTAGAGGAGCTAAACCTTCAATCTCCTTAGGCAGATGATAAATTGAAACTCGGAAAGTCTTGGTTCCATTCTGGCTTCTTTCCATGTCTCAGGTTCCCCACTGATAAATGACATAAACAAAAGCAAATCCAAATTATTTCAGGCCTTATTCAGAAGGAAGCCTGAGCTTCAAATTCACAGTTGTGTAAGATTATGTTGAGTAAGGAGAGACAGTGATTTCTTACCTTGCTCTGTGTGCCAGACCATGTGCCCCAGCACAACACCCTTGAATGAATGTAAACCTAAGTTGCATTTGGTCTCAGTACTATTCAGGTTTTTATCCAGCACAGAGCAGAGGGTTTCTGGCTGTCAAAAGCTTATTTGTTATCCTTCCATGGAGCCATTAACTTACAAAACTAACTTGCACAAAAGAACAGTCTCAGTCTTCAAATACTGAGCACGTTCTATTTAGTATTTGTTGGCCAAGCCAACTCAGCTGCAACAGATTTGAAATATAATTAACTCTCACCAGATGTAACAATTTCATTTTCATCTCAGCATCATCCAAAAAGATAAGAGAATTATGTTCTTGAAATATTCTGTCCTTGAAATATCAACAAATATGAGCAAAAGCATATGCAAGCTGATCCAATCAATGATAACTCTTCTGAGCAGTATGAGCACAAGGGGTCACCTCAGCAAATGTGTGGAGTGGTTTTAGAAAGTAAAAACCTGATCTGAACAGCCAAATAGTTTCTGCAATTGAGGATGAATTATTAAACAGGTTAACATTCACAGTGAGCTTGCAGAGATACAGACACTGAGCAAATACACAGTCAGTATACTTCGGGATGCAGAGCAGAACAAAACTAAATGAGATCTTGGGGAAAATTCTCAAGAGCTGAGTCAGCTGGAAATTTCCTGCAGCTTTCTCTCAAAAATATTTTTTTTCCCAAGGAAAATACACAAAGGGGAAAAATAGAAAAGGAAGGTGGGAGGGTGTAATATTGCCCTGCCATTCAAGAGCTGCTGTGACTTCTTTCTTTATTTGCCAAAGTCCTTATGGAAAAGTTCATGAGAGCCATGCACATTGACACTGACAGATGATTCAGGTCTCTTATTCTACTTAACTAGTTGGTGCTCATGCTAATTGTACCCTTTGGCTCTCGTGCTCATTTTCTCTTGCTGCATTGTATTAAGGGAAGGCAAGAGTACATTTTGTATGCAAGTCCAATGGCTTCCAGCCTTGGAAGAGCAATGGATATTGCTGCTCCTGTCGTCTGGTGAGCAGGGCGAGCAATGCAGAGGTTTCTGCAGCCTCCCAGCATCTCCTCCCAGGGTGCCCTTGAGGGTCCGTGACTGGCTGGCCAAGGCCTTTTCTGCACTCAGTTTCCACAGCAAGTTGGAGACCGCCCATGAGGCTACACATTTATCCAGGTTTGGAAACAGACGTGCTGGAGAATCATACCCAGTATGCACAGTGCTGCAGGCTGCAGCACTGGAATGATGAGACGTGGGACAAGGAAACAATAGTAAGGGACAGACCCTCTCCCAAAAAGCTATCTTCCCATCGTGAAGAATCAATTTCATTTCCATTGTCCAAAGCACTGGAGAGACTGAGTGGAGAAGGAGGAGTTACCTGGTCATACCTGGGCTCCACTTCTGCTGGTCTGGGGCAGGAAGTGCCCACAAACTGCCACTGTCTCTCTGAAAATGAGATGGACTCCTTAAAGTCCTTTCCAACCCAAACCACTTGATGATAAGGATGACAATGATGATCATGACAACACCTTGCACCCAGACACATTCAGGGATGATAAGGCAACAAAGATAACTTCTTGCTATCCCAGAAGCCATTTACAACCATGGGAGAAGGACTGAGTTAAGATTTTTATAACCCACAATACCCTGCGATAGCAGTAACATCCTCACTGCTGATTTATTATTACTGTTGAGCACCTTTGTGCTTTCTTGGGTACTGATGTGAATCTCGCAGGACTATTGCTCAGGTCCGTGAGTATAATGACTAGCAATCAATGCCAGAAGTACCTGATAGGAAGGTTACAACTATTTTCCAGTATTAATCTCCTATGTGCTGCAGTGCTCCTAGGTGCTGTAATTTCTATTGATTGCTACCTCATTAGAAGAAGGCAAGCCAGGAGATGAGCAAATAGTCATAACTGGAAAATGTGGGGTTCTTTAAGCTGGGTTATCTATCTGTAATTCTGCTGCACATCCCAGAGATACTGATCCTTTACAGAAATACTTTCTATATTTTTACCTCTCATTTCAACATCTAGTTTAATACACATGCTCAAAATGCTATAACTAAGGCAATGTAACGTTTTTGTTTTAAATATGATTTCTGTAAGTTCATACTACGCTTACGGATTTTTAAAACCTTTCTTACACAGGTAAAAATTTGTGCATTTAATTCCATGTCACTGATCTTATTTTTGAAACAAATCATGACTCGCCTATCTTCCTTTGGGTCTTGCTCTTCGTCACTACCTACCAATGTGTGGCCATCAGTCTGGTTGTATTTTGTTTCCAAGATGGAGTTTAGGGGGCTTTAGGGCACTTGGTAGCATTGTCTGTGCTTTATGTCCTCCACCTCCTCCCTATGAAATGATGGCAACAATACTAACTTTCCTCATGTCTTTAGTTTTCTTATATAAGTGCACAAACACTGTGAAACAGCGATAGACCTTTAGCACATGTTTTCATAGCTCCAAGCAGATGTGGCCGTGATCTCTGGGGCCAGGAGACACCACTGTTATAGAAATGATAATGTTAATGCACTGCCTGTGGGAGTGTTATCTCTCACTGAGAGAGAAAAGGCTTCTGGAAACTGGCTGAATTATTGTTTCTTTCTTCGCATGTTGCAGCACTACCTCAATGCTTTGTATAAATGCAATAGCAATGGAACATATCTAGGCAGAAATAACTCGTAAATTATGCTGACTTGTTAACCCCAGATCTGCATCTATGCTTATGTCCTCAACATTTGTCATTCCTAAAGGCTTTGTAGGGGACCTGCTCCTCTCAAAGCAATTCCCACCAGTCCATCTCTGATTAAACTCATGCTGCTGCGCTCCTGTGAAGCAGGGAAACTGGTGATAGCAGGGAAGCAACAAGAGGAAATTTCAGTTGTATAGGGAGTTTCTTTGAGTCGATTCAGTTTCCAGGGTAATGTTTTAGATCAATTGCTTGATTTATTTAAAAAGTGGATTGGATAAAGTAGTGGAAAATGTATCAGAAAAGAATTCTGTTCCTGGAGGATAGACTAGGGAAACAATGAAGCTTGCTTGAACTCTGATTCTTTCTGCTCATTTTCTTATCTTCTTCTTATCTATCAAAGTAGAGCACTATTGCTGCACTTCTTCAGACGAAGACTAAGAATGAAGAATGCGTAAGAAGCAGCAAAATCTCTTTTTACTCTAACAGTAAAAGCTTCCTAGTGAGCAACCTGGAAAAAAAGGAGAGTTTCTGAGAGTGACATGAACAATAATAAGATTGTATCTGCTGGCCTCATCTAGCACATTAACCTAGTTCTGATTTCCCTGGCTGACATGGAGTTATTCCTGATTTAATTCCAGCATAACTAAAATGGCTCAGAAATAAAGGTGATATATCTTGAATATTTCTTTCACCTGCTCAGAATCCATATGCCATTTTTTTATATCATTGGTCATACTTGGCAATATACACAAAACCAATGAGGGGAGTACAGACTGGACTCTACTTAAAACAAAAATATTTGTATTCCTACACGGATGTCTTTGTCTGGTGATACAAATTAAGTCACCTTTTCAGAGTCTGATAAGCTGTTCAACACGAGCAGGAAGAACAAAGGTTTCCAAAGCAGACTAATGCTGCGCAAATTGACCCGTGCTGCTCCTTAGCTGAAGGCCAAAGAGGTCACTTTGGTGACTTTGCCCATATGGTGACAGCCCCTCTCAAGTAGTAGCTCCAGAGAAGCACAAAGGCCAAGCAAGCTGCCTGTTCCCGGGTGTATTCTATAGTGCCCCTCTGGGAGGAAGGGGGGGTGGGATCACAGAGTCATAGAATAGTTTGGTTTGGAAGAGACCTTTAAAGGCCATCTATTCCAATCCTCCTACCACAGGCATGGACATCTTCAACTAGACGAGGTTGCTCAGAGTCCCATGCAACCTGGCCTTGAATACTTCCAGGGATGGATCATTCCCAGCTTCTCTGAGTAACCTGTGGCAGTGTCTCGCCACATTTATCTTAAACAAATTTTCTTATACCTAGTCTGAATCTACCCTCTTTTATTTTAAAACTATTGGCCCATGTCCTATACTACAGGCCCTTCCAAACAGCCCGTCCCCATCTTTCTTTTAAGCCCCATTTAGCTGCTGCAAGGTGCTAAAAGGCCTTCTCAGAGCCTCCTATTCTCCATGCTGAACAGTCTCAGACCTCTGAGCCCTTCCTCACAGAAGAGGTGCTCCATCCCTCCGATCACTTTTGTGGTCCTGCTCTGGATCCACCCCAACAGACCCATGTCTTCCCTGTACTGAGGAAATGAGACCTCATTCACCTAACTAAACCTTAATTCAGCTCAGGCACATTGCTTAGGCGTATGTTCAGCTGCAAACACACGTTAGGGGTTTGCAGTAGTGCAACCAAAGAACTTGTAACGGTGCGAGGGAGAGCTGGAGTGAAGAAGGCACCTAATCCAAAGCAAGCCTTACTTCCCTTTAGGTACTAGAGAAGGGAGAGGTTAAAAGGGGCAGGCCATCAGTTTTCACTTCTCTCTGAAATGAAATCCTGTAAACTAGAGTTTGTCCTCTTACAGTCATGGAGCATGGCAAAGATTTTACCCAGTCAGCTCTGCAGTGCTTCTCACGTGTGGGTGGTAAAGGAAGTTCCTGCTCCTATCATGAGCTCCGAATGACAACTACAGTTCTCGACCTTCAGTTTGTGGATGAGAAGTGAAAAGTAGGTGACGATAGGCAGAATTGCCTGTCAACCCCTTGTACAAGGACATTTCCCTAAATAGGATTTCTTTTCTATAATAAAAATAAAAGGTTCTTCAGAAAGCACAAAGCTTTTGTTCGAAGACACTTTTGAATATCACTAAAGCTGTAAGGAAGAATGCCTTGAGGGTGGAAAAGTCCAATATTTTTCAATTTAGCAAGAAGTAATTCTGTTCTTACAGATCTTATTGCTATCTCCAGCTACCTAATAGAAGATTATAGAGAAGATGGAAACAGGCTCTTCTAGGAGATGCACAACGATACTTAAAAAGCTGATGGACACAAGTTGCATCACAAAAATCTCCAATTAGATATACGAATTTTTTTTAGCACAAGGCTGGTCAAACACTGGAATTGGGACACAAATAACACTGGATTTGACAAAGCTACCTGCTCCTCAGGGACTCTTTCGGAGTAGGAGCTCAAACCATATGATGTCCAGAGCTCCCTTCCCAACTAAATTATTCCACGACCCTGTGATTCTTAAAGTCACACACATTGAAGTTACGGGCTCAATTTATATTTTTTCTTACAGCAATGTGACATGAGACTCAGTTTCTTGTTTTGCAACTCAAAATTTAGCTATCTTTTTTGGGTACCTTTTGCAAGGAACTGTGGAAGTACCTACTTAATCTCTATTGGAGCACTACTAATTATTTATGTGCATCATTACAGGACAGTTCTATTTTGTATTGCTGTGTAAAGTCTGGGGAAATACATTTCCACCCTGAATTACTCCTATTTTAAATAGCGAAAGATAACAAGGAAGAGCCAAAGTAAATTCTCTGTTATACGCAGTGTGCAAATGGGGCTACAATCTCAATGTACAATATTTGTCAGACAAGATCCAGTCCTCTCTGCTTGGCAGCAGAGGAGGACCTGAATCACCCAGCCCACCTCAAGGAGCCAACACAGCTGCCAGTTGTGCCTTTTAAAGCCTCAGGTTGCCCAGAACGAGACCATCAGCTTTAGAGTGAGACTTTAGTAAGACCGGTTCCTAGGCAATGGGCAACAGGATCAGATAAGACATGGACCTGGATCCCCATCTGTTATACTGCTTTTATTTTTCTGGCATCCAAGTGAGGACTGGGAACACTGAATGGTATTCAGACTATCTACGTTGGTTTCTAAGATTTAGGTGGAATTTATTGCCTAAATCCAAGAGCACTTCTTAAGCTAATGGCTGCCTGGAGCCCTCTAAACTTGTACAGCACATAAGTATCTAACGGCACCCTGGTGTTAATGCAGTACTCATTAGCACCTAAAGACACCTAATCAGCTAAGTGGGAACCTCTCACCTGAATTCTGAAGCTTCTCAGAGAAAGAAGGGAGCCCCTGAGGTCCTTCATCCATTTGGTACATCCAAAGAACTCTTGGTGCACTTGAGCAGCATTGGCCAAAGGATGTCAGCCCTCCCATAGCCAATGAAGGACAAAAATCATTGACGGGGTTTGAACCTCCAACAAATCAAAGACATGCTGAAGAAAACGAGTCCTTTTATAAACACAAATGCACTTGTTCATTATCAATCACAATACTAAATTAAGAGAATGAGAAGAAGATTTGTACTTATTAACTGTGAAAAATATTTATGAAAACACTTCTTTGCTTTATTGCCTTGTTACGAAAAATTCAACTAGATAAGGAGAAATCTGTTACCGGTAGCCTAGCTTCCTTCAGGAAGCCCTTAGGGTGGGTCAGGGTATTCTCCAGTGTTTGTTCCAGCAAGAATACAGTTCTGCAGATGTATGGAATTGTATAACTTACTGGTACTAAAAATTTTACTGGAGAACATTTCTGATTAACAAGTAAATCATATTGATTAAAAATTATATAATTAGATGACCTTTAATGTCACATTGGGGATTTAGGACTGGGCTGAGCAACAGCAAAATTGTTGATTCTGACACCCTACCACTGCTCCATGTAAAATTAGTAAAAAATTTTGCCTTTGGCTTTCCAGGGAACAGAGCAGATTCAGAATATTGTCTCATGGTATTCTCCTCCTTGATAACATGGAAAGCCCAGATGCTTATCAGCTTCTGGCAAAGAGAAGATTCAATTCATAATGGTCAGGAATCAGTTCTGGGAAATGCTCCAGCCCTATCTTATGCTTGCTTCCACAAACAGATTTTTGAAGGACAGGGGAACTTTCTGACCAGTAATGTTTAACATGTTGTAAGATAAAGGCAGTCAAATCTCTTCCTCCAGGCTATTTGTCCTGGAATCAGGAAAAAAACTCTTCCCACTCATCACTGTACAGCTGACACATCAAGGATATTTTCCACTATTTAGAAGCATCACCTACTGCTAGGTTTGATGAAGTAGTAAAGGATTCAAACGTATTCTCCCATTCATCAGCATATACTGCTGTTAAGTGGTGCAAGAATTTTTCTGCATTGGTAGGTAAGAAAAATTAAGAAAACAATACAGCTTTACAAGGAAAGACATCCTTGGTGTCTCCTCCTAAAGCATAGGCCCTTGTTTTGCTCTGGTAATGCAGAAATTCATCTTACCTCTTGTAAACAGAGATTGCAGACATGCTTGCTGGCAGCACACAGCAAAGCATTGCAAACACCTGTGTCATTCAGAAGCAAAAAAAAAATCTGACTGGCAGCAAAGGAAGTTTTCTTAGTCTACTAATGAAACCTTCTGCCATGATATTTGCAGTAGGTTGCTGTATTATGAAAGTAAAAATTAGTTTCTACACATTGTAAACAAAAGAGCACACCTTTTATTTTGCTTTACAAACTGCCAATTACATGATTCACAAGGAATTATTGTATATTGCAGCGTCTTTTCATTCTGTATAAAAATAGATTTTGATTCAGTGCTTCTTTCCAGATTCCACATGTTGTGACTGTGTCTGCCAGCAGATCACAGGATCACAGAATCATTAAGGTTAGAAAGGAACCCTGAGATCACCAAGTCCAACCTTTGGCCAACCTTCACTTTGTCAACCAGACCATGGCACTAAATGCCACATCCAGTCGTTTCTTCAGCACCTTCAGGGATGGTGACTCCACCACCTCCTTGGATAGTCCACTCCAATGTTTAATGACCAGTTCCATGAATAAATTCCTGCTGATGTTCAACATATCCAGCAGATATTCCTCGCTACTATGTAATGACTTATAAGCTCTCTGTTTTTCTGTGTCCTAACACACACTTACAATTTGAACAGAATTTGAAATTCAGTGTCTCAGCAACTTGTGCAACAAGTTAGAGTTGAAATTGGTCCTTGACCTCCTCTGTGAACATGAAGATGGACATGCACACTATTAGCACACTCTTACCTCCAAGCAATCTGCGCTGTACAAGACTTTGAGCTGAACCTAGTTTGCCTAAAGGAGGGTGGGACAGATGAGGCAGAAGTTTAAATGCCCAGATGGGGAAAAAAAAAAAAGTGACATTTAAATCAACTACTTAGAGCAAAATTTAGGGCTCCTCGTTAATAGAAAACCACAAGTGTTACAAAAGCTCTATAGCATGGGAAACATAGTGAAAATGGTCTGGCAGGGCAAAATCTACAGTGAAATCCACACTGGCTCTGAATCACATCATCAGTATGTTAACATTGTTTACAGTTGCCACACAATGGAAACTCTTCTTCTTGGGAAAGCAGTAGGGAATTTCCATCAAAATATTTTTCATGAGCAAAAAAATCAGTTTCTGTATAATCTAAGTTTTTGGTGAGATTTTCTTTTCTCACTGGGACCACTAATGTTGAACAAGTTTTAAAATCTTTGACTGCCTGAGCTGCTGCAGTATCTCTTAAAAGACACAATGCAGCTGATTTACCCTGTGGGCTCGATTAGAGCATTCATAATTCAGCAAGGCCTCAGCTCATGCTGGAGCACAATAGCACATTCCAGGACATGGATCTAACAGAATCAAAACTTTCTACAACCACCTTTTCTCCTCTGGAAAGTCTCCATTTGTTGAAAACTAGTGAAAGCAAATGTTAAATAATCAAATATTGATATCAATAACAAAATTTCAAAGAAAAATTATCAAATTATTTGCATTTCAAATTCATGAAGAAGTCAATTGAATAAAACCTTGAAAACAAAGCTGACATTTTCTGGGGGACCAAACCAAACAAAAACAAGTCAAAAATGCTACAAATATTAGAACACAGCTCATTTACAAGCTATTTCACTACAGCAGGCTGTTGCAGGTGTCGATTTTTCACCAATCTACAGGATGAGATGCCATGGGTGAGTGGAATATTACAAAGCTAATGTGGTAGAGGGGAGACTGAGGCAGCCACTTCCTTTTTTGATATCCAAACTATGGTCAAAGACTTTTCCTCGGAAGGTGATGAAATAAAACTGAATGAGTCTGAAAGAAGGGAGAAAGTTGGCAGATTGGCAACAAATCAAGACTGGGCAATAACCACAAATGTCACAGGAGAGAATGGCACAGACAGTGAGGTCTGCCCCCACCCAAGCAGATATTTGATGTATTGTCTCCACCTCTGACAGACCCATTTTGGCAAAACTTTTGTCACTAACTATCTCAAAAAAATATAAATGAGTTGGCAAGAACTGAATCTTTCCAATCTCTCTCATGAACCATAATAACAATATATTGGTCATATTTACTTTTACAAACTTTGTTGCCTTGAGCCACAGAACAAACCACAGTAAATATTTCTGAGGAAACAGTAAATATTTCTGCTTTCATTCCACAAGGGAGTAACTAGGGCTGAGAGCAGGACGATCGATGTTTTCCAGCTACAGTGGTGGTAAGGGAATTTGAACAGGTTCTGGGTGGGTTTTAGACAGCAGAAATCAGCTGAGATGAATCTCACTTCATGGAAATAATAGTGCTTTAACCACAACCCTGAGGATATGCAAAAAGTTTTTTCTCTTGGGATGAAAGACAAGTATGCGAGGAAGTTGGGGCTCTAGCAGCGGAGGCATGGGTTTTCCATAGGTCTACAGTGTCAGGGGGAGTGGGGAGAGGGGGTTTGAGTTGTAAAAACAACTGTGTGTCTGAATGCCCCTATATCAAATTAAACCATGCTCGCTCGTTGCTCATATAAAAACGCTGCACATCTCTGCGTGTAACTGTAGTGAGATCTGAAGGTAGTTGAGCCTTCCTTAGTGGTGGCTGAGGAGGCCCAGCAGGCTTTGGCCCTTTTGGAAGGGCATTCTCCACACTAAGAACTATGGCATAGAATTGCCTCCCCTATGGTATTATCCTTCTCTTGCCATCATTGATATGATGAGGCTGAACGGCCTCAGTGAGGAACAAGTTTGTCACTAGGCTGAGCATCACATAAAGGAAGCCCAGTAGAAGTAAGGAAAGAAGAGTGAGATTTGGTGCATCTGTCTTAAAGAAAAGGACTTAACTGGACACTCAGCCATCTCCATTTAGAAGGCTATACTTTTGCAGCTTCTCACAGATATTTGTCTACTCTTATTTGAGAGGCAATTATGAAAATTATGGTACCTTGCCTGCTGGCTTCCATATGCTCTGTGTCATATTATCCAATTCCAGGTAGATGTCTCAGATACCCTAGAGTCCCTCAGAGACCAGCAGTATCTACAGGTGGGCAACTGAACTGAGATCTTTAAATTCCCTGGCAATCAATAAACAGTGATTCCATACAGTCAACAGCCCCTGAAGAGTGATTCAGACAACCAGATACCCAGTGTCTGCTTTGAGGTGAGATGATTCCTAGAGGAATCCACTGACTGTGTTAGGATCCACTCACTGTGTTAACCAGGGCCAGGGCTGGATTCATCAGGATGTCCTCTGTTATTTGATACACCCCAGGGTGTGTGAGACATGCAGTAATATGATGCAGCATTTACACATTTTTGGAACAGCAGCTGGAGACCAGGTGGGAACCAGCGGGACACCTCAAATGGTACTGCATACCTATGTACGAGCTGCTGCGATGAGCTCTTATCACAGAATCATAGAACAGTTTGGGTTGAAAGGGACCTTAAAGATAATTTAGTTCTGACCCCCCCTGCCATGGGCAGGGACACCTTCCACAAGACCAGGTTGCTCAAAATCTTTCAAAGGCTTTTTAACCTGGCCTTTAACACTTTCAAGGATGGAGCATACACTTCTCCAGGAAACTTGTTCCAGGGCCTCTTGACCCTCATGGTGAAGAATTTCCTTCTAATATCTACTCTATCCTCTTACAGTTTGAAGTCATTACCCTATCACTACATGCTTTTGTGAAAAGTCCCTCTCCAGCCTTCTTGTAGCCCACTTTAGGTACTGGAAGGCTGCTCTAAGGTTGCCCTGAAGCCTTCTCTTCTGCAGGCTGAACAACCCCAGTTCTCTCAGCTGGAGCAATTCAACAAGAGAGTTGCTTCAGCCCTCTCATCATCTTTTTGACCCAGCTCTGGACACACTCCAACAGGTCCATGTCCTTACACTGGGGATCCCAGAGCTGGACACAGTAATGATTCACCCTGAATGCTTAGAGACTGAGCCCACATGCCCTTACCTGAAGACTCAGAAGTGCCTTAGGCTAGATCTGTACCCCATCCAAAGGGCCTTACTCAGTTGCCAGCATTCAGCATTTTGTGCCATTTAAGACACTCTCTGCAACCTGGCCTCCAGCTGCCACTCTTGAAAGACATGCATCTCCTCCCAGCCTCATGCCATGCCTGCCAACCCCATGCAGATGTCTCGGGTCCCTAGAGCATCTCACTTTACGCTAAAAGCCTCCATCTGGTTAGCTGAGCCATGGAAGTGTCAGTAATATGGTTGCCTATACTAACTAAGCTAATGATTCAAGATTTCCTTTATAACCAGGAGGAAAATTGATGTTTAGGATATATTTCAGGTAGCCTATTTTAGGGATTTACTTTAGAATGAGATATACCATATCCAGGGGAGCCGATTTCTCTCCATTCTTAATAAACAGAAGGAGACCAGCTCAGAAGTAGGCAGTTACAGTCAGGCAGCTGAATCCCAGCTCTCAGGAGCGACCCAGACCACAAAGCGAGATCCAACATGAATTCAAATCCACTGCAGAGGCACAGAAAAGTCACAAAGGTTTGGTGGACCACTGTGACCTCAGTCAAGCAGCACAACTGGGCTGGCATTAGTTATGAGGCAAGTTCATGTTGAAGTCTCAGTGCAAGAGGTTTAAGATGATGGGTCTCAACAGGCATTTGTGATGAAGTAAGAAAACAATCACAGCCACGTCCACTTCAGCATGCAGGGGACTGAGATACAGCCACTGTGTGTCTGAGCCCAGAGCTGCAATTCTTGCTTTAGCCCACCACCGCTGTTTTTCTGCTAATATTGCTAAGCTTCTCCAAGAGGTGCCATGGTAACAAGCACCTTGGAACTGCTTCCCAGATTATACAGCATGTTATGCAAAGTGGCCTGGCAGGTTTTCTGCTTTTAATATTCAAAGGATTACCTATGAGGTAGCCCATATATTTTCAAATCCCTAAATCCCTTGACACTTGGACACTTTGTATGTAGCCCTGAACATAGCACAATTTTGCTCCCAGACTTCAGAAAATCATTTAAAAGTAGAGCAAGCATGAAGAGCACAAGGCATTTCCATCTGACAGAGAGGTTGCAAGAGGCAAACAAATGAAGACACAGGGAGGAAAATAAGCCATAACTACCCAAGAGAAAGGGTCTGGCTAAAGTAAGGCATCAAGTCAGCAAACAAAAATTAGTCCTGTGGTTTCATATGAGGATAAAGAATGCTGTTTCTAGCTACACTAGCCAGACTCATATTTCATTCAGGTAGGATTAAAGGCTTGTGCCATGCATTCAAAGGGACCATTCCCCATCTCCCCATCATACCCTCTCCTCCTTTTGTACCCTTATCATGCTGCTTGTCAGCACTCCTGTCCACGGAGCTTTGTGCAGGAGATGGGCACTAAACTGGTCCCATCATGCTACATTTCCTCAAAACCCTTGGGCCACAAAGTGCCGCAGCCCAGGAGGGAGGACAGAGCAGGCAGCGCTTCTCAGCTCTCCCCGCTGCAGGGCAGGACATCACCCCTCAGCCACCTCAGCCACACTTGCAGCTCTTCCTCTGCAGCCCTGCCCTGGGCTGGGATGCTCCAGAGGGCAGCAGGGACTCCTGGAGCACTGCGCTTGCCTGCCAGCCTGCTCCTGCCCACCTGGTGTTACTCTCTCTATGTGAGTCCCAATAAATTGGACAAAATTTCCCTCAGGAGGCTGTTAGAAAAGCCCTGATTTATGCAGGCCTAGCAAATAGGCACTTGGATACCATGGTAATTAGCACAGTGAGAGAAGAAAAAAAAAAAAAAACAAAAAAAACAACAGTTTTTCTTCTGTTTTATCTGATTTGTGAATTCTCTAGGGAATGTGGTTTTTTGCATATGCACATACCATATGGACAGGCAAGGACAGAGGCATGGTCTTTCTTAAATCCCTGATGCTCACCTGAATTATGAGCAGTATGGAAATTCAGAATAATCTCAGCCAGTCTCACTACCACCTTTATTAAGTGTCACAAACACAGTTCTTGAGTGACAGGCAGATTTTCTGCACCAAATGCATTCAGTTGCCCAGATCTGCAATAGCAAATACTCTAAGAGTAAATACTCTCATTTGTTAAGCCTTCTATCACTCTTTTCCCTCATCTCTGACAATTGTTATCCTCACCACCAGCTCAGAGGAGCCTCCTCTCCCCACTACAGCTTCAGCTACCTATACTGCTACATCAGCAGCTTGGGATCACATCCAAGGTCTTCTTGTCTATCATCCACACCTCTGCTACTTAAATCCCTCCCAAGGAAGCAGCTTGTCCATCTTTTACCTATAAAACTTAAGCTGTTTGCATCCAAACTCCAACAGCTGGTATTCACAAAGCTTTCTCCACTGCCTTACCTTGCTCTGGGACTGTCTTTTCCTCTCCTAAGTGTGCTCATGGAGAGAGTGAAAGCCACTTCAGTGGCCTGACTTTGCCTCCGCATGGAGCCTTTTTCCTTCCCTTTTCCTCACACCATTTCAGTAGAGGACACTGGGTTCTTCACATGTTTGGACTGCATTTGGTAGGCACAGAGAGCAGGTTACAACAGTGTTAGCTGCAAACCACCAGTACAGTGCCTTGTCCATCTAGAAAAAATACATTTGCAAGGTGTAACCATGCAAAGGCCCTGGATTCTAAAAGGTGAAAACCTACGGGTGAGAACTGGATATATGAGAAGGGCTAGCTGAAAAGGCTCTGCAGGGAAGTGGTCACAGCACTAAGCCTGCCAGAATCCAAAAATGCAATGCTCTCAGGCACACAGTGTGCTTCTTGGGGTTGTCCTGTGCAGGACCAGGAGCTGGACTTTGATGATCTTTGTGGGTCCTTTCCAACTCAAGATATTCTACAATTATGTGAACACACCTGACTTGCTGCAATGCTCTTGCTGTCCCCACAGCAGAGGGGACACATCTTAGGGAGCTGAACAAAGAACCCACTCCTGACTGCGACTGACAGACATGAAACTATCGGGCCAGCTAGCACATGAAATAGTCAAGTGATAAATAATCAAAGAAAAGCCATGATATTTCAACGTGTTGCCTGATATCAAAAGACAAAAACTCTTGCAACAGTATCAAAATAGTAAAATAAAAAGCAGACCTTTATTGGAAGCTCCCAGGTGTCCCAGTGGTCATGGGCATACCTGACATCGGATTTCTACAATTTTTATAAGTTTAAAAAATTAGCATATCTAATAAATACTGTCCAATTAGAAGAGTAGTTGGCTAGGTAATTTTCCCTGGGTTCTGCCCCATTGTTGTTCCAGGGGCTTCTTTGCCCCATTCCTTGTTGTGCCTCCTCAGATTTTGGCTGGAAAGCAAAATGTCCTTGTCTGGCTTCGCTTCTTGAAAATAAGACTAAACAGTATTTCAGGAATGTGTTAGAAGGTTAGCTTATTATTCTAAAACCTAAGAGAAAGGATAGGAAAAATACCAGGAGCTATATAACTATGTAATAGTAGTCTACAGAGCTACAAATATATGAAAAATACATAAAAAGCAAAAATCTTTAGGCATCAAATGGTTGCAATTTTTTTAATCCTTAGGGAAAACTGCTTTGGAAAAGAAGAATGAGCAGGGTGAATTTCACCAGATGGGACTTTGAGATCTGAGAAAGGAAAATTAAGATGGAGATGAACAAGATATTTTGATGATGACACTCACTCTTTTTTTCTGGGACCCTACACCTCTCTGCCATTGTCCCACCTCTTAACCTCCCCAGGCAACTCTAAATCTTGGTCCCTATTCTAGACCAAGCCTAGAAACTGCCCACAGCTGATGAACCGTCTTGCAGTAGTTAGCCTCTTCTCCCTGCCATACAATAATGTAACAATAAGAGTTAAATAGTCATGGAATCATAGAAGCATTGAGTTTGGAAAAGACCACTGGGATCATCGAATCCAACCACTAACACAGCTCTGACAGGCCCACCACTAAACCATGTTCCTAAGCACCACATTTTTTGAATAAAGACCAAGACATCTTGAAGGATAGGTTGGATCCAAATGCTTTGTCTTTCAACAGATTTTGATTTCTTCATGCCCATTTTGTATGTATAAGTATTCTCACAAGGCACGCCTTCAATTTTCAATTTTCACAGTGTTGATAAGTAGTTTTTCAAACCCCATATTATGCACAGTCCATGCACAAATTATTCTGGTAATAGCAAAGGGATTATATAAAAAAATGTAAAAGACTGAGTAAACAAGTAGCTCCTGGTTAAAAATCTGAACGTCTCTTTGGCTGTAGTGCAAACATTTCCCCTTGAGTGTGCATCCAATTGAATCCTTTACCTCTCTGAGGAAGTGTTTTTTAACAGAGAAATGGTCCGCAGAAGCACAAAACAAGACAGCGATTTAGAGATGCATGCCTGTGTATCTATCCAGCCGTCGCCTATGCATATTACTTGTTGGTGATAGAACCAGAGCAGTTCCCAAGGTCTTGTCCAGATGTGTTTTTCTGTGAGAAGAGGCCAATTAGGAACCAATTTTGGAGGCACTGAGTATCTCCTGCTGCCACTCCAAAAACAGCTTGCTTAGAGATCAGCTCCTCTGAAAATCCTGTTTATCTCCCCCATGAGAAGTGCAATTGTTTACATTAAAGCCATTTAAAAACAATTTAGTGTTCTTATTTTTTGCTAAGCAGTGAGCTATATGGTTTTACTTGGAGTTAGTAAAGATTTGACTGAAATCAGTGTGAACTGTTCTACTGTACAAAGAGTTCATTCCTCTTAAAAACACACCTTTATTAAGTTTGTGGATGTTTCTTATATACATCAGACCTCAGAATCTCTAAAGGGCTTTAAGATGCACAAAGGAAAGATGATGCTTATCTTTATTTTTACTTTTTTCTGCACTAAGCGACCCAAAACCACATTGACCTGTCTTACATAGTGCTATTTATTTGGTCTTTGAGCATCTCTCAATGCACCTGGGAAGCAGACAACAATTTTCTTCCCAACTTACCTACAGGAAAGTGTGCGGGAGAGCAGCCCTAAGCTCTAGCTGTATATGAGCTGGATCCTGAGTTCAGCTCACCAGACACTAATCCATTAACTACTCTTCTCCTTTTACCCTACAGCTCTCTCTCTCTGTCCCTACAATGCACCTGGCTTAGCCCTAAGGATGACACAAAGTCTCTGACGAAACCATAGGGCCAGGACACCCATATATGTCATCCCTCCCGAGAGTGAGGACAGACCAGAGCATCTCCTACTTCCTCCATCCAGGGTTTTCTTTCAAAGCAAAGAGATATGGCATCCCTGGGTCTTAGCCTGACTTTCAGTTTGGAGACCACCCAAGGACCCTGAAGCAGGGAAATGCTCTTGGGCACTGTCAGCTTAAATATAACTTAGAAACACTTGCAAAAAACCTATTTTTGGCAAACAGCTTCCCCCCATTTTGTTCAATGTGCTTCATTAAGTCAGATGCAGTGGTTGATGTTTCAAGGGGCCTGAGTGCCAACACAGTCTGAGCTGCAAGAAGGTCTCCTGTGGCTGCCAAAGAGGTTATGTGAGAAATCATCACAGCAGAAGAAATACTTTGAGTGCAGCAGGGAGCAGGAAAGACAAATATGGACTTGAAGAAGAGATTAAATGCTCCAGTGACAGATTTTAAACTGCACACCATGGCGTTTGCTCTCCTTCTTTCTTAGGCAAAACTCCAAACCAGTTGTACTGCTGGTGTTTCAGGAAGCCTGGAAAAGAGTCTTGGTGGTATAGGCATTCAGCAATCCGGTCTCCTTTCCTTTTGCTAGGACTGGAGACCCTCTTGAAGAAAATCACACTCGATTTTTTGTGAAGAAAATTGTTATGCAAGAAAGGAGGTATGATCCACCTAATTTTATAACCTTCCTATGTCATTAATATTATTTATATATGCACTGTATGTTAAGGAGAGCTCTTGCCGGCAGAAAAAAACCCTGTAATAATGTGAAGCACTAAAGCTCTCATCTGGAGATGCAGTCAGGAGAGAAAATGAAGAGGGGGAATCTGTAGGCAGATTTTTGACAAAAACTGCTGGTTATATTCAGGCGAGGCTAGGAGACAAGTGCCAAGATTCCTGCAAGTTTTTTTCAAACTTGGTGCCCGCAGTACGGCTCCCATATCCATCATCTGGCACCTCTTTGGAAGTGCAGAGTGTCCTGGCCACTCTCCTCGGGATGTGCAGGGATGCAGCATGTTGACATTGCTGGGTCTGTGCTGGAAACCTCACCAGCCCTGCACAGCCCTCTGCTGCTGTCTAACACAGATGTGTTTTGTTTGGAAGTGGGGGCAGATGGCATGAATTCATTTATTTCTACTGCACAAACACAAAACAAAAACGAAAACAGAAGGTGCAAGAAGAGGCTGTACTCTGCATCCTGATCCCAATATCCTCACAGCTCAGTCCTGCAGGATGCTACCAGATGGAGACTATGGTAATTTTAAAGAAAAAAAAATACAAATTCCATTTTGCAAGGTGGGGGGTGTACACTTAAGTTTGCATTTGGCAGAGCAACAGACCTTATCTGTCTGAAATACACCACTTAGAGTGGCACTCCACAAAAATAAGCCTTTGCTTCTACCGCCCCCACTGCCCACTCTTTTACTGGAGCTCAGAGCTTGCGTAGGGTTTTGGGTGGTGGAGCCAACCCCCTCCTGTAGCATCCAGAAGAGAAGAGGAATTTTTCTGCCAGAAAGAGGAAATTCAAGGAGGTTGACAGGAACTCAGGTGGAGAAGTGAGCCCCCATCATTTTATGCAAAAGACCAAATCATCAGTCAATCACTGGTGGGTGGGACAACACTTTTAAGTGACATTCTAAAGCAAATGCCTGACTTCACCCCAGCCTTGTGCAGGACTTACAACTCCGAGCCACAGTCTCACCCAACTAAGTCAGTATTTTCCTTGGTTGTCCCACCCCAATGCTGACCAGCCCTGGGACTGTTCAACCACTCATAACATCTTTGTCCATCCAAAATAGAAGGCAAAGCTCTCCTGTTACCAGTTCTTCCTGAATTTTCACAGTGGATTATATCCATCTGCATACACACACACTCATTTCTGGATTCTAACAGAGGGATTTTTCTCCCAAAGGCTAAAAAAGCAAAAACCAAAACAGCATGAAGAAAGATTATTTCTATAAACCGACACTCAGGAGTGCCTTGCATGGTACATTCAGTATCTGGAGAGACATGGAGCCTGCATCTGAAGTTGTGCCGATGCCACTCCCATGGCAATGACTGCAAGCTCAAATTCCTCCGCTATTTTCACTGCTTGGCTCTTGGGTCCAGCTGTGCCACCTAAGGAACTAACAGCAATGCTCATTCTTACCTGGGCAATCCTTGAACACAGGCAGACAGCGCCAGATCACAGACCGTATCCCACATCCTCACCTCACAGCCCCGAAAAAGCTCCTGCTCAGAGCTGCATGATGCTCAGCCCTCTGACACAGATGATGCTGCCATCACTGCAACACATGGTTTGCCAACTCTGGGGCACTTGTGCACTTCTGTGTATGGACTGACTAGAGGATGTGCAGAATCCCACTGCCAACCGTCACATTTGTAAAGGCATTGCCGGTTTGATAAGTTATGTAGCCAAGGACTGAAGGAGCAATCCCATGGGATTGAAGGCAGTGGGGTGCGAAAGTGAAAAAGCACCTCTGCCTTGAGCAGATGACTCAAGGAGTCCTCAGCAGCGAGGTTTAATGCAGCTTTGCTTGGCCAAGCTTAGCTCCTTCCCTTGTGAAAACAGTGCCAATTCTTACTAGGAAAACTAAGGAGAAGGAGCACTCTATCATCCTCCTGCTCAGGAATACCAGTAATGAGCAGCCTTCCTGCATGGGCAGATTGTGACACCCCATTAGCAAGGGTTTCCTGGCACTGACAGCCTGCAGGGGAAAATCACTAGCTCATCTGTACCTCCTGTGCTCAGCCATGTGCCACTTCCCTGCCTTGCAGGCTCCTCCTGCCCCAACTTGCAAGTCTGGATACAGCCCTATTACCCTGCCTGCTCCAGGGCAGAGGAGACCTGACTTTGCTAGGCACTTCTCTTGGAACTAACTCAAGGTTCTGCTGAGAAGTAGTAGTGGAGAGCAAGTCCATCTTTGAGTTGCTGATCTTCCAGAGAGTTTCACAAGGCTGATGGTTTCATGAGCATTTTCTGCACAGACTGTGTTTGGGGACACCCCACACCGGTCACAAGTTCCAACAATGGTGCTTATCCACACAACTGTCTTCCAGACAGCAATTCCTACATGGCACTGGACAGGGATGGATATGCCGTGACTCCAGAGATAGCACCAGCACCAGCTTCAAACCGCAGGAAACGAAGATGACTTTTCCCATGGGACAGTACGCAGCATGCACAACTAAGTTATCCAGCCTTGCCTGCAGCAGCAGTCTTCCTCCTTCCCCAAGCTATGACTCTGAGGTGGCTCCTGCCCCCTGTGTCACACATCCCACAGCCCAAGCTCTTATCCCTTACTGGCTCAGGGAGATCATCCCAAATGCCCTCACAGGGCTCAGTTCTTGGACACAGCTGAGGACAGTAAAGATGTGGGCACCCAGGTCAATGGCAAAGCAAAAACTATAGCCTCACCTCATTGCCAAAATGCAAGAGCATAAGAGAAACAAATCTGATCAGCCTGGTTAGGAAATACATAACATGACACAGTAAAATGAACCACTGGCAAAATAGAATGTGAAAAAAAATCACTCAGAGAGTGGTATAAACCAAATACAGACAAGAAATGTTCTTTTCTTGGGTCTTAGGGCAGCACCTGCCTGTAGGTCAAAAAAGGTTGGAGTCCTGAACTCTGCACAAAAATATCTGTAATCTTCCACTGCTCTGGGCCATAATAGATCACAACAGCTCATGTCACGACCAGTTCTTTCCAGGGCACCCAGATGTCTGCTGGAGATCTACACTGACCTGAAAATTATCACACCTCAGCACTACAGAGCCCCCATCACTCAAAACCCCACAAGAACCACACCCCCTATACAGAAACAAGGTTGTACTGTCAATCTTACACTTTGTGCCCAGTGTGACAGTCATGTGGCTAGGTCTATCTGACAGGCGGCGCTGCACTTTTCACTGTATTCAGCATTAATCCAGACCTCTGACTGCACCTGGAGATAACAGGCATGACAAAGGGTGTTGCCTGCATGCATGCTCCCAGCCGGCTTCTCCAGCTTTCTGAGAAGAGAAAGTAGTATTGCTGCCTTCAGATAGGAAATTGACCAAGATCTGACCTCGGGTCTCTCGTGGTATGATTGCACAGGGTTACATTATGATCCAAAGTGTAAAGATGCCAAATTCAATGATTTTTCAAGCTTAGGTGAGAAATGCTGAGGTGCCTTCATTCATACGTGATGCTTCATAGTAAGACAGAGAGGGGGGTTGATATGGCAACAGTGAAAAGCTCTTCTCTATTAGTGACTCCACAAAGTCCACAGCCACTTCTTCCTTCCTCCCCTACATTAGGAACCTTCCTCCCCTACATTAGGAACCCTAGGTAGTAAGGGCATTACACCAATGTTGTGGAAGAGGGATACTTTGAGCTGCATGGCTTTCAGGGGGCATGCATATACCCAACTGCCTGAACAGGGGAGGTTTGCAAACCTGGGATTTGCAGAAATAATCTGCCTAATAACACCAAGGTTGTGGGGTCAATCCCTCCATGGGCCTTTCAGTTAAGAGTTGGACTTCATGATCCTTGTGGGTCCCCTTCCAGCTCAGAATATTCGTGATTCTGTGATTTATGGAGCCCCTTGGAGAATGAGAGGAAAAAGATGTTATGAGACTGAAACAAAAGCAATCTCACTGTGGGATGTCTCACTTTATTCACTGGGTTCCCCCCCATTTCACCTTGTACCCGAGCACCACAGCAGGTCCCCTTTTGTGCATGGGTCTTCTCCAAAGCCCTCTGGGCAGGTAATGGGGTCTTACCAAAAAGAGGTGATTTTGTTGAACAAGATCATAAAGGACTGCCCTATTTACAAAGTGTGTAGGAGAAACGTTATGATCCCTTGCATAAACTGGAACAGCAAAGAGTTCATTCAGATTTTTCTTTTCTCAAAGCATGACGTTGTTCTTATATGTGGTTACCAGGGAGAACATTAGCTGCTAAACTGTGAGCTGATGAGACTGTGATATGATAATGAAGCTGTACTCGCTTTCAGCACTTCAAAATGGATTTCCTGTTGCTGCTGCTGACTCCTTGGCTGCTGCTTTCTCATGGATGTCTTCACCAAATGCTACACTTTTAGACATCTTATGCTAAAAATTCTTATTTTCTTCCTATATTCTGGTTCCTTCCATCATATTTCTGTGATCTAAATGAAGCTGTCTTACACATTTTAAAAGCAGTAAATAATCTCAAAAAGGGGTAGCTGTCTCTTCCACATCCATCTACAGTCTTTATCTCTGACTTGCTTGCCCTTTCCTTCACTGCTTATATTCACCCTTATTTTCCTCCTCAACTGGGAGAAAAAACCTCTTTGTATTGCTATCAGTCTCACTCTCCAAGTAAGGCAGAAGATCTGTGTGTGTACATATTTTCTGTGTTCATCTAAGTGCAGTCAAGGAGCACCTTGTCTTTTGGGTAAGCACTCAGAGAGCAAACTGACTCCTTCAGTTAATGGTTTAAAGCTCACAGCAGAGGAGATGCCACAAAGCATCTCCCGCTATACTGAAATCAGAATCTCTCTGTACTAGAAGAAACTTCTTTAAGAGTCAAAAGAACATTCTTTTGCCACTTTTTGAAAAGTAGATGTATTTTTCTGCCATTTTTGTCTGGTTCTATTATCTTATTGTAATTCTTGAAGCTTTGTAGCTTACTAAGGTCTAGGAGTCCCCTTTTTGGCTCTGCATGAAAACAAATATAGACATGGACAGTTCTGAACTAGTGTTTCTGTGTTAAGGCTTTCACCTAGCCATTTTCCACCCCAGAGGAAAATGTCTCTAAGCAAAGACTATTACAGCATGAGACACAAGCTGTGATCTCTGGAATGAAATGTTACATTTTATTAACCTCAAATATAAAGCCTCTCTGTTCTGGCAAAGAAATTGTACTGTTCTAACCACGCTTTTTTTTTTAATAATTATTGTCAGAGAGACAGTAGCTGTGGAAGGTGAAATAACCTCCCAGTAAAACCCTACTGGTGTTAACACATTGTAAATGAGATGCTGTGACCACCTGCCCACTGCTATAAATTGTTTGCTTTTGAAAGAGTCTGAATCTTCTTCTTCTGTGTAAAAGGATAATGCGACTTGACGTTATAGTCTCATTACAAGAAAAAAAGGAGGATCTAATAGAAAATTGCGTGTAACTGGAGATGAATGTCATGGCAACAGCCATGAGGTGAGAACTTGGAAGGTGCTGTCAGGTGGTTATAGGTCACCTTCAGTCTTCTTCAGTAAGAAAAGGCCATGTGGTTTGTAGATGCGACCCTGCAATAGGATGAAGAGAAGCTCTCCCACCTTGTGGAGAGTGGTAGAGGACAACAAACTGTTCATACAGAAGAAAGGGGAGAGCACAAGGACTCCCACCAGATGGGGACAGCAATCAGCAGGCCAAGGAGCAAAGAATCATTGAATCACAGAATGGTTTGGGTTAGAAATGACCTTTAAGTTCATCTAGTTTCAGTCCCCTGCCATGGGCAGGGACACATTCCACTAGACCAGGTTGCTCAGAGCCCCATCCAACCTAGCCTTGAACAATTCCATGGATGTGCATTCACTTGCCCTCTGGGCAAGCTGTGCCACTGGCTCATCACCCTCCCAGTCAAGAATTTCTTCCTAATATCCAATCTAATGTCTTTAAACTCTCTCAGTTTAAGGCCATTATTCCTTGTCCTATCACTACATGTCCTTGCGAAAAGTCCCTCTCCAGCTCCCTCGTAGCACATTTAGGTACTGGAAGGTGCTCTAAGGTCTCTCTGAAGCCTGCTCTTCTCCAGGCTGAACAGCATCAGTTCTCTCAGCCTGTCTTCATAGTAGAGGTGTTCCAGGTTTTGATCACCATTACGGCCCTCCTCTGGACTTATTCCAGCTCATTCCAAGTCTGTCTTTATTGTTCTGAGGCGTCCAGAGGTGGATGCAGTGCTCCAGGTGGGGACTCATGAGAGCAGAGCAGCAGAATCCCCTCCCTCACCCTGCTGTCCATGCTGCTTAAGATGCAGCCCAGGGCACAGTTGGCTTTATGGGCTGCAAGTACACATTGCCAGGACACGCTGAGCTTCCCATAATTTAAAATACCCAAGTCTTTCACATCCGGCTGAATAGACAGATAGAGAGTGCTGAGAACAGGCAAAGTGCAGTGCTAACAAAGGTCAGGGGCTTCACAAGCAAATGAGCACTGTTGGGTTATTACATTGCCATGCTTCCAGTTTCACTTGAAAGTGCATCATTACTGCAGTTGCTTTGCCCAGTGCCTTGCAGTAGTCAAAAAAAAAAA
>VZTI01004017.1:198771-231163 GCA_013397865.1 Struthidea cinerea | reverse complement strand
AAAAAAAAAAAAAAAAAGCCAGCAAATAGTCAGCTTCGAAAAAAAAATAGGAGAAAAATAGATCAGTTCCTTTACATTCCTACCTGAAACACTCTGTTCTTGTCCAGTTCTGCTGTTGCAGAGAATGCAGTGGAAAGCAGAACAATTGGGGATAAGCAATGCAAATATTTAATGGCACGTAGGAAGAGCTGAGAAGACTGGGTTGGTTGGGTTAGGAAGAAGACAGTGTGTACACAACATGATGTAGTTGAAATGATGACTCAGACTTCAGCAGGTAAATTTATCTCCAGAGTGTCATCAACTAGAACAAGGGAATATCTGATGACATTTGTGAAGCATATCTGAGGAATGGGCTGTTAGTGGTACAAAGCAAAATTAGTTAAAGCTAAAAATCCCAAGAGAAACAGCTCATCAGGATTTTTATATGCCATCAACCACAATACTCACACTTATATTAAATTACAATTAGGCTAGAAGTTAAAAATAGAAATTATTTAAATAGAATTAAAAGCTAAAATAAATAATAAAATAAAACTAGAAGATAAAAAGTCTTACCAATTAGGGTACAAGTGTCTCTCAGCATGAAAACATCAGGTGGAAATCAGGGTCTATATAACAGAGCAACTATTTTCATGTTTTCCAATAATGGATTTCAGTGACAAACTTAAGAACTTTTCTTCCAGAAGAAAGCAATTACAATGTGCAGGGCTAATACTATCAAAATAGACCATCAAACCTGGTTGTGGAAGACAATGCTGGATATTCAGCTGTGGTGCCATTTGATATGTGGCCATTGCAAATGGAGCTACTGGTATATCAAAGTGCAAGCAGCAACCCTCACCAAAGCAAAAGCAATCAAGACACTGGTGCCTAAGGAACTGCTGCTCATGACTCAGCCATAGGCTGATGGATGGCTCTCAGCCCCTTAAAAAAATATGAAGTTAAAAGTGGCTGTTTCAATCCCTCTAAAAGTGTTTTCTTACATAACAGCAGGTTTGTGCTAATGGAATTTATTTCACATTCGCAATGGCCTGAGAATACATATTTTCCGCAGCTTATCAAGAGCAAAATCTTGGCAAGTCTGTCACCCAGTGCTCTGTGACTGGTCAGGCACGCTTTGAAGATCCAGATCTGTCTCTGGGTTTTGGACATCACAAAGTCCCTTGAAGGCTCAATCTACATTCTGATACTACTTCCAACCCAGAATCAAGCAGAACTCAATTCTGATTTCCACTAACACTCCTCTCTTATTGCCTTTGGAGATGTTCAGATCCAGGGTTCTGCTTCAGGTCTGTTTGGGAGAAAACATAAGGAAGAATTTATCTAGAGCTGCTTATTAGAGGAACTGGCAACAAGAGTGGCAGGATCCTTCTACTGTCAGTAGGCTTTGACAAGCTGGTAGGAAGCAAGCCTAGCTGTGATCAAATGAAAAGACACAGAAGCTCCTTATTTCTTTTAGTTGCTGAATTTCATTCTGGGTGCCTGAAGGACAGTTTCCCTCTGAAGCACACTGCTTCACTGGACCATGCAGCTCAGTGCCAGCACAGACCGGCCTTGGGTCCTGTGCCACAAGGCTTCCAGGAATGGAGGGTGCATGAATGTTTGGAGGTCAACCACCTTGGCCATAAACCCCAAACATGGTCTTTCTGAGATGGGGCAAGCAAAGGGTAAGAAAAGGACTAACCTGTTTTGTGCTTAAACAAGTGACATCTGCCATTCAGCATCAGCTGTGGAATGCAACAGATTTGTGAGTTACATAAATTTCTCTATTTCTTCAAAGTTAGTCACTGTCTGTGCAAAAAGGTAGCTCAGAATCCATTTTTTTTTCAAAGAATTCTTATAATTGGATTATTCCCAGTATGAATTACTCACTAAAAGGTTCCTTCCCTTGCATGAGAGTACATTTTTCTTCCACTCATGGCTAATAAATAAGCCTCAGGAAAATGTATGCATCTTAAAGGGAGTGAAGGAAAATGTAAAAGAAGCTCTAGCCAGCTAGTTTGGATCCAGACTTGAAACAGCCTGAAATACAAGCACATTTAAATTCAGGATTTTGTGCTTAGCTACTATAGGCAGTGTTCCTTTATTTTAAAGAGAACAGAAGCAACTTGAACTAGGAAAAAAAGCCTTCTTGAAAACTATTTTTAAACAGACCCTTAAGGAAGAGTGAATTCGTGCTGTGCAATTTGCAAGATAAGTGCATTTGGAGAAATTCACTGATAAAACAGCATGATGAAAGGTGGCAGGGAGTGATTAACTTCACACTAGCCTGCAAGGGCACAAGCAGCTCAGGTAACTATAAACATATTATTCCAGAAAAGTAAGAGAAAATTAATTTGTAGAGACACCGTTGTTTCTCCAGTTGCACACAGACACACAATAGCTGAGAAATACTGGAAACAAAGAGTCAGGAGACAAGAACTCCCCCAGGGAGTGTTCCAAAAACCTTGCCCAAGCCATCTTGCCACGGGCAAGGTCGGAGCAGTCAATGAAGAGATCACAGGAGACCAAATAAAGAAAAGGCTGGTGCATGTGGCTTCACATATTCCAGCTCACCACAACATTACCACAGGTCAGCTCCGGCCATACAGCAGCACTTGGGACAGGACAGCTTCACACCTGGACAGGTGACACTGGTTACAAGCGGTATCAAAAACAGTGCAAGGTTTGCTGATCATGTCTCCTTTGTAGGAAACTGGTGGAGTCCACTTGTGGAAGATTTCTGTAAGCAGTCATTACTACTTCCCTCTGACAGGGAGGGAGCCCTGCTGCTCTCTGGCTGCCTCAGCTGGGATAACACCAAAACAGGAGACCAACTCACGACACTCACTTAAAGCCAGAGAGCCACTTTTCTAAATACAAATTTCAATGGGGAGTGACTCCACCTATTCAGGGATTTGTTTAGCTGTATACTGCTTGCCAGGTGAGTTTCTTAAAGTGTTAATCATGCCACTATCTGCAGAGGTGTCGCAGCACATAACTCAGATCTAAAAAGCTGGGACAAACGATGGTCATCTCTCACAGATGGAAGCTGAGGCTACAACTCACTCGTCTGCTATTGCGTAAGACCAGGATTTGACACATTTAACTTTGAAGCCTTGCTCACAAGGTCACTGTTTCTTCTGACTCAGTGAATTTCTGGAGCAAATTGATTTTTCTAAAGTGCAGCCTTGCACTAAGTAGGTTGGTTTGATTTTTTTTATTTGGGACTTCTTTTCCAATTTGGGGAGTTGCATCAATTCAAGCTGGTATCCTGGTGAGATTTAAAGCCCCACATGCTATGCAGAATGAGATATTTGTTTTTCCTCTCAATGCCTCTGTGAGACAATCCCAGGTCATTTTTTAACTCAGTGTCATTGCAGTTCTGAGTAGAGTCTGCCCCTGACTGCTCATTCATGTCCCCAAGACACCCCTTCATTTGTGTCAATACACCAAGCATGGGCTGTTATGGGAAACCTAGCCAGTGAGCTGAACTTCCACCACTGAAGTTTTCTGGCCCCACAAATATCTGCCAGCATGATGCAGGGGTAAGGCTGAGGGAAGGAGCTCTTCCAGCTTGCATGGCAGCTCAGAAATCTGTAGTAGCAATAGACCCTGAGAGGACAAAAGCTCCTTCCATGCTTTGCAGGAATACTATCACATGGAATTTTATGCCACACCTAAATGTAACACTACCATCCCATCAAGCAGCTGGACCCCACTGAACTTAAATTTTCCATCCACCAAGAAATACGCTGCTGAGTTACCACATTATTAAGTCCAAAGAAAGTCTTTGTCAAATTTCACTCTTGGCAGAGAGATTATCAAATCTCAATTCCTTGGAGCTTCAGCCCAGCATAGGAGGTATGAGGGCTTCAGACAGCCCTGTGCATCAAGTAGAGCTGAGCAGTATGCCACAGATATGGAAAAAAAGTCCCCTGTGTCCATAAGATTAAAGAAGTTATATACAGACAGTCACAAATTTGTCATACAACTTAGAGAAACCTTTCTATTTGACTCATTTCCAGAATTAGAAAGCAAAAATCTGATTCCACCCTGGAGGATTTGTTCAAAAGACAAAGAATGTCAAAATCAAACTGATTTACTGGATAAGAGATTAATGGGCAAAAACCACAGATAACAGGGGAGTTCATTGATCAGACAAGGGGAAAGAATACACTGCTGAAGGAATCCTTTCTTGTGCTGAGGACAGGAAGAAAGACAGACCTTGCAGCTATTATTCTTTCCTTTAAGTACAAATACTTCAGTGTCAAGATACATGAGCAGGGTATTTTTAATCTGTGGGCCTCTCCAGAGAACTAAAAGTAGTTGTTAGGAGACGACTTTCAGGCTCCTCCTTAAGTTTATCTAACACTACAGAAGACAGAACAAATAGAGCCATGTAAATTTAAACAGGAGAGTAACTATATATAGCACCTTATAGCCCTATGTGTGCATCAGCAATTTTTCTCTTACAAATTCCTACTTTCAAACTCTTTCCGTGACTATTTAGTATTTTTACCACCTATGGCTTTGCAGATTTGTGTTCTGATTCCCCTTTATGTATATACATGTTTATATGCATAAACAAATATTTATAGATAGAAATTTCACATTCACCATGCATGTTCTGTGACAAAATAGTAACAAATGCATCCTATTCCTGGAAACCACTTCCAAACACACATATGAATGAAAATGTGATTATAGGAGTAGTTAGCCTGGATTTAGGAAGAGGAAATCATGCTTTGCAAATCGACAGCCTTATTTGATGAAATTACTGTCTTGGTGGATGGCGTGAAGAAGTTGACACTGCTTAATCATGACTTTAGTTAGATTCTCAACAATGACCCTCATGACATCTTCATAGGCAAACCAGTGAAGTACAGGCTGGATAAATGGGAGGTGAGGTGGGCTGAAAACTGGCTGAACTGGGCTCAGATGGTTCTGACAAGCATCACAATGTCCAGCTGGAGAGCAGTCACTAGTGGGGTGTACCTCAGGGATAGGCATTGGGGGTAATGCTGTTTAACATACTCATCAATGACCTGGATGATGGGACAGGCTGCACCCAGTGCAATTTGCAAATAAAGTGGGAGAAGTTGCTGATAACACCAGCAGTTGCACTGCCATTCATAGAAGGATCTTGAAAGGCTGGGGACATGGGACAACAGAAACCTCATAAAGTTTAAGAAAAAGAAACAGGAAGTCCTGTCCCTGGGGTGGGATTGTCCCAGGCACCAGTACATCTTGTGGGCCACCTTGCTGGAAAGCACAACAGCCCCGAAAGGTGACTAAATATTATGCCTGCGGGAGAACCGGACTTCTGTACTACGAATCCATGTGATTATGCAGAAGCCACTTGATTGCTCACATAAAATTCTACTTATACCTTTCACAACAGCCATACACGTGGAACCTATTACTTGACTGGTCTTTCCAACTTGTCCACCTGCTTTGCATTTCAGTAACTTTGATGGATTCTTGAGGGCTCTGATGGGAATAACTAAGGGTGGTTTGGCTGGGGCACACTACTAGGGTTCAAATACATTACAACATATGCCCATAGTAAAGCTAGAAGAGCTGACGCAGAGCAAGGACAGCAAAAAGGGACCTGGAGATTCCAAAACAGGATGAGTACTGCTTTAACACATAGGCAATTTCCTTCCATTCACTGGATACCAAACAGAATTCTATGACAATGCTTACTTAAAAATTCTAAAACAGACAGGTAGGAATAAGAGGGCAACATGACCTGAATTTCTGCTGGACTCTTAAAGAGCCTTAATTCAGTATTCCCCCTCTTGCCATTAATTGGATTTTCCTATCGATTCTGTTCTGACCAGGCCACTTTAATTAGGAAAGCAATCTTTTCTTCTTTCCTTTCCCGCAGACAAAGACTGGGATATATCAGAAAGGGTATTCCACAAGGACATGAAAAGCATTCAGATTAATAATTTTATTTCTGTTAATAACTGCTTTGGAACTGGATCAGTGTAACATGCAAGATAGATCTGAAAGCATTTGGGTTTGCTTGTTATGGTATTGAGTTGCTTAGGGGATTACAATTATATCTTAGATTAGAGAAACATTAACAGGGCTGAAACCGTCCAAATGGCTAATTTCTTCTTGATAAAACAATGGATATTTCTTGAACTATCAATAATCCAGTCATAATTCATATGTTGCTGATATTGTTTGCACCTCAGAGGAGCTGAAGAAAATCTTTGAAAGTTTGATGGATGGAAGTCTTTCTTAAACATGAAAAATAAGCACAGAAAACTTTCCAAGAGATAAAATATACATAAATTCAAACATTTGACTTTTACTTGTGGAGGGACTGACACAACAAAGTGGTTTTGAAAATTTCCCAGAAGTTGTTATATGTGCTGGTGTAAACCCAAAGTTAATGGGGTGACTTCTATTTGCTGCATATTTGAGAGAGCGGCATGACCGAGAGGCAGAATACTAACCTTCACAGACGGCTTTAACAACTTTCCTGTTGTGCTCCTCTGAGCTTTCTTTGTTATGATTCTGCATGCTTTCCCATTTTCATTGCTCTCTGAGCTCCAGGGGAATCCACATTCCTCTATGAAAAAGCACAATGCTTAGGCACTAGAGCCAGGGGCAGTGCTAGGTTAGCACTTCCATTCACATCTTTGCCAGAATATGGTGTTTACTGGTTTGCATAACTCTTCCTCTGAAGTCCTTGCAGTCTGATTCTGCACTGAATCACAGAGGGCTTGGCAGGCACAGAAGGGCTGGCCTTCAATAACTCAGCCTTCGGACCACAGGACTCAAAAGGTCCTTCAAGCCATGAGTGAAGCAGATATTTAAGAATGGAGGTGATGGAAGAAGCAGTATCTATCCAAACAAGTCAGAAGTTCTTCCTCTGCAAAGGAAGGCATGACCAAGTCAGACCTGGCTGCTAAGGATTACAAATGGAGGCACTGGTTTTCTACAGATCTTTAGATCACCCAACATTTTGGTTCCTGGTCTGATTAGGATTTTTACGATCATAAAATGTTGTAGCTGTTTGCAGTGTAGGAATTAGTATGAACATGTCACTCCATTAAATGTTATTGTATTCCTATGTCTTTCTATTCTGGAGGCAACTGAAGTGTGAAAAGGCCTTAAGAGTCCTTCAGTGACTTACCCTTGTTGGTTTTGCAGAGAAATACAATGAGAAATTTCATGCAACTCTTTTGACTGCAGCTTTTTCTCAATAAAGTGATATGCTCAATTAATTTTTAAAGCAGCCACTAATAGAGCTTGCCTGTAAGCTAGATATTAGTCGTAGGGGAAAAAAACAGTGACAGATTTTTTTCGATTAACCCAAGAGCAGCACAGCAATTAGTGTATCAGTATTTGCTGTTGTATTGTGCATCCTCTGATGTCTGAATCACTCTGCTGTTTTTCAGTTTGGATGTCTGCAAAAGATCTCTAAGCACTCACTGCAGTAGATAACAAACAGAACATTAGCTTGGAAGGAAAAACTGGATTTCATTCAAAGTCCCATGTCTGTTCCGTTGTGTTGTGAGGCTGTTCTTTCAGTTTTCAAATATATAGCTCACTCACAGACATTATTATCTACTGGCATTTCTGAGTAAGAAGAATTTCTTAGTAAAAAAGGGTTATTACAGTAAGTGCAGGAAAGTATATCGATTAACGTTACTTTCAATAGATCCAAGAATGAGGGTGCTGGTAAGAAAGCTACTGAGAAATTTAACTAATCCTCAATGCTATTCCCACCAGTTTTACTGCAAAAGAACTTGCCTAATTAGGGGCCTATCTGTTCAGAAGAAATAAGAAGAGCCAAATTCTGATTTTGAACATGCAGGTTTGTATTGACGTAATTCTTCCAATTCAATTCTTGTTACCCCTTATTTAGTGTATACCAGCACCAAGCAAATTATGAAGAGAATGTCATCTGCCATGTCTCATGTTGTTTCGTAAATACTTCTGAATCACAGAGAAGAAGGAGAAGAAAATACGTCTACAGACAGCATTCAGCTCCAGTTGCAAGCACTACAATGAATACAGTAGATATTATAAGGACTGCATGGTGGAGAGGTTAATTATAAGCCATTATAGCCATTAGTATAGTAGTATTATGCAACTTTCATGCTCAAAGTGTTTTAAACTCTTTTGCCTCCCTTTATGAAAAGTTCATGACCACAATTTCAGACCACATAACAAAAAAATAAAAAGAAACCCAGAAGTAAATCTCACTTCCAAAGGTCTTGCTGAGCATCGCCAGAACAGGTCCAAGGATCTTAATCTAGCCTTAAACATCCACAGTATCAATATGTGTATCTGAAATATTCCCCATTGGCTCTCTTTCTACTCTACAGGTAGAAACATTCACTTGTACGTTATGACACATCTGGTATATTTTCAGTATCTATTCTGGAATAAAGTGAAGTGTCCATTACTTTCCCATTGATTACTAAAGTAGATGAGATGATGAGATCATACGTGTAGGTGTTTTCATTTGGTCTGATGAGGCTCACCTTTCAAAAGTATTTTTGAAAGGGGATTGGAAATAATGATACCAAACTGGTTTGAATCTAAGCACTGAGTAACTCATTAGCAGGGGGATCAGTCTAAGTTGTCCTTCACCAGGGAGTATCCACCAAAACATTTCTCTGTACAAATACAAGAAGTTTTGAACAGCCTGTTCCAGCAACCCACCATTCGATTTCTCCAGGCATACGTATCTCACTTCTCACCCAAGGTTGGGAGGGAAGATTGAGAATAATATGGAGCTGATTCACCTTCTACACTCACTAGCAAAAACAGAGATTATTACTGCATGCATCAGTGGAACTGAAGAAGAAATTATTCTGAGATCACTTGTAAACAGATCCAGTCAGACATGACTGCTGCATGAATGGGAATGCATAAATTAAGCTTTGCCAAAGGTTACTAGTAATTTATAGTTTTGGCTTTTAGGAAGCTCCAAGCATGACGCTATTTACTTGCATTGTTTATTGAACAAGTATATTTACCAGGGAAGTCACAGCATCTAAATGCTACCTTGTCTCTTGAGGCTATCTTGTTTGACGAACAGGTCTGTGATGTCATAGGCCAAACAGTGCCTTTGAAGTTGGAAAACATCGATTGATTGATGCTTGTCTGAAAAGCTGTCACAGGGAACATGGAAGAAAGAAAAATTGTCATAACATGCCTAATACCGAAAATTGATGTGTCTCTTTTTCATCATTTCCAAACCAGTAAACTGAAAGTTGCTTGATGACAAAGCATTTAAATGTGGATTCTTTTCAACATGTGTGCAGAAAAAACAGATGACTTTGATTTAAAGAACATGGTAAATAAGTAAAAGAAGTAAAAAAGATGCAAAATAAATATATTTGGATCCCTTTGATCCCCGGCAGTCAATGGGAAACTCCACGATTTCCACTACACAAAGCTCTGTGTGGGGTGTTGATTAATAGAGTACCTCAAATTATTCCTTGAGTATGAAGTCATATCAGGAGCTGGACAGAAGGCCTAGCTAGTGGAAGCAGTGGTTTCAATTGAAAAGATGGCATTCTTCCCTCACACCTACAAATGCCTCCGTTTTGTGCTCAGGATGTCTTGTGCTTTCTTAAAGATAGGGAGAAACAAATTGTGATCATGTGTTAACCCCACCAAGTCATCGTGATCAGCAATCTTCACCTTTGAGCAATTACACTGATCACATTTCAGCAAGGTGTGAAGCCTGCCCCTGAACGTCCCCTCTGATCTCTATTTCTTGTCTTCAGACACGTCCTTCCTGCCCCTCATTTGCCATATTCTGGACTTGATGGTCTTCAAGCCGTAAGGTTGGCTGCCTCAATAGTTGCTTTGACTTCACTTAGTTATGGACTCCACTGATAGAGTTGAGTTTGCACTGAACTCTCTCCATCCTTATTTTCTGACTCCTGCAACGCCAGATTTAAATACTTTCTCCTTATCTGCAGTCACAGATTGGGATAAATTGGTTCTCTACCGCAGTGATCTCATCTCCTATCTGGAACAGGGGGTTTACATTTCATGTACAGCCAAAAAGACCCATGAGTGAAGTCACTGAACTAGCAGCTATCTGGTGCAGGGGTAGGATGAAGGAGACCATCAGCCAGCCATCGTGGGGCAGCACAAGGAAAAGCATGAGGGCGATACGCTGGCAAAGCAGACACCACTGTCAAAGTAAATGAAGCTCCTTCACAGAAGTGAGAGGAAGGAGATGTGGCAGTAGGCCAACTGTGTGGAAGTCCCTCATCTATGCAGCCAAATTAAACCCTGTAAGTAAGGTTTTTTAGAGCATAATTTGCCTAAAGAGACTGCATGTCCATCATCCCACAGCATTTCTGCAGCATTTGCCAGCACTGACTGGAGGTTACGGGTCAGGAACCTTCACTGCTCCTGTCACAGCTTCTGCCACATTGAAGAACACATCAGCAGCAAATGGAAGACAAAAATGATGTGCTGCTTTATGTGAAGTTTGTTGCCTTGTGCTACATGAGGGCATGTCTTTGATGTGCTCATCTTCTCTGTCTCTTTTTTAAAAGCAGACGAAACATGCTGCTGGAAACACTGTCATAAATCTTACTGCAGTTGTTGAGGAACAAGAGCTGATGTCATGTTGAGCTACATGTTTACAGCCACATAAACAACAGGAGGAAAACTTATCTCAGGGCAATGAGTTGAATTCATCCCTGACAAACATAGTGGCAACTCAATTAGTTAATGAGTTTTTAAGGTATTTAAACAATGACAGATGGATAGACAATTTCTACTATACGCAGTAGCACTGAGCTGGATTCTTGAGAACCCTATTTGACATGAGTCTACATATGTAGACTGACAAAGAGACTACATCTATGGACAGTGGAAGAGCTGCAGACATCACGTCTCTGGCCTTCTGTAAAGCATTTGACAACATTCTTTCTCTCTAAATTGGAGCGACATGGATTTGATGGGAGGACTGTTTGGTGGGTGAGGGTAATGGTCAACAGCTCAGAGCCCCAGTGGACACCTGTGATGACTGGTGTCCCTCAAGGGTCTGTACTAGGACCAGTCTTCAATGTCTTCATCAGTGACGTAGGGAGTGGGTCTGAGTGCACCCTTAGTAAGTCTGCAGACAACACCAAGCTGAGTGGTGAGGCCGACATGCCTGAGGTATGAGATGTCATCCAGAAGGACCTGGACAAGCTCAACACGTGGGCCCATGGGATCCTCATGAGGTTCAACACGGAGAACTGCAAGGTCTGGCACCCACTGGGCTATGCTGAAATCAGCAGACTGCAAAGTACACTGAAGCACAGGCTGGCTACCAGCATTCATGACATCAGGTACGCTGTGGCTGGTACAATGATTATTGGGAATTAGGAGCAGGAGAAAAGACAGCTACATGATGTTATCTGCAAGAGAACTGGGGAAGCAGACACAGTGCATGGCATGGCTCTGCAGCCCCAATCTTTGCACTTGGACCTTCTTTTTCACTTTCCATTGCTTTTCTCTCCCAGCAGCTACCTGAAAGCATGGATAACCACAGATCCTGGACAAGAGACAGCTGATTCCATTCATGTGCTATGCGATACAAGTTTCTGGTGCTGTCATTCTGAGTCTGCTCTACAGGACGAAGCTCAAGCAAACCACACAAGATCCAAGACCCCCCAAAATAAAATTTGAGGTTTGTATGTTATCCTGGGCTTTGGCACTGGGATGACTCTTATTTTTAATAAATTGGCAAGCCTACAAGTCAGGTATTTTTGACTGATTTGCTCCGTGTATGGATGTCACTGTTGTACCGCAGCCGGAGAGAAATCACGACATGAAAGTTCAAGTCCAGGAAGAGAATGGAATTGCATGGGCCTTTATTATTATACAGACCCATTTATATACCCTAGTTCGCCTGGATGGCATGAGGTCATTGGTCACTGATCATCCGCCTCCCGTACCGGTTGGCTAAAACCCCCAACACCCATTTCAAAATATTTTTCCAGTCAATATCATAACAATACTACATAACACCTTGCAGGTGCAGATAAAGAGAATTCATTTACCAAACTGTAGCACTGTTTTTCATAGCTTGCGTGAGAAAAGCAGGATTCTCACAGAATGCTGCAGAAAGCTGGACAATTTCTATGCTGAAAGCTTTTCAGCATCCACATATGGACAAGCAGTAGGGAGAAATGGAGGCAGGGAGGCTATGAAGAGTTCAAGGGAAAACAAGTGCCTCTACTCCACGTGCAACATCATCAACCTGGCATCAGCAAAGTTGCTTAGACAGGAAGCATGTCCTGGCCTCTTAAAAAGAATTGAAATGTTGCCTTATCTTTCCTACTTTATTATTTAAAAAGCCAAAAATGTTCATTTCTTCCACCCTGGAGGTATCCACAAGCCTTCCCTCAGCTGGTTTCTCAGTGCACAAAAGGATGCAAAACAACAGCTCCGAGAGCAGCAGGAAGGAGCTTCTTTCTCAATGATTTTTGACTGTTCCAAAAATAGCAGCCACAAGCTGTGTATCCTCCCAGGAGGCATTTCTCCCAGCACACCACTCACCCGCACACCGCTCACTGCGGTAACACAGGGCAGCTCGGGAGTCTCAAAGTACAGTTTCTAAAATAAAGCTTTTCCTGCAGTTTCCCCAGCACACCTTGGTGCCCACAAGGAGTGCGTGCAAGGTCAGCTCCCACTGCCAGCAACTTCCACTTCTTCCTCCTGTGCAAGAGGCAGGAAAAGCAGAGCCCTGACACCCTCTCTGGGGGACTCTGTCTTTCACTGGCCTCTTCCCTTCAACCAGACTAGAGATGCACATCACAAAAAGCTGATTTTAAGCCTGACCATGAAGTCTCAGCCCATCGGAAGAGAAAATAACAGAAAACATGAAATCAAGGGGCTATTTATCTGTAGCATTTCAATAGTCAATTCTGATCAGAGATGACACATCCCCACTGACACGGATGTTTCCCATTGTAGCTAAGATCAGAGGACTCTGCCATAACCTTTAAATTAAATGCAGTTTTTTATAGTGGAACACAATTATCCTATTAAATGCATCCAGTGAGAGAATAAGCCAACCACATGTCACACACATCTGTTTAAACTCATCCATCAGTTGCATCCAGGAGGCACAATGAGTTCTTTGCCAGCTAATTAGAGACCAAATATCACTCTGGAATTACTCATCTATGGATTTTAAATACTGAATGAACTCTGAGAAAATGGTTAACAACCAGCACCTAAAACCAGTAAATTCCACTGATAAATCATTCCCTATTAACTTCTTGCTCAGCATTATTATAGTGCCAGGGACAAGTAGTTGGAAAATGGAAATAATTAGTAGAGGAACTTTATGATAAAATATTTTTTACCTGAAACCCATTCTGGAATTTCTTAACCATGGGTCTATCCAAGGGAGCAGATCTTGCTAAGTACACTCTATGAGAACTTTGATTTTTATGGCATTCTAATGTGACTTTAAAGCTCATTAAAGCAGCTCCTTTTGTGCTGCCAGCAACAAAAGCCTTGATGTTAAGTGTCCCCTGGAGTCCACAGTTCAGATAAGTGCTGTTGTTTTTCACTAAGCTCAGCCTCTTAAGCTACCAGCTCACAGAATAAAACAGAAGCTTGCATCCAGCAGTAACCTGGAAGCCAGATTTCTAGATAATGTGCTTGCAGCAAAGACAAGGTCCTTTCTGAGCAAAAATACTTTAGAAATTAAGAAGCAGAAAATAAGCAAAGACAAGGTCCTTTTTGAGCAAAAATACTTTAGAAATTAAGAAGCAGAAAATAAGCCACTGTGTTGCATGCTGCCTAGACTGTAACACAGAATATGTGCTGGGCATTTCCTAAAATCCCTTCTTCCCTCTTTTACTTACCAAGAATTCAGGGGAGAAATACCCCGGTAGTTATAGTTGCTTGTTTATTTACAGTGCAGTGATGACTGCATGTTTAAAAGGCATTATTAAATTTGAAATATAATTCCTCTCTTTAAAAAGCCCAAGTCTTGGAGTCTCTGTACTTGATCAATGACTCCACATCAAATCTGTCCAATTTGCAAGTAAAATCGATTTGGTCTTATTCCTAACTGACAGCATATTCAGCAGAGGATTAGGAAGTCAAGTTGGTTGGGTTTTATTGACTTGAAAAGCATCCAGTAGCAAAAACAATTTTGTGACACAAAAGCTAAAATAGATTGCAATGCACTCTCCTAAAGCATATGAATTTTCCATGGAAATTAACAGAATTAAACTTCAGGAGCTGCTTTACCAATTTAAAGTATGTCAATATAGGTAGGCAGATCAGTTGAGACAGCAAGGGTGTGGGTTAGGGTTTCTCTATCCATACCTGCACTAAGATGAATAATAACAAATTTAATTATTGTATAAACTGTTGTCCGAATAATGATTTTGCATTTTAGTTAAAACATTGTGAATGCCTGAAAAACACATTCAGCTAACATTTAAGGAGAGAATTTTCACAGGTGAAGTTGTAAACTCCTACAGCTCTCATTCTCAATGAAAATTAGATATCAGCACTGATTTATCCTGTAATTCTATAAAACATTTCATTTTGCCCTTGCAATTAGATCTGGCAGCCAGTACTGCTCTTTTAACCTTTGCAGGTGCAAAGGACTGTTTGAGTCAGCAAAAACCTTTAATGGGAGCAACAAGATCTTTCTTTCATTGCACATGCTGCAAAATGGAAAAGGTGCCCTTACTCCAAAACTGGGAGTTATTTTAGCTTTCACCTCAGGCAAACAGTGGTGTAAGCACCTCTGTGATGTGCAGACAACCTGGCTACCCTGGCAGGGTTACTCATGCCGCGTGGGCTCTGGAGTGGTCACACAGCCAGGACAAGTCTGCTCATCTTCAGGTGTTCTGCATAGGGAAAGACCACCGTAGGCTGTGGGCAATACAATGACACCACCTGCACATGTTGGCACAGCTCTGGGCTTGCTTTTGACTGTGGCCAGCTAGCCATGTTCAAAGAGATGTTCTCATGCAGTTTCTTGATCATTCCATAGAAGAGAAATCACTTCAGATTTTATCTTAGAAAGGGAGCACATAGGAGACAACACAATTGTCTGATTTAGAAGGTACCCAGCTAAGGTCTGACCACTGGTGTGGAAAATCTCTTTAGCAGCATTTCCCCTAAAAAGTTAGTGGACCTCTTCAAGAAATGAATAGCTGGAGAAAGCCATGATGATTTATGGGCTGTGCACAGCACTGAGATGATATTTTAGTTTGAAGAACAGTTTTGGAGTATTCATTTCCATTCATCATACCAGACTCCCTTAATTTATAAGTGACTCTAAAGACCATAATGCTGTAGGAGCCTGGACATCTGACTGACTCCAGTCCATGCAAGCATATGTCAAAACAACCCTCATATCCTCTAACCACATGCTGTGCTACCAGGCAACCCCCAGGAGTCGGATTTGGGAGCTCCCTGTCACCAGAGCCAAACTAAGGAATACCCTTTGTGTAACACATAGTCATTAACAGGCATCTGGAGCACAGCGCAACAGTAGGGTTGTTTTCCCTTCCCAGGATTGCGCCTGACAACTCTCAAAATGTTCAGAGCAGACCACAACATACCTTTTTCCAACAACTGTTGGACAGTAAACCTCCTCTTGCTCCCGGTTCATCCTTCAGACTTATGTTCCTGAGCATTGACTAGAGGCATTTAGATGTCTTCCAAGTGAAGAGACATTCCAGTTGAATTTCAAAAACGCAAATGCTAATGTTCCTGTAGTGAGCAGTATTGCACAATAACTATCCCCACTGTAAAGCTAAAGTGAGAAACAGTTTACAACCAGCCTTAGTACTGACTTTCCCAAAATCATCCTACCATTCCCAACAGGGCAGCTCTTGTTATGGCTGTATTGGAGAGACGCAGCTCACCTGGTTTGTTTGGATTGCAAAGTTCCCCAGCTGCACAGAATTCTGCATATTCCCCCTCTCAGTACATTGGCACCTGTTTCTATTCAAGCCAGACACAAAAATTAAGCAAAGGAGCACGTAGACCCTTGAGAGGCCTGATCAGATCAGCACATGCTCTCACAGAGTGCCAAACAGGCCAAAAGCCTACCCATAAAGTACAGGGGTAAGTGCTTAAAACACAGGAGGAAAGAGAGACCTATCAGTGTATCACTTACATTTCATATAGCAACCTTGTGTTACTGCATTGAATGACAGAGTTCAAAATGCTTGTCTTGATTAGGCTGTGAAAACCATTCTCTTGTGAGGTATGTTTTTGGAGTCCCTTCGGCTGACCAGAACACAGACCTCCTACATCCTCATTAACCCTTCACCTATGCTAAAAGCAATCGTCACTATCTCTTCTACAACAAGACTTGTTCTTTTCCTGCTACTGATTATGGGGGGGATACATCACATGCACAAAACTTCAGCAGAACAGAAATAAATGTAAGACCTCGAACATAAGGGCAGAATGAGAAAACATATATTTTTCTTAATTGAATAATAGGGCCATTAGCATTAAAACAGCATTACTGTAGACATTAATACGTTAGGGTTTAAGATGTCTCTGTAACAAATCACAAGGGTATTTTAGATTAAGATGTGCTCACAGACAGTAAATCTTACAGCTACTTGCTCTTGTGACTGGTGCTATGGATTGTAAAAAAGGATGAAAGTAAGTGTGCTAATAGCTATTGCAATACAACAGTTAGAGAACAGGCTACACTATACAATAAAGTATGTAACTATTGCCTGTAATCTACACACTTATATGGAAAATGTATGGTTCAGTGATGAAAACAGTATTTTAAAAGCTTAGAGAGAACATAAGAACTTTAAAATTTTTTTTAAACAGATCACAAACCCAAAATCCTGCCCCTTGAAGGATGAGCTTGGAGCCCTGCCAAGTGGGCTATTCATGCACTGGTGTGGGAAGGAGGGAGGGAGCATGGAGGAGGGGGAGTTGCCAGAGGCCAGGCAGGGCATGGCTACCTAGACAAGGACTAGAAGGCAGTGGGGGTGGATTCTGTGGAAGGGGAGGAATGCTGGGTTCTTTCTGTCAATATAGCATAACCACAAAGTGTCTGCTTCAAGCACTTCAGCTTTCTTGTGCCCTGGGTAGGCTTCAGCCCCACAGGCCTGGCTAGAGGGATGTGCTGCTCTCTCCAAAATAAAAAAAAAGCTGCACCAGGGAAGAAGGTTTGGATTGGATATAAGAAAAATTTCTTTCTTGAAAGAGTGGTCAAACATTGGAACAGGCTGCTCAGGGAAAGTGGTGGCATCATCCCTGGAAATGTTCAAGAGGCATGTGAATGTGGCACTTGGGGACACAGTTTAGTGGTGAACACAGAAGTGCTGGGTTAATGGTTGGACTCGATTATCTTAGAGGTCTTTTCCAACCATAATGATTCTGATTGTTGTTGTTGTTGCTGGACTTTTTTTAATCATTTCTTTTTCCCCACCCCCTCTTCCTCCACCCCAATTTCAAACTGAACTATGCAATATCAACCATCTAGTGAAGCAAATTTGTTTCACATCTATAAACTTTTCCAAGAGACAAGGAATAAGCTGAATAGTAATACAATTATTCATAAATATTCATAAATAAATGCACTATCTGCCATTATGTCTAGCTCTGTATATGTGTAGGTATTTCAATTATGCAGCAACTGTAATTTGAACCTCCTGTGTATGTATATCAACTCATCAATTTAGTGGTCTTTAGCACAGATGCTTCCAGTTTATGAGCAATATACACATTTGCAAGGGAATAGTTACAACCACAATTAAAAGTTATGGATGGCAGATGAACCATAGTTACTCTTGCATTGAAATTCCCCACATAAACTGTATTAGCAACATCTGCAAGTAGGGGTTGCACGGAATATATCCCTCTCTTCTTTATTTGCATTTAATCAGCATTCCTAAGGCTGACTTAAATGATGTCACACTTACAGCTTCACAATGTGGAGGGGAAGAAATCTAGCTTCTACACTGAATGATAACACATTATCTTACATTCTTCCCTGCAAGGAGGGAGAACCATTCCTGTCAATGGTTACAAAGGCTGCTGAGCTGCTCCTGCTGAAAACTGCAGGGTGAGTTAATGAGGAAATCAGCTGATCTAAAGAGCTGCTCCTTGAAAGCCCTTGATGCAATCAGTACCTAGGCCTAAGCTGTGCTTCACTCTGCGTTAGCCAGCCGTGCTGATGGCCACAAGCTGCACCTATATTCAATAAGCAGAAAGTACGTGTGTGTTGTCACATTGTCTCCACAGGCTCAAAGGAGGCAGAGGGAGCCTCCAGACTCAATCTTCACCTTCATTCTGAGAGCACACCATGAAAATGGTATAAATTTCTTGTTTTTAATCCTACAATTATGGACCAGATGAGCACCCAGTTAATTTACTGAAGGCTGAAAATGCCTATAAATCACAGCATCCAGTAGCTCCAAAGAAACTAATCCAGGAGGGAGCGCTGGGATGCAGAGAGCACAACTGTGCAGCAGAAGCCAGGCTGTTGCTCTGGGATATGAGGATAGCCTGGCTATCCTTTCTGATGCGTATCCAATGTTGGCAACACAGAGCCAGACGCACTGGTCCTGTGCTCAGGTCTTCTGAGCAGATTATTCTACATTAAAAGGTAGGGTTTACCAGATCTATTCAGAAATAAAATCCAAGTGTTCTAAGTAGCCAAATATTCCACGTACTTGAGCCTGCCTGTCCCTTTTGTATTCTAAGAATTTTCATTTGGTTATCTTGATAAAAGTAGGTCTGAGAAAATCAGGCTCAAGGGAATAGGGAAGAGCTCTTGTTTGGTAACACTGTGTTCCAACAGAAAGAAGCAGATCTTCTGTTCAAGGAATGTGGCATTTTTCTCCTCTCATAAGCGGCAACACCTGGATTGGAACTCTCTGTGAATGGATATTACTGATTCTTCCCAAGTTGGCACTCATTTGTCACAGAGTGATGGCATTGGAAAAAAGATGCAACACGTTCCCTACTGCAAAATGCCAGTCTTTCCCATTTTAGGAGCTGAAAACTGTTATGCCATAATTTATCTCAAGTGTGACCGAGTTCCATGCATTCTAGACACCACCCATTTCATAGCCAGTTTGGATCAGCAGCTGCCCAAGTTCAGACATCCCAAGAATGAGATGATTAGTAGGCACCAGCATATCTTCACAGAAGAGCAATTGCATGCTTGTGTTAGGCTGTTAAAATTAGCCAGACTTACGGCTTTTGAAGTCAGAACTCTCTGCCTTTATTTGGGTGACCAGCCCAATGTAATTCTGTATCAAAGTGTGCCAAGAACATGGATCTCATCACTCCTGGGCACTCCACAGCTTTGCTCTCATTCTGACCTGAGGAAACAGGCTTAGGTCCAAATGTTCATGATACTTAGATTATGTTTTTTCAAAAAAGTATCCCAAGTTAAGTATTTTTTAGAGAAGGCTAACACTGCTTTACATTCAATGAAAGCTTTTTCAAATTCTGCATCCTTTTTTCCTGTCCATAGATTTATTGTTGCTTACCTACTTACTCAAGTGGAGCTTACTGATCAGTTTGCACCTGAATTACACTATTTTAGTAAATGCTTCTTGATTTTGTCCCCAAAAGAAACCTCTTTGCAGCTCAGGGAACAAAAGGGAGAAGCAGAAACAACATCCTCTCTATTTCTTCATCTGCCTTCTTTTCACCACACTGGGTACAAAATCAAAACGAAGCAGGACTGCTGCTCTGAGGGACCTAGATAGGCTGAAGGAAGGCAACAACAGGAACCTCCTGAAATTCAACAAGGACAAATACAAAGGCCTGCCCATTGGAAGGAAGAGCCAACCACACAGGCAGAGAACTGGCAGGCTTGCAGACTGCTCCACTGCAGTCACCTGGCCCATGATAGGGATTCACGCAGCACCACACATGCTGAACGTGTAGCACAGCACAAGCCACAGCCCTCCACACCCAGGAGAGCCCCTCCATTCACATCAGCTCACTCCAAACACACAGGCAAAACCTGACAACCCTGGATCAGACTTGCTCTTCATGACTACCCACATCACAAGAAAAGCACCACGTTGCCGGTGCTCATTCATCTTTTACAGGCCTGTCTCCTTTGTACTGCTGCTTCCAGTTTGATGGACATATTCCTTTTTGTCATGTGAGGTGGAAGGATTGTTAAGCAGTCCCTGTTCTGACATACAGAAACCTGTCCCTGTGCAGCTTGTAGCTCCACTACAGACTTTCTTGAGCAGAGTGGCATGAAATGTTTTGATCAGACAGTTTGTCACAAATTACAGATTCAGATGCTCTCAGCAACTGAAAGTGTCAAATCCTGTTTCCACCTTTTTTTTTTTTAATGGAACACTTGGAAATTTTTTACAGAAACAAAGTTTCTGAGCCCATCCCTAAACATATTTTCTCAACTGTTAAAAAAAATATTTAACTGCTCCAATAGCTATGAAAGCTGTTTGGTTTTACTGTTAGGTTGTTGTTTGTCTTTTTGCTCTTGATCAAACCCAAATAAATTAATTTTAGTGATTTTTCACTTAGGCCGCGAATACAAAAATCAGCTCTTTCCACAATTCTGCCCCTCAGGACAAGAAGAACAGTTTCCTTCTATAGCAGGAATTGACCACCAAATTTTCACACTCCAGTTAACTCCCACCAGAGTTAAATGAAAATTGATTTTTCTCTCGCTCCACTGCCTTGCCATGTTACCCTCCTGTATTTGCTTGGCAGCATAAAGAAGCTGTTCAAATTTAGTTGCTACTGGTGACTTAGGAAATTGTTTTATGATGCAATGCTTACAGTTCTCCAATTTAAGCCAGTTACCTACCTGGACTTCATATCTGCCAAGCCAGAACACTCATAATTGCTCTTTGGTTGATATAAATTCAAATAACATTAGGTCTGTTTGTCAAGCAGACAGGGCTCTGCTGATGTACTGCTCTATTGCTCTGAGAGACCAGAAGATTTCCTTGGCTAGGAAACACTTCAGAATTTTTTTTCTGACAGATTCATGCGAAAATGGAAGTCTCTAACGAGTTTTGCCCATGTTACATCTGATATTCAAACTTATTATCTACATCTAACATAGGAGCAGATGAAAAAATGTTTGACTCTAGAACAGCAGCAGGAAGTTCATCACATCCTTTTGAATTGCTCACTCTCTGCCAAAGCTGGCTCCTTGCTGCTGCTGATCCCAATCAGAACTGACCTGTCTGTGTGGCCAATCTGCCCAAGGACAAGGCAGTGGCCATCATGTCCAGCCTCACAAACGCATTCCTAGAAACAACAATGTCCACATGCCTGTCCTAGTGTCCCCAGTGTGAAAAGGCTTCCTGGAGAAAGTAGATGATAATTTCAGCCTACAAAAGGAGAGGCCCTTTATTTCCTCACAAAAAGAGAGAGGAAGTAGAGAAGAAGGAAGCTCTACCTGTTTTTATTCTATGCTTCTTCGCATCACCAACCCAATTTCAAGGAAACAAAAAAATCTTGGCTTTAAGCTAATAAAAACTGCAGTAGGTTCAACTCATAACTTGCCATTGCATAAAGTGATTCTTGGCCCTGTTGGATAAAATCCCACTTATTCAAAAGGGAAATAGGATCCCTGGTTAAGATACTGGTACAGGTTTTAAGAGATTTCAGTTCAAGCCACATAACCATCCTATCTGCGCCTTACTGATCTCCTCAGCCCATGCTCTCCTCAAATCCAAACTGCTTCAATATGAAATTCACTCTCAGGTACCAGTTTTGAGCACATTCTGAAAATAAATAAAAGGTTTAGCCTGGTCTACTTATGCGTGAAGGCCCATGGTCATCCTTCCTCATCATTTAGGAGCCCGTAAGTGCCCCAGGCTTTATGTGGGATGCAGGCTGCTGACCTATCCATAGGCAAAGCAGTCAGTATGGTAAGTGAGGATGTGTTCTGTATTTTATCTTGCTCTCCAGGCATTTCTGAGGACAAAAGGAAGTCTGCAAGCCTACTCTTTAGCTCGCCTATGGATAAAGTCAGCAGACAGGAGGGAAACATCCCATGTACTGCCAGCTGGGTACAATTCCGATTTAGGACTCACGATCCTAGACCCAGATTAACCTTTTCCTAAGTATTTTGTCAGCTATAGGAACTTCTGTAATGCAAATAGTAACAAAGCACTATCTCTCAGGAATATGAGAACAGCCAGTTTTAAAGTCTTTAAAAGACTTTTTTTTCCAGCTGAATCATCCACACACATCATCCTTCTCTGGTTTTCAAGGAAGCAACACACAAATAACTAAAGGCATTCCAAAGGCATTTAAAACAAGTTAAAAGGATTTGCCTGAGTTGAAAGAAGGTTTATAGAATAGCCTGAAATATTTAGGAGTCTAGTATCTCTTCCTTTGCAAATGTGAATGAAATGTATGAACATTCAGACTATGCTTTGCTTCAACCTCTCTTCCATTTGATCTTTTTGTTCAGAGTCAACAACAGGAGAGGTCCACCTTTCCTCCAGGGGGATGATTTATAAAAGTAAACTTGCAAAAGTTTTTGTTCTTTTTAACTGTTTTCTTCATGCTAAATTACATGAGCCTGCAAAGAAGATAGAAATCATTAAAACTCGGAGAAGAGGCATTAGATTTAATCCCTTCTCTTATCAAATTTCTGTACAATATATTTCCTAAATTATTCAGTGTCAGGTGATAAGCCTTACTTGTCAGGTTGAGTCTCATCATCAGGAAATTTATTATGGAAGCTTCATTTTCCATTCCTTAACTTAATCCTATTACTCCTTAATTTAATCTTATTACAACCAGGATTGTTGCTGCTAGCCATGTCCACATATCAGCACTGAGACGAAGAGTTACTTTAGAATGTGGAAACTCAAATAATTTTATTACAAGTCTCAGAGCAGCACAATTTTTAGGTTGGGTCTGTTCCAGGGGGTGATTCATCTCATGCATGGAGAGGTTGGCACACTAATGCTAGTTTACCTATGCCTGTTAATTGGTGTTCATCAATTAGGATTGTTTAAGTAATTTTTCTGAGCCTACGGGAGGGATCAGACCTGGCACAGAACATCTACAATCATAGCAAAATAAAGAAAAATTGCTTCTTTGCACTCCTTTTGAACATTTCAGAAATTCCCCATGGGCTTGCTTTAGCTCTGAGGTATGATCTTGGGTTAATAGTTTTGATTAAGGCAATGGAGGAAAAGGAAAGAGAAATTAGAAGAGAAATAATATCTCAGATCAAAACAATCCTTTCTGCAGCTTTATTTCACTGTTCTGTGTAATTCCCAGTTGCTGCTGAAACAGAGGTTGGCTGCTTTTCCACAGCAAAGCTTAAACACATATATTGTGTATATAGACACAGATGCAGATAAATATATATTACACATAGGCTATTAAACCTGCAAATCCAAGCATGTGCAAGTACAATAATGCCAGATTTAAGGTTACCCTGCTCATGCTGTGCATGTGTTATGAGTCAGCTCCAAACAACAAGATCACATGGTATTTTCCTAAAGACCTGTGATGATTCAGTGCTTAAGTCTGTACCTCCGTGGTTCACAGAAGTGTGGGTTAACCCCTCCACTTGCAGAACTGTAATGAACTTGTAGATTCTTCTAAATTCCTCATCATAAAATATAGAGATAAAGGAGAAAGCAAAAGGTGTGACCCAAGTAAAAGCCCTGCCAAAATTCCCGTTTTGTTTCAAGCTGTGGGAGTACCAGAGCTGCCTGCTCAGAAAGATATGAACTATTCTGCCTTAAGTTTTCAAATTCAGCCATGAACAGATTTTCCAACTTGGACTACTTCAGCCCAGATGATTAAACTGTAGTAAGGAAAAAGATATTATACCATGAAGCAACTATACCATGGCACGGGACCCAGAAGGCCTCTGTGTACTCTTGTCTTTGCCGCAGAGCAACTACAGACCTCTGAGCAGTGTTGTGCCCTTGTTTCCTCACTTGTTCTCTCTGTGAATGGTACAAGCAGGCAGCATTTCCATTCTACTCCTGACAAAAGACCTCACCTATTTTATAGAGCCATGCCCAAAGTTCTGATTTTATGCAAGGTAGTCTGAACTCCACCTCAAGCCTGCCCCAAATCAGTTTTCTCTTAGCATCCCCTTATACGATCTTTTTCACTTTTGATCTCGAGCATCACATTCCCTCTCATACACTAGAACTGATTATCTACCAAACATTTATTCAGCAGTAATTCTCTTGCCACATCAAACCTGGGAGGTTTATCATTGAATCATTAAATGATCAGTAGAAAGAGACCTTTAAGGATCACCTAATCCAACTCCCCTGCCATGGGCAGGGACATCTTTCATTAGACCAGGTTGCTCAAGGCCCCATACAGCCTCAACCCCATTATTTCCAATGATGAACACCTTGAACATCTTACGTAAGTCTTAATTAGAATTGTCTATTGGGATAGGAGAGAGTTCAATTTTGCATATTACCTGTATATACTGAGAATCATTTCATTTCTGAGAAAGGGAAAAGAGGTATCTTAATGGAGTCTGAAACTCTGATGCAGCTCTGACCTTGACCTGGTGGCTGAGGCCATTTCTTCATGGTGGGATATGTTCCCCATGTCCTTGGCCATACATAGGTGGTGTTGATAGGACTTTGTTGTGCACCTCTCTCAGATTAACTTCTTCATGTATCCTGTAAATTGAGACAGCAGTTACCAGGAGCATCATAGCTTCAAGCTCTTCCACAACTCCAAAACCTGTATTATTTTTCATTTTAGACGGAGTTGAGATTGCAAACCAGAAAGGGCAGATTTACAAGGAAGGGTACATTTGAATTTCTAATACCCAAACTTCTATTTGGCCTGGACAGGGAAGCTGAAATAGCCAAAACCTGGTTACTAAAAAGACTTATAACTTGCTGCTATAAATCTTATCCTTTGTTGGGACAACCCTATTGTCCCTAGTGTGATAAACAGCGCAACAATCTTATCAGGGAAATTAATTCCATATTCTGCATATCCGTTACCTAAAGTCAGTAAAACTACTAAGAAGGAGCATTAATAGCCTTAAATTGGATTGATTGCTGAGGAATCAGCATAACATTAGAGTAAGGAACTTCTGCTTCTTTAGTAGAATAAAACCCAAAACTGTAGCATTGGTTTATTCAGCCCCATTTACAATCCCTGTAGCAAACCGAGCTGGAGGTCACCACCGCAGAAAGCCTTTGTTCACCTGGTTTCTGAGCTTGTGGCCAGGAACAAAAGAACTTTTATTCATGCATGGTACCAACAGAGGGGACAAATTTCTTGTTGGGGAAAACAATCAGAACTTGAATGACATCACCAGAGATTTGGTTTCAACTGAATTTCAACTAGCATAAAGCACTTTGAAGGTTGCTGCCAAATGAGTCTGATTTTTGCAGTAAACCCTTTCCTAATTTATAGCCATGTTAATGGGAACCGAATTTATCTAAATGTGTGTCTGTTTGTATCATAAACTCAGAAATCCCGTCACTCAGCTATCTACTGAGCAAAAGTGGCCCCTGGGGACTGAAGATCAGGCATGGGCTCTCCGGTGGTTTACACACTTCCAGTTTAATTAAGTTTTGTGTGAGATGACAGAGCTCCTCAGTGTAAACTGTGGTACCTGGAACCGGGGAGAAAAGTGACCTCATCTAACTCCATTATGCAACGGCCCATGTGACTCTGCAGTCATTTCTGATGGTCTGTGGCATTTAGCAGTTGGCTGTGGCGTGTCTAACCCCCACAGAATTGCTGAGAAGACAAATGTCCTTACAGGAAAATGTAGTTAACAGCACGATGGGTTGCAGGGCAGATGGATGAAATGAGCAGCTAGAAATGAGCAGCTGCTACAGTGACATGTCTCCCTTGACACAACCTTGCCAAGCCAGGATGACTGTACTCTCTGCGTGTGAGGGAGCTCTAAGTGGAGATATTGCCATGTCTCCACTTGTCTTGAAGCAAGCAGTGTACCTTTCTGAAGCTCATCTGTTAAATTTTTTAAGATCCCAGCTGGATTTACATTAATTTGCAAGGAAATATATTTGTTCTGTTCGCTGGCTCATAAACACTTGACCGCTCTGTGAAAAGCCCTTAGTTCTTGTATAACCTATTCAAGCAAGAAGATCTGTGAAAACAATGGTCTGCAAGCTGCTCCCATGACACAGAGCACTGGGGTTGAGTGGGTGCTGTTCATGCCTACGTGGCAATGCATCAGTGTCTGTGTGGTCTCAAAACACTAAAAGCCCACTGTGTAACCTAAGGCAAAGTATTTTGGACTCTATCAGAGTTTCTGAGCAACTTCAGTAGACATGAAAAACTGTCTGCCTGGGAGCTGTCAGCCATTTCCATAAAAACTTGTAAATAAGATGACAGTGACTTTTATGAACTTGTTCATGAAGTTGTGCCAGCTTCTCCAGTACATCTGTGTCCTTCAGGATCTTTGCTAGACAAGCGTACTGGGCCTGGCTGGGATGGAGTTACCTTTTCTCCTAACAGCCTGTGTGGAGCTATACTTAGACGCTGTGGCTGAAATGGTGTTGGTAACACAACGTTTTGGCTGTTGGTGCACAGAGCTTACACAGCATCCGCAGTTTTCTCTCTTTCCTCCTCTGCCCACCTCACCCAGCAAGTTGGCTGCGGGTTGGCAAAGGGTTGAAAGGGGTCCCAGCCAGGACAGTTGATTGCAGCTGACAACAGAAATATTCTATACCATATGACATCATGCTTAGCAGTAAAAGCTCAGAGGAAGGAGGAAGAACGGGGCATGTTAAGAAGAAATTCTTCACTGTGAGGGTGGTAAAGGCACTGTAACAGGTTGCCTCATCCCTGGAAGTGTTCAAGGCCAGGCTGGATGGGGCTCTGAGCAACCTGCTCTAGTGGAAGGTGTCCCTGCCCATGGCAGGGGGTTGGAATTAAATGGTCTTTAAGGTCTCTCCCAACCCAAGCCAGTCTGTGGTTCTGTGATTCTGTGATGCTATGTTTGTGGTTATGGCATTTGTCTTCTCAACTAAAGCTGAGGTCCTCCTTGCCAAGAAGTAGCAAAATATTTGCCTGCCAGTGGGAAGTAGTAATAAATTCCCTTTTTTTTTCCCTGCTTTGCCTGTGCATGCAGCTTTTGCTCTCCCCGTTAAACTATCACTAGCTCAAACCACAGATCTCCTCACCCTCTTTCTGTTTTTTCCCCATCCCACGAGGGAGGGGAGTGAGCAAGCAACTGGGTAGGTGTCTGTTAGCCAGGGTCAACCCACAAGAGTCTGTTCCAAGTGCAGTGTGGGGCCTGAGATAACAGGTTCAATTTGAGCATTCCACCAGCAGTCAGAGCTGTTAACCAGTAGGTCCCGTGCTGGTCATGCAGCTTGTGTTCTTTACTGTATACTACAGCCCAAAGCTGCTTCTGCTGTTTGCGGTGGTGCTTACTGCTTTACTTCACTGTGCCTGGACACCTTTTGATAAAGGCAACGGCCACGTGCCAGGGCTGGCATGCGGCCCTGGCACTGATGCTCTTCGTGTGCTCTGTGAGCTCTTCTGCGGGAAGCATTAGGGATTACACCTCCCTCTGCTCCTCTGGGAGGGATGTGTCCAGCTCTTCTGCACGGGATTCCAAGTTCCCCGTACGTCATCATGCATGCTGTTTGGTCATGTTCTCTAGCATCATTGGATTGCTGTTGGGTGTGCGGAACCTGGCTTGGTCCTGGCAAGAGTAAACTTGTCTGTGAGGTGACAAAGAAATGTGCACCAAGGTGGCCAGTTGCTGCTGGCAGGGTTTGTGGGAGGATTTGGGAAAGTGCCTAGAGCAGTTATCATCTCCAATAGCCCAAGGTTTTACACTTGAACAGGCACATAAACCTGTTGAACTGGCACACCACTTGAAGGAAGGTGCCTTGCCTGACCCCATGAGACCCAAGAAGTTCTGGCAATGTTTTTGGGCTTGGCCTGTGCCTACTGAGCCTGAGCCCAGCACCATCAGAGGAGGCAGGATGAGGGAGTGACAAAGTCACTCAGGAGGGGGTAATAGCTCAGGCCATCAACCCCAAGTTTTAAAGGAGCTGCAAGATCTGTAGAAAAATTACAGCCACAATCCAGGTGAGCGGATTGCTGCCTGGTTGCTCCAATGTCAGGATACTGAGGTCTGCCATCAGGAGTTAGCTAGCAAGCCAGGCAGCTGGGATCCCTAAGTAGAGACACAGGGACTGACGACGGCAAGCTTTGGACATAGTTCCTGGTGACAATGAAAGCCAGTTACCCCCTCACGGATGCCTTGGTACAATGCCTGGGCAAGTGAACCACCACGTTAAAAGGCATCCAATGCTTGAGGGAAGTAGAGGTGGTGGGACTGCACCCAGTCTATGTGCAGAAGGTGTACGTAACTCACCAGTCTTGTATGCCAACACCGTGGGGCTGATGCGTCGGACAGATCCCGAACCACTAACTGCAGAGTGACTCTTCCAATGGCTCCCAGGGTTCAAAGAGAACTTCCCCTCCTCCCCCTGAACAAACGTCTGGGTCTCAGCTGCCAGAGATGCCCCACAGAGAAGTCTGTCCTGCCAGAGGGAAAGGGCGCTCCAGGGCATGCCATGCCAGCCTGTGGTTCCTCCTGCACAATCAGGAGGATGAAGAAGTGGAACAATGTGCTCACCTCAAATCTAGAAGCCCACATACATGGACTGCAAGGAAGACCACTGCTACAGAGCACCTATCCAAGAAGGCTGATTTGATGGCCTGGCATGTGATCCACAGAAGTAGAAGGCTTTGTTGGACACTGCTGCACAGCGTACCCTAACATCATCAGATTACAAAGGAGCAGTATCCATCTAGATTTCTGGAGTGACCTAGACTGGGAATGGCAGGGTCAGTTATCTGTAGCTTAGAGAGCCCATGAAAGATGAGGACATCTAGGGAAAGATGCAATATGTGGGTGGGCTCATGACTGAGATGCACCTGACCACTGAAGCATCACACAGGTGGTAGATGGCAGTTCTGTGAAGGGCAGAGAGAGGGTAATTCAGAAAGGTGGGCAAGAGGAGCATCAGCCAACACAGCAACAAAGTCTTTTTTCCATAACTATTTTCCACACTAGAATTGTATTGCCTTTGTTTGCATGCAGAATCTACACACTGAGACTTCACAACGGTGAGCTGCTGACGCAGGGTGTGGGCTTCTCTGTACTACAAGATTAAAAAGAACAAGCAGTAGCTTCTGATGATACAAGTCAGCATGGTTCCATCAACTGCAGCCACCTCACCGTCTTAGACAAGACTTAATCAAATACATCTGTGATCACTCTCCTATTATTCCTTCCCACTGGGGTCTCAGTGTTATTCAAGACACCGACAAGGTTGAAAATCAACATCATGTCAACCACAGCTTCAAGGTCTGTCTGTCCACAGTCCATACTCCATCTAAATTTAATTTGGTAAGATTTATCTGAGTTTGATGTAAGTAAATTAATCATGCAGAGCACTGACCTATCCTACCCCAGGCTCCTGTACCCCACCCTGCATGTTTATTTGGAAGGTAATCCAATTTTCTGCAAATGTGCTTATCTAGCTGGAAAGCAACTGTGATAGGTACCTCAGGAGGAAAAAAGCTTTCCAGAATACATGGCTCAGTGATCACTTTTGTATGAGGAATACAGAATCTATTGTACCGTTGTTGTTGATCTGCACTGGAATTATTTGCTTGCTCCCCACTCTTTGTCTCCATATCTCTGTGAAGCACAGTTAAGCTCCTAAGCTCCAGTCAGTTCAAAACTGGGTAGAATGCACCAGCCCTTTTCTCTGAGTTTCCCATAAAGAGCTTAAGCAGCTCTGGAGAGCTGCTGGGTAACAACCTCCTGCCTGCAAGGTACCTTTGGCAAACGAGAGTGAAATCCTGAGAGATGTTTACCAGCATGATGCTGAAGCACAAGAGCCCACTGAGTAGCCAGCAGTGCCATAGCCCGGCTTTGTAATGCAGAAGAGTCAGAGCACAACACATTGACCTGAGTAGCAATGGTAAAAGAGACACTGTGGAGGTCTCGTGTTCCTAAATATATACAGTCACAACCAGTGCTGAAACAATTAGACGACAAAACTAGGATTAATTGCAACTATCTTCGAGACACAAGCAGAATCTTCTGTCCCTCTCCAGGCTGTTGGACCTCACTCACCTTTGCCTCCCAAGCTGTATCTTGCACTTTGGCTTTGTTTCTTTGTGGTAAGAGAGGGATCAGAGCCAGTTTTGCTTCCCAGCAATATTCCCCTCTTACCCCATGAGGTGAAGAAGAACAGAGCTGGGAGGGAGGTGCACTGGTGGATGCTGGGGCAGGGATAATAGATGGATGGTCCCAACACTAGGCAGAGAATGTGTCCTGTTATTTTCCCTCTTTCCAGCCATCTCGTTGGTTTCAACACTTTTCTCTTGGGGGTCCACATCCACTTGCCTTCCCTGTTTTCATCTGTTTCAGAGAAGAGCCTTCTACCCTACAGCACCTTGCAGAGTATGGCAGCATGAAGTAATCCCTGCTGCAGACCCTCACCCAGACAAATGGACTGACAGTACAGAGATGTGTGACTTGTGTGCGTGCAAAAGTGTTCCACTGTGTGTGGAACAGCCAGCTGAGAGCACAGGGATAGCTGTCCTCCACGGAATGCGTACAAATGAGAATGCAAGAGAGCAGAAGGGTGAGATGATCAGAACAGACAGTCCCGACGCCAGCCCATCCGGCTGTAGGCTGCTGCCCTCCGATGGCAAACTGGGACAGCAGTCCTGATCCAGAGCAGCTCTCTCTGTTGCTGAATCGTATCGAGTTCCGCTGCTGTTTCGGCTGACGGAAATCACAGCTTCCAAACACCCAGTTCGCCATCGCGCTGTTTGCCTGAAGCAGAAAATCAGCACCCTGGGGCACGCAGCCTCTCTGCCCCGCCAGGGAAGCCTCTGCGGATGAAAAAGGCTGTGTGCTGCTCAAGGAGCATTTGCCGTCCTGAGCCAGCGTGCGACACCGTTAGCGTTGAACAAAAACATCCCCGCAGAGAGGGCGCGGATCTGCGGCTCTTCTCCCTTAGTGACAGCCCTTTGTTGCTATTGTTGGGCTTTGTTTCTAATGTCTGTATCGCGGCAACACAGGAATTGTTGACTCGTGGGCCCACGAGAAGTTCATGAAGTTCAACAAGTGCACGGGGCTGCATCTGCTGGGTGCAATCCCATATATGAGCACAGACTGGGAGAGGAATTTACTGAGAGCAGCTCTGAGGAGAAGGACTTGAGGGCTCTCATGTATGAAAAGCTGAACACAACGTGGCAACGTGTGCTCACAGCCCGGAGCCCCAGCTGTGTCCTGGGCTGCATCCAAAGCAGTGTGGCCAGCAGGGCGAGGGAAGGGATTCTGCCCCTCTGCTCTGCCCTTGTGAGACTCCACCTGGACTGCTGTGTCCAGCTCTGGGGTCCTCAGCACAAGAAGGATGTGGACCTGTTGGAGCAAGTCCAGGGGAGGCCACAAAGACAGGCTGGGAGAGGTGGGCGCCTTCAGCCGGGAGGAGGCTTCAAGGGAAACCCCGCTGTGGCCTTCCAGCACCTTGGGGGGCTTATGAAAGAGAGACTTTTTGAACGAGCCAATAGTGACAGGACATGGGGCAATGGTTTTAAACTGAAAGAGGACATGTTTAGATTAGATATTAGGAAGAAATTCCTTACCGTGAGGGGGGCGAGACATTGGCACAGGTTGCCCAGAGAAGGTATACCTAACCTCTAATAATAAGAAGGTATTAGATGCAAACATCATACTCCTTTACTGCCCCGTTACATTCCTGGTGAACCAATAAATTAATTCAGCATGAATATTAGACTTACATATATTTCTAAAAAAAAAAAAAAATTGCAGCTTTATGTTCACACAAGCCACTGAAAGTGAGAGATTTGGATTAGATATAAGGAAGAAATCCTTTACTGTGAGGATGGTGAGGCACTGGCACAGGTTGCCCGGAGAAGCTGTGGGTGCCCCATCACTAGAAGTGTTCAAGGCCAGGCTGGATGGGGCTCTGAGCAACCTGGTCTAGTGGAAGGTGTCCCTGCCCATGGCAGGGGTTTGGAACTAGCTGGTCTTTAAGGTCCTTTCCCTGCGCATCACAGAGCGCAGCAGGGCCGCCGGTGCGGCGCCGGCTGAGGCCGAACATGGCGGCCGGAGGGAGCGCTGGGCTCCTCCCATCCACACGGGGACGCTGCGCCGCCGTCTCCGGCCGAGCCCTGCCATGCGGCCGCGGACTACAGTACCCAGCATGCCCCGCGGGGCCGGCCGGAAGCGGCAGTGAGCGGGCGGAAGCGGTGGGCTGGAGCGCCATGGGGGGCGCCGGAAGCAGCGCAGTCGTCCGCGCTTTGGCCGGTCCTCTCCTGCTCCCGCTCCCGGCCCGGTTGCCCCCGATTCCTCGCAGAGGTGAGAGGCGCCGCAGCGCCGTGCTCCATCCCCCGGCCC
>VZTI01004017.1:177414-198408 GCA_013397865.1 Struthidea cinerea | reverse complement strand
GCGCCGTGCTCCATCCCCCGGCCCGCTGGCAGCCCCCGCGCGCGGGCGGGCAGGCGGCCCCTCGGGGTGGGCGGCTGCCGGGGTCGGGTGGCCCCGGGCCGGGTCTGTGAGCGGCGCTGGGGCTGCACAGGGCGCTGGCCGGACTCGGTGTGTGGGAGTGGCGGTGGCGGCCGTCCCTGAGGCGCCGTGTGAGGGAGCGCTGAGCGCCTTCCCCCGGGGCTGTAACAAGGGGTGAGTTACACGGCCGGGAGCAGCCGGGTGAGCGGCGTATGGGGCTGTCAGGGGGGGTTCGGGACGGGAGGAGCGGTGGGAATTACCATGGGGCTGCAGGAGGGCATCACCGAAAGGTGTCTCAGGTAGGGTTTTGTGCAGTGATTTTCTCAGCCCCGGGCTGGGAGAGGAGCATCCAGTCGAGACTGCAGGAGTGGAGCGGGGCGACAACAGCAGCGTGGCGAGGCAACCAGAACTGTAATATCAGCTTTCCTGAGACAGTGTCTCTGCAATGTAGCTGTTCAAATCAAGGAAAAAATCCACCAATGCGTTTAGAAGACAAGAGTCGTGCGTTTAAAAGCTGGTACAGCTTCATGAGAACGATGTTTTGAGTTGGTTTTCATTATTTTTCTGTAGTATTCGATGCGTCTTTAATACAGTCATTGATTTGGGTGCTGTGGCTGGTTTCGTTATAGCAAGATCTTTACAGTACTTGTAGCACATAACTTGATTTATCTAGTAGTAGCACAATATAAATTCCCTGTTTAAATGATACAAAGCTTTTGAGTAAAGGTTTGGATAAGACACAGAACAACTTGGTTAAGTCAGAGAGCCAGCAATGCATAAAGTTTTGAATAAGCATGGATTAAGAAGTAACAGGGCTGCTTAGATAACAAAGAATTAATCAGAACAAAATCTGTAATATGCAAAACCACACAAACATAAGGTGAAGAGAATCATATGCTTGAAATAAAAGTAGGAGAAGCAGTGAAACCTGCTTGTGAGAAGGCACGTCATAAATAGAGTGGATCTTTAACTAATACCTGAGGTTAACTAATACCTATTTAGAGATTAGATATACCTAATCTCTGAGGTATTAGATGCAAACATCGTATCCCTTTACTGCCCAGTTACTTTCCTGGTGAACCAATAAATTAATTCATCATGAAAATTAGTCTTGCACATATTTCTAAAAAAAAAAAAAGTTGTAGCTTTATATTCACACAAGCCACTGAAAGTGAGAGGTTTGGATTAGATATTAGGAAGAAATTGTTAACTGTGAGGGTGGTGAAGCACTGGAACAGATTGTACAGAGAAGTTCTGAATGCTCCATCCCTGGAAGTGTTCAGGGCCAGTTTGGATGGGGTTCTGAGCAACCTGGTCTAGTGGAAGGTGTCCCTGCCCATGGCAGGGGGTTGGAACAAGATGATCTCTAAGGTCCCTTCCAACCCAAACCATTCTGTGCTTCTGTGACAAAATTAAAAGGTGTTGGAATTAAGGCTCAGCAGTTTAAATAAAAGAGCAATGAATGCTTAATTGCATGAAGTTGTTCAGTATTTTACAAGTAAGAAAATTGTTTAAGTGATGTTTCCCAAATATTATAAGACAATTGGCTGTGGGAATTTATTTGTGTTGTATCAGGATGCTGGTCTCTTGTACAGTTACATGAATGTACTTATGATAGATCTGTGAGTCCTAGTTGGTGTAAATTTCCTGTGGAAAAGGGATTGATGGTTTCTGGCATGTGCTGCAACCCAGCTTTTTATTGCAACATCCATGCAGCTTTTCTGTGATGAAAGAAATTAAAATTAGTATATTGCATAATAAGACAATCAAGATTAAGGCATGTTTTGTTACTTCCAGGTTTTGCTGCCACGTTCGTTAGGAAGTCATATGATGTCAGAAGGGTTGATATCACGCCCCTGGAGCAGAGGAAGGTGACTTTTGATACCCATGCTTTAGTGCAGGAGCTGGAAGCCCATGGTAAGTGATATCAGATAAATAAAGGAAAACTTTTAATATTAAGTAGTGTAACTTGGAGCACTATCAGTTTCCCCAGAGTACCAGTACCTGGTGGTATAAAATGTTTTGGCAGCCTCTTGAGGAGACTGGTGAAGGAGAGGCATCTGATGCTGTGCCATACAAATAACTACTACATTAGATTTACCTCACTGGTAGCTCTAGACGGGTTTATGTAGTGACTTCCAGCTGAGAAACATAACACAGGTAACAAATGTAAAGCAACAGTAACAGTTCAAGACTTTTATAGCAAAAATGAAGTTCCTAAAGAAATTCCTTCTACTAGCCTGCTAATAATAATGAAGAGGTTTTTTTCCTAATTAGAAATATTTTCAGCAGCATGATGCTGTGATACATTCTTAATGCCTGCACTTTTGTTGTGAGTGAGACTGGCTAAAATCAGGTGAAGGGTCCATCTAGCCCTGGGTTCTGACCCCTGCAGCAGCTGTGAGTCAGAGCCTGCAGAGGAGTATTACAACAGGGCAGATGTATGTCACACATCCCCTTGTACTTTCCAAGTTTCCAGTTTCTGTCACCCCAGAGATATTTTAAATCAGATGTGAGTTTTAGTAGCCGTCATTGGAAATCTTTCCACAAGTTTATTCTGTCCCTGAGCCACTATAAACTGATTACTATCCGAAACATCCTTGCTCATGGAACTTCAGACATCCGTATCTTTTGTTTATGCAGAATCTGGCATCTGTGAGGTGAATTTGATGCCCAGTCAGCTCTTTTGTGGGACGAAGGAGTGAACATTTAATCTCTCATGTCACTCACGATTATGCAAACTTCTGTCATATTGCCCCATCATTGTTTTCCAAACAGAAGAATCCTAGCTTGTTGCATTTTTTCTGAAGCAGTAGATTTTCCATATTTTTGATTGTTCATGATGCCCTTCTGTTCATATGTTCTGCTTCTCACATTCCATTCCATTTCATGTTTTCAGGGAACAGTGCTGGCATTACTTGACAACTGAATGTCCTATGGATTTGAATAGTAAAGTTGTGTCTGTTGTGCTCTCTGTTCCTTTTCATAGTAATTCCAAAGGGTTTGGTTTGCTTTACTGATCCCTACTAAGCATTGAGCTGATGTCTTCATCAGACTAACAACTATCTTTTAAAATCCCAAGCGACAATAGGAACCTTGTACAGTTGGAGGTTAGGATTGTTTCCACTATTTGGGTCTCATAATAATAATATATGTTGATAGTTAAAAGACAATAGTCTGCTAACAATGTTTATTTTTTTCATGCCTGTCAGACTTGACAGTCTGTACTTCCCTACATCTCTCTAGAACTGTGTTTAAAACCTGGCATTGTTATTTTCCAGTCCATGGGTAACCACGGTAGGCTGTGAAATGTTGCTTGTCTCAGGGACTGATTCAGCTATTTCTTCTTTGAGTTCCTTTACAACTTGTGGAGTGGAGTCTGTCTGGTGGTTGTTACTCAGTTTAATTTGTTCCATAACTTCTACAAATACTTCAGTACCACAGTGACAGGTCTTTATAGGCAAAACCAAGAAAGTGAGAGAGCCATTTTAGTTTTTCCCAAGCTTTAGGCAGTTTTCAGGCTCCAGTCTCTTGCTTATATAAATTTTCCCACATTTTCTAAATTTTCACAAAACACAGTCGTTTCTTGCTGTGGAGGAAGAGCAAAATAAGGAATTGGCAAGGGCTTAAGTAACCCTGGAAATTGAGAGAAACTGAAGCAATACTATCACACCTTCTAGTGGAAGGAAGCTGTCATAAAGCACGTGTAGCTTTTTTAAACCAGTGGTGCACCTGGACAGTACCAGTATACTAGAAGGGAGCAGTAGCATAGTTCTCTAAATAATGTGCCTTGAAAGCATTTTTCAATGTTAATTTAGCCCACTTCATAAAATGGGGTAGTTGAAACACGATAGATCAGTCAGGTTGCTGAAGATAAATCTCTAGGGCAAAAGCTCTCAGCACTTGACCAGATACAGCTAAAATGAGAGCAATTTTTTTCCCCGTTATTCACCACACATCATCTTTAACACTTCAAAATCACACCAAGCTATGGACAAAGTGTACTTTTTAGCATCAGAAAGCAAAAGTCCCAGTTTGAGTTCATTCTGCAGGCAATGGATGCAGCAGTTTAAAAATCAGTTTTGCATATGTTCCTATCTGTGCAGGACAGTTTCAATACGTGCAGAATTACTTGTTGTTATTCTATAGAATGCATGCTTTGTAGCTCAAGGTAAGTTCAGTTTTAAAAGAATTTGTGGAAGTTCATTATGAAGTAAAGTTTTGCTAAATTATTTTTACAATGCATGAACGGCTGGATCCTGTATGAAGAAATTTGGTCTTTCTGTCAGCTGTGTGTATAGGCTTTCAGTATGTTAAAAGGTACTGTGCTTCAGATTTTTGCAGCATTAAGTCTGTTTTTTTCTAGTTGAAGTTGCAGTGACTGGCTCCTGGCTGTCAGTTTCCAGTCACTGTGTGAATTCCCATGTGCCACTGTGGTTAGGTGTGGTGCTTGAGCATCCCAGGTTACTATACATCTCTTGCTCCTCATCCGTATTTTTAATATCACCTTAACTTGTCATCCTTCAATTGTCCCCCAGGCTTTGGGAAGGAGCAAGCACAGACCATCGTGTCGGCGTTGATAACCCTGTCCAATGTCAGCTTAGACACCGTCTATAAGGACATGGTTACACAGGCCCAGCAGGTAAAAACTCAGCTGTGCTGTGTAGCTGTAAACACAAGTGAGCGCCTCTCTCTAGTACTATGAACACCTCACTGTGCCAGGTTTTCCTAAGTTTCACGTGGGATTTTAACAGATAGTTATAGGCCCTGACCAGCTTCCACTGAAGTCTGACTACTTCATTGAACACAGTGAAGTTTTTACAATTCCTGGGAAAACTTCAGTTGCATTTACACTAAGGAGCTAATATGCCTCACGCCATCTTAAAATATTCATTATCAATACTGACTACACTGTAAAAACCAGTGTTTCTGCCTAATACCATTCCATGCAAATTCTATTTGGGATGCTGACTTTCGTTGCATATAATAGGATTTCCAATGAGAAAGGTTTTAATTTTGATTAAGAAAAAAAAAAAAAACACAGAGACAGAAGTTCTTGTCTTCTTCTGAGATTTAGAGGAAAAGAAAAAAAAAGGTAGACAACTTATATTACAAGTAAATGCTAGTAAGATAAAAATCTGTTAGAAGAATGGCTCAGCAGTTCAAATAAAATAGCAATGAATGCTTAATTACATTAAGTAATTGAAGAATGGCTCATAATTTCAGCTAGCACAGCCTTCTGGAGCAATGATCAAAACCATCACTGTGCATCAGAGAATCCCACAGCAGTGTGTCATTTTCCATGCTAAATAGTAGGGTAACTTCTTTATGCTGGGTGAAGGAGTAGTGCTTTCAGCATTTTAAAATACTGAGTATGTTCCTTTATTTTCTGGTTTGTTTTTTTCCATGTGTTTATAGGTAGTGGTTGAATTCTGAATTTGTTAGTTCAAACTCCAGGAAGGCTTTTTTCAGTGCTTTTTAGCAGTGTTTTACTTGTGTCCATCAGACTTTGAAGCTGACAGTATGATACTCCTGTCATTAAGTCTTTCGCTTTCAATGAGTTTGTAGGCAAGAAATGGAAGTGCTTATTGAGAGTTGCATTCAGACCTACAGTTAATGCTCCTGAGGCTGCTGAGTGTTCATTGAAAGTGGAAGAGGCTGCAGGACTGACCTGTAGCTTCAGGTCTATTTCACTTTATCGTGACTTGGACTAATACCTCTGACCTTCTGGCTTAAATTCAGAGTTGGTGTATTAAAGCAACAGAAAAAGCACAAACCTCTTGAGTCTTTCAAACAAACTGCTGGTATTAAATTGTCTGTTTCTGTCACATTCTTGGTAGAAAGACTCCTCACTTTTGTACTTTGCAGTAGCTAATTGCATAATTTCAGACCTAAACATTTTTCCTTTACTTGGCAGAAAGAGTGCACCTTAATCAATGGCATGTTTCATTTTTCAAAGGAAATAACATTACAGCAGATAATGGCACATTTGGACTCCATTCGAAAAGATATGGTCATCCTGGAGAAAAGTGAATTTGCGAACTTGAGAGCAGAGAATGAGGTACTAATACATATTTTCATTAAGCAGTTTAATTGCAGTATTTGTTGCGTTTTACCTGTTGTACATTTTTGTGGAACAAAATACGAATGTAAAGTAATTCTAGGTACTTCTATCGGAATTGAAGAGTCTGTATGTTACAACTTCAGAGATCACATAAAAATGTATTTCACATGCTAAGACCTCCTCAGATCTTCTGTAAAGGATTCTAAGATGTGTACATTTTTTTCATCTTCTGTAATTTTATTTAAGGGTAACTGCTAGTTTCTGGCCATTAACCATACAGTGCAGGGAGAGGAGTCAGCCATTCCTTTGCAACAGTTTAATTGATTTGGTGATTGAGACACGTTTTGCTTCTACTTCATGGCATTTTGGTATTTCTCTGCTGTCTTTAGACTCAGAATAACAAGATCATCATTGTTACAAAATAATTCCTTTATTTTGAACAAAATCCGCAGCAGATTATATATGCCTGTACATTCGAACACATTAGTTAGGATATTTAATCAAGAACAAATTGCCCCATTGGGAGGAGAAATGGGGGGGAGAATAATTGCATGGATGCAGTGATAACACTTACATGACTGATTCATTTGGTTAACGGTTTCCTGAATTTGTAAAAATCTTTTTTTTCTCCTCTGCTCTTAGAAAATGAAAATTGAATTAGATCAAGTTAAACAGCAGCTAATGGTAAGTAAACAGCAAGTACCTACACACTCCCATTAGGGAGAATAAATAACTATTTTCATAATCTTCATTTGTTTTAAAGACTGAAACCGGTAAAATCCGAGCTGACAGCAAGCTAGACATAAACCTGGAGAGGAGCAGGGTGACAGATATGGTAAGTTGGTCTGTGAAGATGCCCTTATTAGCTCTGTGTTGTGTTTCTGTTGCTACAGTTGTGATTTATCTTCTATCCACAGTTTACAGATCAGGAGAGGAAACTGATGGAAGCAACTACAGAGTTTCATAAAAAAGTAAGTATTGAACAAAGCCGGGTACAGTTACGCATTGCATGTTACATAAACCCCAAACTTTAGTGAAAGCTAATATGTTTTTGGCTATGGTAAAGCAAAAGGCCAGGCTCTATCACTTGTAGCTGTTGTAGTTGTTTCTTGCCTGTGGGATTCACGCTGAACTCCAGTCAGCAGAGGGAGGCATGCAAGCCTTGTCCCTCGCTTCCAAGTACCTTGTTGCAGGCTGGCACAGGTGGGATGTGAGCTATGATGCTGCCCTTTTCCCAGTGTTAACTGATAAGCTGTACCACAGGGATGGTTCAGGTGCCTACAGCCAAGCCATTCGAGCACTGGAAGTCCTCAAAGCTGCTAGAGGACACCAAAGTCTAAGAGGCTGAAAAGGGACCATGTCCCGTCTTGACAAATCCTCCCTTTTTGGGATATGCTTTGTAAATGCTTAAACCATTGTTTCTCAGAAATGTAGGAATACTGTTCTGTGTGCTGTAGAATATCTCCCTTAGGAGGCACTGGCACATCAGAGACAAAAGTCTGTGTCATGAGGGTGGTGAGGCACTGGCACAGGTTGCCCAGAGAAGCTGTGGACTCCCCATCCCTGGCAGTGCTCAAGGCCAGACTGGAAGGGGCTCTGAGTAACCTGGTCTAGTGGAAGGTGTCCCCCCCATGGCAGGGGGGCTAGAACTAGATGGTCTTTAAGGTCCCTTCCAACCCAAGCCAGTCTGTGATTCTATGATCATTGGAGTTTTCTCGTTTTGTGTCTCTATCCCTTCAGTAATCTTCCCAGACTGTGTGAAGCAACATTCTCTGTCTTCTAATGTCTCTTAGCAGTGATAGGTTGGAAATTGTTTCTTGTTTCTAGTAGCATGGTGTTTTTGTCCAACTTTGGAAAGTTGAAGAGGCTAGAGACCATTGTCAAATACATGCTGTCTTTTAATATTTCAGGATGCAAATACCAACAGCATTATCTCAGAAATCAGTAATAAAATTGACACTGAAATAGCTTCCTTAAAAACGCTCATGGAATCGAATAAACTTGATACCATTCGTTATTTGGCAGGTATGTGATAGGCAAGGAGGTGAGTACCGGTACTGGATAGTGGGTGTGTAAAATTCTGTTCAGGAGTAAATGCTAAAAGAGGTCAGCTGTAGCAGCAGACAACTGGGATTGGGTGGAGGAGATCTCCCTCCCTGCTCCAGCTGGAAGAAATGTGACAGAGAACACAGAAGAGGTGGGAGCATGCCACAGTAGGACTAGGACTGTGCCCAGAACTGGGATTAGGATGAATATGGACATGGTTTAAAAAAAATTAAAAGCCTAAATACCTTATCCAGTTTGACAGTACTCTTGCTTGCTGCAGCAGTCATTGATGTGATGGAGTTGCTAGAGAGGTTTTGCTGAGGTCACTTACATTACCCTGAAGGTTTGCTGACATTCAGGACTGGTCTGAGAGTGACCAGTTCTGCCTCCCGTTGAGTCTCCACAGACACACAATTTCAGTGTGGCAGCACTTGTACTTTCCCCTGCCAAGAAGAACAAATTTCAGTCTGATTTGGGATTAGTCTTCTCAATGTGTACGTAACCACTGAAGTTTTTATTGTGTAGGAGCTGGATAGAAAGAGAGTAATGCTTTATATTTGGAAGTGAGAGTAAGTTCAAAGGGAAATGTAATTAGCTTTATTTTAACACTAATTGAAACAGCAGTGTAACAAATCCAAAGCACAATTTGTCAGGCTTCAGGAATGCTGCTGTGTTTGACAGTTCATTGTCAAATTCATTGTCATTTTCATTCTGTGGAAAATCTGCAGTGTCTAATGTGAGCCCTGGTGCAGCCAGCTCTCCTGCAATGCAGCTTCCAGTAGCTGGGTGACAGCAGTAAAAGCCCCCATAGCCTGTGGTGCTCTGAGGTATCCAGTGTAGCTGTTGGGATGTGTCCCTGAAAACCTGGCTCCTCAGGCTGCTGCATTGGGCCTCCCATCTCAGTGCTGCAGCTGTGCTGCTGTGCAGGGTGCAGCATCCAGGACCAGCCATTGGATTCTGGAATTGTTCTGTCGCACCAGCAGCAATCTGTGAGGTTTAGGAGGCTCTGCTCTAGAGTTGTTACTGTTCTTCCATCTGTTTGGATAAAGTGGTACAACAGCATTCAGCTTACCTCCTTTCTTTGTTGGTTTTTTTAACAGCTTCAGTGTTCACTTGCCTAGCAATAGCACTGGGATTTTACAGGTTCTGGAAATAGATCTACATGGAATACCGACAGAAAAGGCCACCCAGGCAACACCACTTTGATGATCACGTTCGCGCTGTAGATAACCTTGGTACCTTTTTGTTTTGATATTCTTCCTGTATAATAAAAATGTTTTCTGAATATGTAACACTAAAGATCAAAATAATTGGGGGGAAGTAGCCAGTAATATGTCATTGCCTCCTATTCAATACTGTATTTATTTCAAAGTATTTCTTATGCTATACCAGAAAGTTTCCTAATATTTTTTAGAATTAAATTTGTTTTCTTTTTGGAAAATTCTCACTGTCATCTCTTTTCAAAATGGAAATATTAAACATTTTATATGCCCTTGAAATGGGAATACAATTCCCAAATTAGAGTTCCCAGTATGGCAATGCTAATACCAGACTTCAACATACCTAATCTGATCCAAACATAGGTCCTGGATTTTGCCTTCAGTCTGTTCCTCACTTTTTTGATGAATTGAAGCTTGGCCCTTTGTTTTTTTTTTATCTGCATATGTAAAAACACACTCCAAGGCCTTCACTAAAGAACCCTTTTTTTTTTCCTTGAAAACTGGTTTACATGAATTTAAAATCTCATGTACAACTAAAATGTCTCCATAGATTTATTTTATTTAATATCTCCTGTAATTTCTGTAAGCCCAGAGGCCAAAAGAATGGGAGAACTTCTGTGTCTTCACCTTTCCAAGGGGCAATGCCTCCACTCTCAGCAACTGTGTACAGCCCTGGGGCAGATAAGTGCTCTTAACTTCCCTGCTCAAGTAGCACAGAGTATTTCCAAGAAACCGGCACATATTTTCTGGGCACAGTACCTGGCTTTTAACATGGAAATACTCAGCATTTCAGTGGTGCCGTGCTGGTGGTGGTGGTGATCATCCTCCCCACTCCTCCAGACTGTTCTGTAATCCTGTGGCACACACTAACCCTCCTGACCACTCTGCCTTCTGCAAGGATTTGACAACTCTTGCTGCAGAATTGCAACACAGCTGAAGGTGGATGCCTTCCAAAACCGAAGCAGTTCCATCTTGTTGAGTGCAAATGCATATGCTTGGTTTGATTCTTTTAGTAAAATGATAATTTTTAAAAAGTCTTTCTGGATTAACTTTGAAGTAAGAATACACCTTTCACAGGCTAAGGACTATGTAGTACTGACTAGTGGCAATTTTTTTTATTGCTGTTTTATTCTGTTTACAGTTGAACTTGCTGGTGTTCTGCCAATTCTTACATTTGCTGCATTAAATTATTTATCATCTTCACTCAAAAACATAAAGTTAATTTCTTATATTTGTTGTCTGGCTGAGAGTTTCTATATGAAAGTTTAGCACCAGTGGTGATGCAGGAAATAGCTCATCAGCTGCAGCTTCTCACCACCATAATTTCACAGACCCCTGAACTCAGCTCTTAATACAAGGCTTATGCTGTTAGTCAGTGTGCCTCTCCTTCACTGTGCACACAAAACCATGGATTTTTATTTTTCAGTACCTTTGAAGTTCTCAGAGATTAAGTTTTCACTGGTACTAAGGAGAGGACAGTTCAGGACTTACACACTAAAATTATTATCTTTTAAGTCTCAGAATGAGGGTTCCAGAGGGAAAATTATTTCACAACAGCACACAGCTGACAGAAAAACTTTTATATGTGTAGTCATTAAATGATTTGTTATGTGGAGGTGAGGTCAGGGTTGGAGTTTCTAACCACAAGCTGCCCCATACCTTAGTAAACCCTTCAGCCCTGAGTTAGAGACTGACTGCTGCAGGTCATCTGGCACCTCACAAAGGAGTTGCTTCCTGCCTTCTTTAGGAATGACTAAAGATAAAAATCAAGGGGCCTGGCACCTGTCTGCAGCTGAGAAGTAATTCTCCCATCCACTATTCAGCTTCCACACTGAATATTCTAGGAGGTAACATGCACTTTTGCCATCCTAAGGTAGTAGTACAGAATAGACCAGTGGATGGGGATACTTTTCTCAGAACCGTGAGGGCCTGTGACTTTCCTGTTGTTGGGCCAGAGAACTAAAATGTAGTTCAGTGAAAGGCAGAGACCCACACCTCATCTGTGGAGCAGGGCTGTGCAAACACTTTGCATTATCTGGAATACTGATTTTCTACCTCCACAGTCTGCTGCCCCTCCTTTGAGGCTCGTTCCTCAGCGTGGTCTCACAAACCGTCCTCCTGGGCTGCAGGTGGGCTGCTTCTTTATTTTCTTTTTGTCTTTGCAAGACTCAGCCATTGTCTCAGCTTCCTGAAACAAAGAATACTGCAGCCATTAAACAACAACCAGTGAAAGGATTTAAAAATCTACATCTGGGAGTAACAACAGAATACTGTGTTCAGACTGAAGCTGAGGGCAGAGCACAGTCCCAGGGCATGGGATGGCAACACAGCAGTGTGAGACTTGAAGGTCCCGTGGCTGTAGCAGTCACTCAGCCAGAAAGGCAGCTTGGTTAGAAGGGGAAAATTACCAAAAAAATGGCCTAATGGAAAATAGTAACAAAGAAAAGGTTAGCCAGCTGGGAATCACAACACTGAGAAGCAGAAACATCCTTGAAAAGTGCAGCTGGCCTCTCTGAAGTACAGCTGTGGCACCTAGCATAGAGAGACCAAGATTCCACTGAGAAAAACAATTGCCGCAGAGGCAATTGACTGAAAAGGTGGAAAATAGTCTGGGACTTAAAAAATGGTCTGAAAGAAGAGAAGCATCATCATCTATTGCCTGTACAGGTAAAAAGTAAAAAATTAGAAACATCATCATCTTGCAGTGGTGGTGTCCTCTTCCCTCTTATGTCTCTATCACATAAAAAAAAAACTTAATTTTTAATTCAAAATAAAACCTCTGAGAACATACAGTGCTGCACGTTTCCTTTCCCAAACAGATTGAATTCTCTGCGTGAACTTCCTATGAGATCTTGGACTCTCATTCAGTATGCCTGACTGACTCCAGACGCTGTGATACGGATCAAGACCCTGTTATTTAATTTGTCCCCCTCTGGGGACCCATGGTGGCAATCTCTACACCCCTGCAGGCTGGGGTAACCCTTTAGGTGGTGACAGCACCTCTCCCGAACCACTGTTCCAGTCTCAGTCACCAGGTACCAGCGAAGGAGAACTGCCATTCACTGGATATGCAGTGTGGAAGTACTCAGGGATAGGCCCACTCCTTTTGTTAATATGAAGTATCAGTGTTTCTCTGACAGAATACAGAAAGAAACTGATATTCTTTCACAGCAGAGACACTGTCAAGGACAGACAAAAGCTCCTGCTCACTTCAGTGTCCCGAGCTGAAAGCTGTAGCACATTTTCTCTAGTATTTCCTAGCGTTGTGCCTGGGAATCCTAGAGGAAAGAAACGCACAAGCAACAGGCAGTAGGCTCTGTGCCATGCCCAGAGGAGCTGGTGTGGCACTCACCGCGGAGGAAGCAGAGGGGGTGCGGGTTTTCCCCCGACTCTCTCGGAGCTGGCTTATCTCAGCACGGTAATCATCCAGCTGGCTCTCCAGGTTCTCCCGCCTGACCCGCTCGTATTCCAGCTGGGCCTCCAGTTCCCTCACAGCCCTGCCAAAAGCAAACGAGACAAGTAGAGCATGAAGTACATCCAAACCTGCCCCGGCTACTCCACGTGGTGCTGTGCCTTTGCCAGGGAACAGCACAGCCACGCAGAAAGCAGCACAGCACGCCTCACGCCAGCTGTGCTCAGGCTCCGGACGCTTGGTGGGAGCGCTGAACAGCAGCCTTCCCTTCTCGGCCGCAGCGGTGCTCAGCGCAATGCGACCGCGAGATGGAGCCGTCTGCCCACACACCGAGCCCGGGCTCCGGTGCCTGTGACCGGGCCGAGCTCCAGCTGCGGGGCAGGGAGAAGTGCCCAAGCAGCAACTAAGTTATTATGAAACAGAGAAAAAGCACAAAGCCGGCGGCATTCTGGAAAGGTTAGGGGTAGCTTTCTCATTCAGATCTGGTGCTTCTACATCTTTCCTATTGATCGGCTTAGGCACGGATGAGGAATACTCAGATGACAGCTTGCATGACTGGCTTATACACAGTTGCACAAGATCTCACTAGTCACACACTCAATGGCTCCTAAATTGCTTGTGATTCCTGTAACTGTTTAGCTAACACATAATTCACACATAAAACGAGTCTCGAGTTGAGCTGGCTCTCTCCAGAAAATAAAGGAACATACTCAGTATTTTAAAATGCTGAAAGCACTACTCCTTCACCCAGCATAAAGAAGTTACCCTACTATTTAGCATGGAAAATGACACACTGCTGTGGGATTCTCTGATGCACAGTGATGGTTTTGATCATTGCTCCAGAAGGATGAATATCACAGCTACAAAGATGGAAGATCAGTAAAAGGAAAGGGAAGATACCTGCCTTGTGCATCCCAACAGCACAGCAGGAAAGCTCTCAGCAAGACCTACCACGTTTCCCTGTTTCCCAGAGTGAAGAATTCCTGACTCAGGCCGTTTGAGCTACCAATCAGCCTTATCAACTCTGCAAGAATGGCCTGTGCTTAGTGTTCAGGGGACAGCTGACTTCTTCCATGCTTCCAATTAAAGAGGCACAGCTCCCAAACTGTGTGGCACACTCACGGTGGCAATTCCTCCAATGAACCCTGGTTAAAGCACTGTGAAGTGGTTCACACCAGGCCTCTTACAGCCAAAAAACCTGGACTAAAGCAGAAGTCTTCAAAATCTGCTACAGTGGCCTTCCCAAGTGGCAACTCCTGCTTTTCATCTAGCAAAATGGTGTTGCCATTAAATATTTTATCAACAATGAGGTTTTCTGGCCTATGATACAAGCATCTTGGGGTTTATCCACAGATAGGCACCCTGAGAAGGACAGGTAGGTATGCTGAGAAGCCCTATTTCCTTTTCAAAAGGATAGTTTGGGGCTAGGGATGCTTTCTAGCCTTCACAGGTGAGAGACACCCTTCAGAGAGCCTCACAATTTTTCCAGTTTAGCCACACATGCCACAGAAAGCAATAGCCCTTAAAGAGCCCCACCAGAGCCTTCTAATAGACACTGCTAGCTTTTGAGCAGCTGCTCTATCCATAATGAACTTTCATGTCTGTCATTAGACAACAGTGACTTTTCCATCATTAAAAACAGACTGCTCTGACCTTTCAATGTGGGCGTCTACACCTGAGCTGGTCACCCTCCTCCTTTAAAACCAGGAGAGACACTCCTAGAAGTGATGAATCTCATCCTGAAGTACATGTCTAATTATGCCCTGGAAGTGCCTACACCACTCCAAGAAGTTGAAAAAGGAGCTCAAGGTAACTAACTCAGATGCAGGTATCTGTTACCTATAATAGACATATCAAGTTAAGGAAGACAGACTTCCAGCATAACCTGAGTCAAAGAGTGGCCTGGAACCAAAAGAAATCCTGACCTCAGTTTCCTGGCTCAGATGTGGCTGTAAAACAAAGTACTTAATTGCAATCTGTGACACCTACTACCTGCTCCAGATCCACACCGACTGGTAAGTCTGCTGTCTTCTTGACAGCATACATCTTGATGGCTCAGGACAGTCTCCTCTCAGTGACCAAATAAAGGTGGTGGTTTGGGTTGGCCCAAACATGTTATGGAGGTGGTTATCTATAGAGACTGAGAACAGAGGGTAGCCAAATCTTTGACAGGCAGAGGTGGAGACAGACCTGTCTTTGGAGGCTGCATTATTGTTAAATCTCTAAATCTTTGACAGAGTTTTCTTTGAAATGTAGACAGTCTGTCCATCAAATCACCTGGCCAATCTAACAGAACCATTTGATTTAACAGCGACACTGAGAATTAGACAGATTGAACACTGCTTCACATGCAAGGGCAGGTTTGCTGATAGATTTTTTTCTGTGGTCTGGACACAAGCTAATGCTTTCCTGAGCACAGAAATATATTGCCAGTGAACAGAAATGTTAGCAGGTCACTGAATAATCTCTGTTCTATATGCACGTCCATCCAAGCCATGCTAAGACTATTGCCTATTTTCAGATTTACTGAAGGGCATACATGTCTTTGGCATCCTCAGTGGAAACAAAACAGCCAGAACTTATCAGACCTACTGGACAAATCTGCAGGAAAGCCTGAAGGCCGAACAGATGATCTTGCACAAAAATCATGCACCCATCAAGCACTTGTGTTGTGGGGCTGATCCTGATGGTAGAAATTTAGAAATGGCCAGACAAATTGCTGCAGTGCATTTCTTTTTGGCCTGGTTGAAGTTGGTAAGTGGAAAAGACAGAATGGCCAAAGCAAATTTGAGTGTAAGTCAGCTTTAAAGGAGGATTTAAAATGGGGCCCACAGAGGTAAACATTAGCAGGGCAAAATGACCTTACTTCTCAACTTTCCTTTCTTCTTTTTTCATCTTCCTCTCCTCTTCAGTTACTCCTCCCAGCTGTCTGTAGTTGCTGTAGGCAATTTCTAGAAGTCGCTGAAGTTCTTTAATCTTGTGATAGGCCCTTACTGTAAGACAGAGTTCTCCAGGTAGGTAAAATGCAGGGAGAAGACAGTAATGCTGTAATCCAATAGTCTGGAAAATAGTCTCACACACGCAAGAGCAGAAATCACACTGCTCAGCAAACACTGAGCTACTCCTGACACCCACACAGCAAGCAGATCTCAACAACAAATAGCAATCCAACACTGTTGCACCAACAGGGATTAAAACGGTGGAACAATTACGATCTGATTGCCCTCTGCTTGCTTTCTAATTTTCCACAATTTGTTTCAATGCTCAGTGTTACAGATATCCTGTCAAATATCTCATCTTACAACAAAAAGATCAGAGCAGTTGGCAGGAACTGTCCTAGTTAGGACTATAATGTCTTGATACCAACTTTTTCAAACAAGGAATGATGGAAAAACAGTGCTTACTGCGTGCATTCCTTTTCTCTGCTTTATCCAGGGTTAAATCTTCTTTGCTATCTGTACTCCCTTCCACACCATGTGTTTCAAAAAACTTTATGTTGTTTGCATCTAGTTCTTCATCACTAGAGTTACTGTCTCCAGTTCTTGATGTCAAAAGTTCCATAGCTGCCAGATGGCCAAATCTGCACAGAGAACAGTTAAAATCTGGAAAAACACGTGTGGTAGAAACTCTCTGAAACTGTCCATGTTCCCATTTATCAGAGGAGTTTCGGGACTAAAGGAAGCACTGGTACACACACTACAGCTATCTATCTACTTTTTGTAGTATTCTTATGGCATGAGCTCTGCCTCGATGGAACCTTATGGCAATGGCTCCTGCATCAGAGGCATCTTTTTCCTTTGCAGGATTTCTTACTTGAATCTCATCAGAATCTGCATTATTTTTATTAATGCAAAAATCAGCTGGCTTCTGCTACTTCTCATTTACTTTGTACAGCAAACTGTGAGCATACTGGCTCACAACTGTCCTTTTGCAAATGAGCTAGTTTTCCTCTTTTGTGTCTGACCTCACTAAAAAGAAAATTAAATTAAATGAAAATTAAAACATTTTATAGCTACAATATTATAGCTACAATACAGCCTTGCTTATCACTCAGAGCTGGAATTCATGGGCCTGATCTGTTCTTTCTCCATCACTGAAAATCAGGATTAATCCCAACAAGCTGACATGATATTTATATACAAGTAGTAAGTAAAGTGTCAGAGCTACAGGATATGTACTGCTACCTCTTGGCTACATCCTTTGGAGTCTCTCCAGCATCATTTGTAATGTCACAGCCAGCTCCCATTTCAACCAACCACTGTAAGCAATGGATATGCCCCTGTTCAGCAGCTAAGGGAAGGAAGGTGCACACAAGTCAGTTATATACAACTGAAGTGTTTCAAACCTAAAATGTCCTCCTCTTACCATTATTTGACATGTCCGAGATTGGGCTCACTAAGAGGCCACAAGGAAGATACTATTTCAAGAGAAGCCTGTGTGTCAAGATGCTCACATCACTTGGATACACGAAGTTTTGGGAAAGAGCATGCAGTGTGGTTTGGGGACTCTTTCTAGTTCTAGAAATGTACTGGCAGCTCTTCCTGGACATGAGTTAAACTAAACTTGCCCAGTCTCGTGTACGAAACACAAGACACACAAATAACTGCTGCCCTAGTAAGAAAGGCCTGTATGTCACAGTTTGGCAGCAATTCGCTGTCTCCGCTCCCTGGCTTTGGGCTCCCAGGAGACAGACACAGATGCTTGTCCCAGTCTGTGGTGTGTGCTGCTGTCTCAGAAGAGAGAAGCAGGGCTTTGTGCTGGAGCTAAAGGTACAGCATTTCTTGGGGCAGACACTCGAGGCAGCACTTCCCAGCAGCACCCTAACACAACCCTACTCATGTGATCTGGCATGGCCACTGCTCCCACCACGTGGTGCCAGGAACAATGTCTCACTTATGGAAGATGGTATTTGGCAAGTCTAGATGACACTCTACACTGACTTTCTCAAGGAAGAATAAATCCATTTCTTGACAGCACTCCCTTTTGGATATTTGTTATATTTGTTTTCTTACTGAGAAAAGGAAATGAAATTGCAACATCAGCATGTAAACACTGGGGATGAAACAACTGTAGGTCATCATCATTCCAAGAAAAGAAAGTGGGATTTTAAAATCACTACATATCAGTTATTTGAGTGAGAACTTTAATTATGTTTTTAAAAATTCTACCACATATCTAGTCAAAAAGAAATGTAGGAAATGTGTTAAAAGCATATTACAAAAATGCTTCCCTCTTTCTTTCCTCTTCTGCTTCTTCTTTCAGACAGTACTGTGAAACCCCCAAACACAAAAGGACCATTTTTTCTGTAATGCTAGCAGTCTACTACATGTCAGAGTGTCAACCAGCAGTTTACCTTTCTTCACAGCATCCTACCAAATGACTTTGTTGTGGTTTTTACAACACATCCCCACATTACTGATGTGTTCAGTAAACAAAGGCCCAGGCCACAACACAGATCATTCTTATACCTAGCCAGCCAGATGTTTCTAAAAGCTACATCTTGCCTAATAAAAAACAAAAACCCAAAACTATTAGTTACATTAAATTAAGGGAAAATTAAAACCTTTTATAGCTACAATACAGCTTTGCTTATCACTCAAAGCTGGAATTCATGTGCTTGATCTGTTCCTTCTCCACCACTGAAAATCAGGATTAATTCCAACAAAGCTGGCATGATATTGATATACAAATAGTAAGTAAATACACGTCAGAGCTACTTAGTTTTCAGTTTAGATGCTGATTTCTCTTTATTGTAAGCTCTTTTTCCTTGACTTGAGCTTGGTTATATAGTTTTTAAAGTTACCTATGAACACATACATTACAAAATACAGGGTTTGGGGTTGCCTTGCCAAGCCCTCAAGAAATGAGATGCTGTTTTTCATGAAGTTTGTATGATAAGCAGCCACTTGAAAAACAAAGTAAATAAACCAGCAACAAACAGTAACAAGCTGAAACACAGATCATATTTACCGACCTTTGTGCAGGAGAGTGGATCCCTTATCGTCCCGCTCGTTAATATTGATTACTCCACTTCTCACCAGTCTTCTAAGCACTAACAAGTCCCCTTTGAAAGCAGCACCATGAGCTGGGAAAGCTAAAACTGAAAATGAAATGCACATGTTTCCAAGCAGATGCCCGTAATTCTACTGAACATGCTGTTATTTGTATCTCATGGCTCACCTCTCTCATAGCAACTTCTGTATGAACACTTCAGAGGTAGCAAGGATAATGCACCTTAATCAGCTAAAAGGCAGCTGTGTAACCAGCAGTGCTCACCACACACTTGACTAAACATGTCTTGGTTATGGCTATAGGCATCTCATGCAGTTAAGAGATTAATTTCACAGACCTGAAATAACACGTACACCTTTGTGTACTTCCACAGAATCATACATAATGCCTTTTGTAACTGTATCTTGACCCATACTCACTTTCCTGTGTCTCTGGATGCTCTTCCTCTTTTTCCACAGCATCAATATATTGCAGAATATTATCTTTATAGAACCGTTCAGCCAAGTCCCTTGGAGTCTCTCCATGGTCATTCCTGGCTTTCAGTGTGTGCGTAACACCGGCCATTTTCCCAACCAAGAACTTAAAGCAATGCAAGTGTCCTTCCACTGCTGCCAGATGTGCTACAGCACAAGGTGAAACAAAGGGTGTTAGAGCAGAACTCTGCCAGCCACTGAGAGAGCAGTGCTCTCACCACTGCTTAGAGCTGGCACATCCACCAGCATGTGAGCCATCCAACACTGCACATGGGGAACAGCAGCCTCAGCTGAACTGGGGATGTTCAGCTCCCACCCAGGACAGAGTTCAGCTCTAGGCAAAGGAGGTAAATCTACCAAGGACAGGATCTGTAAAGGTGATTGCCTGGCAGAGCTGACTGCAGGAGACAATCCAGACTCCCAACAAAGCACCAAGCCCTAGCTCAGACAGTGCACTGCTGGGGTCTCACCTCCCCCAGGAACATGGATCTCTGCCTTCAGCAGCTGCCTGACCCTGCTGTCCCAGGGATACTCCTTATACGGGGACAGCAAGCAGTGTCCTTGATCAGGAGCTAAGGCCATTTCTGCTTTAGGCTCTACTGTGCCACCACAAACAAGTTGTGTCACACCCTCAGTTACCCCACCTATAAAATGAGGACAGTGATAGGCACTTTACTGGACAAACTGTTTGAAGGTACATTCCTCACCCGACCTTTAGGCTAAGCAGAGGTTTAGTTATTTAATACTACTGCAGTGCTGGGCCTATAACAAAGTAGGAGGTACCAAACATGTGCTGATTGGTCTGACATGAGTAATATCCTCTAATCCCATTAATGAGAAGAACTTGCCAAATAAATGCTTATTATGTGCTATCGCTCCATGAAAATGCTCTGTAACAGCTGGCTGATGTTCTAGAGGCAACAGGATTAGCTTGTCTCCAGGTAAGAATCTCACTATCTTCATAATCAACAAACAATGTACCCAGGACCCAAAAAACCAATATCACCCCATTTTTGGCACACACAAGTTCTCTATAGCAAACCAAACCATCCACAGCTTTCCAGATCATAATTGCTCTAAAAGGTTATGGATACTGGTTTTACAGCAAGATGTCAACACCTAAGTAGAGATGACTGCTCAAAATCTGAGCTTCACTGAAAAAAGGGTGGTTTTCCCATTGTCTGAATTTTAGTCAGTGAGTTAGTTACTCAGGGAGAAGGGGAAGGAAGGGTGCCATGCTAAAGGTAAGTCCATTAGTGAAAAATGGACTATTTTCAGATACTTAAAATCTTCAGGAGAAAACTTCATCCAAAGGGGATGAAACTATTTTATCAGTCTGGCCTGTGCAGAAAGCAATCAGAAAAGCTCCACGTTTTGTCCAAAGACAGCAAAGGAAAATAGAGTTTTGCTCTGTTCAAATCTTTTTGCAGTTGCAGTGGGATGCTGTGGAAGACACATGAAGGAGCTTTTCGTAGGTGGCTTTTAACCTGTGTGTGTCTCAGTAGCCAGTGCCCAACATGTAACTGTGCCATGCCATCCCTCGGGCATGCTGAGCACCTGCAGATGAGACTTGTCCTGGGTTGCAGTATATTCTATTACCATCCTTATGAGCTGTTAAAACCAGGTGGGGCAGTGTTTCCTGGCCTCCTCCCTCCAGTATATCTTTCTGTTAATGGCCCATCAAGGCCCTGCCCATGACTCAGAGATAAC
>VZTI01004017.1:148338-177067 GCA_013397865.1 Struthidea cinerea | reverse complement strand
CCCTATTAAATTGTTATTTTGACTTGGTGCCCTCCACTGGTTTGTTTTCAAACTAGTTACAGACTAAAGTCAGAGGGTACTGTGACGTTAACACAGTAACATCAAAATATGCAGCTGAGTACCAAGAACTGAAAAACCCTGCCTCAAGCATCATAAATAGGGAGTGGGTAGTTGGTGTTGGTATCCCAACTTCTGTGTGTTTCATCTTGTCTTTTATAAAATCAGACTAACAATATTCACTCTTCTCAAAGCCACAAGTCAAAAAATTGTTTCTGTGAAAAATATTTAGAATAGGTTTGACTGGTGAGCAATAGAAGAAGCATGGATGTGGTCCAAAAATGAATACAGAAAGAAAGCAAATTTAAATGTTCGCTTAATAAGCACAGCCAGCCCATTCTGTACATTGAATGAGCCACAAAATTTTTTGTCATCCAAAATATTGGCATGCAAATTACCAAAGGTAGTTAGACCCTTTGCTGTAACACACATATGCAAAAGATGCAGCCAGTTTTTAAGTGCCTAGCACTGCAAACTCAAAAATTTTTTTCCAGTATTTTCTTAGGAAAAATTATAGCACTGTTCAGCTAATCTTGAAGTATGTAAAGATAATTCAAGTTCACTTCTGTTACACAAGCAGACAAGCTGGTTTGCACAGTACTTCTACTAATCTTTTACGAGCCGTGTTCCAAACTATTCTCTTTCCTTTGGAAGATAATATGATCAAATGAAACAGAACACAAAGGCTGGAAAATCAAGCTTCTGTAGATGCCAAAATACAACAAAACCAGTTTTCTACTAACCATTTATACAGAGCATTTAAGTAGAACTGTGCTAGCATCTGCTTTCTCTCCACAAAAGTCTGTTATCAGGGAAGTGTTCCCAAATGCAAATAAAGCTGCCTTCCCTGCTGCCCCCAGGGTGCCTAACATCATGACTCCTTATTGCTAATGCACCTCTTGCTGGGATGCAGGAGCCTCACATCCTTTAACAAGACCCAGGTTTCCAAAACAGAGCATAGCTATTCGTTTCCTAGGTAAGCAGTCCTTAACAGAGGGGAAAAGATTTCCAGAAGGGATTTTAAAAAGATAATTCTATACAAGTTATAGAGAAAAAAAATATGCTCTTTGGAACAAATAATGTGACAAACCATAAGAAGGAAAATGCTAAAAGGGAAAGGATGCAGGGAGAACCCACAACACGAACAACAGCACTGAGTTGACAGAGGATAATGAGGCAGTGGCATGGTAGGGAAAGGGACACTGGAGAAAGTATGGAAAGCAAGGAACAATCACTGCCAAATTTTTGTGCTAAAGTGAATACACTGATAATTATGAAAAGAGAACAGATTACAGGTAATCCAGACAAGACAGTATTCCAGAAATCAAGATGAAGAAATCACAGGAAAATGAGAACAAGTGTTTTACAAAATCAGTTAAGAAACAGTGGGACACAGAAACTTGCATGCAAACACACCAGAACCTCATGACACTGGCACCAATTCAAAAAGTAGCACATAGCAGCTGAAATTGCCTCCTGCTCCACCTACCCTTCTTCTGTGACCTCCACTGGCACACAAGCTCCAACAGACACAGAAGATGCTGCTCACCTGCTCCCAGCCAGGCTCAGCCTGCTCCCCCTCCCAGCACTGGTGAGCTCTCATCCTTGCTAGCAGCAGCAGAGGGCAAATGGATACTGTCACCACCAGAGCAACACTTTGGATTTTATAAATCCTCCCATCATTAGAAAACTGGACTATCTATGAGGATCACATGGAATCAAAGAGCAAATGCTGCTGCTGTGCATTACTTATAATTAGCTCAATTATCACATTTCACAACAACTGTAAACCAAAGGTTTAAAAACATATGATTTATCCTGATATACCTGGAAGGTTTCCATTGTTATCCACATCATCTACACACGCTCCCCATCGAACAAGAAGCTGCAAACACCCCAAGCGACCATGAAAAGCAGCATAATGAACAGGTTTCCAGTCATTCCTGTCTGAAGCATTCACATCCTAAAATGAAAGCAGCAGGTTAATTCATTCACTTCTGAACCTTAGGCACAAGACAAATTTTCTATACGGGAATCAGCTGTTCATTGTGTTAAATTATTTAAATTGAACCAATAACTTTTTTCAAAGTTCATGCATTATATGCAGTTGCAGTTTCAAGACAGGTACTTTTCACAGGTTCTTGCTTTTACGTAATACACTTATAAAAGGTGCATTTTTAGACAAGTTTTCATCATCATAATGACTTAGATTGGTCATTATTCCTTAAATATGCATCTGGGTTGGTTTTTTTTTTTAAGTTTATGTCTCCTTTAATGTAGAAGATTTTTAGCACTGCAAAAAATTACCACCACCCCAGTACCTGATGTTCATTTAATGACATCCTCAGTGGAATGTGATTTATTCACATTATTGATTCTCTCTCTCTAGATTTTTTGGATCACTTCCCTAAATGTATACTACAATCTACAAAAAGGCAAATTTACCCAAGAAATACTTTCCCCCACAGTAATTAATCTACAGCCCTAAATCTCAGTTTAAGTTAGGGAGAGTTTTGCTGGGGCACAGCTGCCGGGCTCTGGCTGCGCGGCAGGACTGCAGGCAGGAGTCTCACCGCCCCAGAGCGCAGCAGGGCCCGCAGGGTGTAGGAGTGCCCGTGGGCTGCAGCCAGGTGTGAGGCCGTGCACCCGCGCTCGTCCCGAGCTGCCGCGTCCGCTCCGTTCAGTAACAAAGCCTGAAAGAAATGCAAAGCACAAGTCCATTTCACGAGCTGAAAAAGCAAACATTTCCTAGCAGGATGGTTAAGGATGACCAACAGGATAACTCCGGGCTGACCTCAGGGGGCTGGTACTGCACAAAATGGATCTGTTTGCACAGACAGCACAAATGAGTGCTCTGGTTTGAATATGACTGACTTAATTTGACATGTCAAGACATGAAGATGAGCTACTCATAGCTCCCTTAGGAGCTCCCTCAGCTGATCTTCATAACGAATTGGTCCAGAATTAAGGTCTGCCCTACTAACTTTTGCTTGAGAATGAGTATTTACAGTACCTGCATGCAGGCATCCTGCCCTCGGATGGCCGCAAGGTGAGCCGCTGTCCAGCCTCTGACTGTCACGCGTGTGGTGTCAGCTCCGTGCCAGAGCAACCAGTGAAGGCACTGCTCAACAAAACCAAAGTGCTTTTCATTCAACTATTCGCATCGTGTCTCTGAGACACATTTCAACTAGAATTTATCCACCAAAGTTACATTTCCAAACAGCGTTGGAATACTTCCTTATGGAAATACGAGCCTGCCTTAAACATGTATTTGTACATTAGGAAGTTGTGGGTAAGTTATACTTTCCAGGTTTCACCCAAGACTACAAAATGGGCAAATAACGTACTAATTCAGGCCCTAGCACTGATGCTACAATATGACTTTTTCCACTTCACTCTTCCAGATTTAAAATGTAATCTGTGAAAAGTATTCACATGGCATGAGGTAAAAGCTTTGGAAAAAACAATGCAAACATGTTCACATGAATTCCAGCTAAAATTACTGGCAGGAAAAATACAATGTACTAAATTTAAAGCCTCATTTAATTTATTAGGCTTCTTAGGCGTACATAATCCCATCTCTCTTCTCATGCTTCCATGGCCTAGTTTTGTTTTATTCACCTGTTTCCAGCAGATATCATTGCTCGCAGTGGAAAGCTTTATGGACTATCCAAAGACAGCTAGAGGAACAGTTAGAACTTTTTATTACATATTATTATGATTTATTACCTTCTTTCAGGCCATCTTACAGCTCTGGTTCCTCTACTATTTCTACCAAGGAGCTCAGTGACAAAGAGATGACAGATAATTCAATAAAGTCTACCACACTGATTGCAAAGTAGGAGAGTCAAATGAAAAATGGCAGAACTTATGGAGGCAGAAAGGGTGGGTAAGCAATCTGTTTTTGGGGCTGACACGGTAATTAGCATTTTCTTGACAATGTCTCTACATTCCAGAAGCAGCACTGCACTTAGCAATTCTTGAGTTTAGCAAGAACTTCACGTTTTTTCTTTTGGGACATGAATGGCCTTGCTGCTTCAAGGTTAGATTGCCATGAACAAGGAGGCTGCAAGAAGAAGTTCAATGTTGTACTGAATACAGCAGTTCAGTCCTTCTGAAAGTTCAAAACATTGATGCAAGCACCTGCTGATTTCTCTACCATTATTCAACAATTTCATTTATTAAAATAAAATGCGTTAGGACGACATCTATGGAGAATGAGTCATGGGACATTGGTAAGCAGAATGAACATATTTTCAATGTCACTTCTCACCTGTTTCAGTCACCTTCAGAACATTTTACACATCCTATGGGATTTTCTAGGTGTCTCAAGAGAAGGAGAAAACACAATAGAAACAAAAGAAGGTCATGAGTCTGAAAGGGAGGCCATAAGGCACGTTTTGCTCGGAGTAAGAAAATCAATGATTTTGTAAAATATGGCAAAGTTCATTAGGCAAATCACCTGGGGCTTCAGAAAGAAAAAATTAAAATCTAAAATCCTGTACTCCTGCTCGTGGTGAATATATGTAATGAGAAAAACAGGCAGAGATTACTGATTCAGTCTGATCAAAGCAATGTTGTGTTCAACTTCTCCCAAAGAAGGAAATATGGACTTACAAAAGCCCAGCTATGCCTATACTCTAAGGTAATGTTTTACCTCCAGACTTCCAGAGTGGGCAGCACACTGCAAGGGTGTGAACTGGTGGACTACATCCACCTCATTAATACTGGCTCCACGTTTTATCATTGATGCGAGCTGTTCTACATCCCCAGCTTTCACTGCTTCATGCACACTGGTATAATTTTGCTTCTTCTTGACAACTAGTGAGGAGCAATAAAAGGGCATTAGTCCATTGCTTAAATCAGCAACATTCAAGAGATAGAAAATGTGTGATTAATCAAAGAAATATCAGAGTTGACATTCGTGGCACGGAATCAAACTCTAAATGCAGAAGCAGTAGGGTAAAAGAAAAAAAAAAATCTTCTATCACCAGGCCATGGGATCAAATAACCTGTGTCCTCCCTTCAGGCCCTCCCACTGATTAACTAAATGACTGGAAACAATGAGAATTACATATGCCAAACCCCTTGCAACATCTTGCTATCTTGATAAAACTTGTAAACAGAAATATGAGCTGTAAGTAGATCTAATGGCTGAGTGGGCTAACTTCAGATAGCCAAGCACGAAAGGAACCTAAACCAATTAGTACTCGCCTTCTACAGTAGTCATCATTCCAGTACCAAGATGCACTAACACTCTGATTACATTTCACACCGCTGGAAGTCCTGAAGAGTTGGGCTACTGTTTAGCAAGACAAGAAAGCATAAAGCTGAAGGTCTCAAGGTATTAGTGCCTCAGCTCCTCCGCCTGTGGAGAAAAAATGGTAGTAGCAGTTAACACTGTTACACTGTTCAAGGTAAAAAAAAAGTATATAAAAGAGATATTGCATGAACATGTTTGTGATACTTGTAAAAAAGCACTAGATATAATTAAAAACAGCCTCTGCAGTTTACCAGTGCCTATTTTCATGTAATCTCTAGTGTGATAGTAGAGCTTGGGCAGATTTAGGGTTGCCACAGAGAGGAGCAGGGGGCTGAACCTGTCTCAGTCCTCCAGGCTGACAGTAACACACCCTGTGTGTGCTGCAACACGCCATTGGATCCTGTGCCTGTGTATCACCCCACCTCCACCTCCCCAGCTCGGCAGGCTGCATCACCGCCCTGCACAAAGCCTGGAAAACTGAAAAACCAGGAGTCCATCCTGCAAAACACTGCACAAATGAACACCAGCAGCACGGAAACACAAAATAATTCTGGTGGGAAGGGGCCTCAAGAGGTCATAAAGTTCATGTTTCGGAATAGTATTTCCAAAATATCTAAGTATGAGGTCTCCGTTTTTAGGTTATTTTAAAGAACAGTTTCACCAGGACATAATTTTCCCCAAGGAAGTAATCGCTCATTATACCAAGTGAGGGTTACAGACTTCAGCCCAGTTACACAACACCACAGGCAGGCCTGGCTGATTACGCTACTTGGCAAAGTACTAATGTGTTTAACACAACGTTTCCGTACAGCAAATTCAAGGTAATCCTTTTTGGTTGGCTGGTTGGGTCTTTTTTCCTTAACCCAGAGGAAAAGCAAACAACAAGGCCCACCAGCAGAAAGAATTTTGGCTCCCCTCTCCCTCTGGATACCTACTACTGCACGGAGACGAATGCCAAGGGTGGGTGGCTGCACTGGCTTCTTGACACAAGACAAAGGCAGCAGCCTGGGACTGAAGCTCAGAAAAAAAGCTCTTAACATCAATTTTGTAAAAAAATACACTGATGTTCAAAGCGAAGGGCAGGGTCCATAATTCTAGTGCAATTTTTTAAACTAAAAACTGTTATCAAAGGGAAAGACACAATTTAGATGTTGCGATGTTCCCGCAACACACAAACCCACCCCCGCGCAGCTCGGCTTCGCCAGCAGCTTGAGGACCGCGGGAGCCGCCGGCACGGCCCGGCCCGGCCCGGCCCATCCCGCCGGGGCGGAGGCGGAGCTGGCAGGCCCGGGGCAGGGGGAGGGCCGGCCAGCGCCAAACACCGCCTTTCCACGCGTGTGTGGCGCAGATGGAGCTTCTCCGGTACTGTGTGTGCATCCCGGCGGAGCCCCGTGCCGCAGACCCGGGAAGAGGCCGGGGAGAGCCCGTCCCGCCCCGTGCCACAGGGCCGCCCGCGGGGAGGGGACGGGGGAAGGAGCAGGCAGAGGAGGGGCGGGCGGAGCAGTCTCACCGGCCGGAGCGGGGCACAGGGGCACCTCGCAGCACAGGCGGCCGGGAGCCCGCCGCTGTCGCCGGGAGCAGCTCCCTCCTCCTCCTCCTGCTGCTGCTGCTGCTCCCCGCCCCGGCGTTGCCATGGGCCCCGGGCTCGCCCTTCCCGCGGGAGGAAAATGGCGGGCGGAGCGGGAGCGGGAGGGGTCCGGCCGCACGGGCTGCGCTGCAGCTGCCCGGGGCTTTCTGCACCTTTCGGCAGCCCCGGGCTACAGCCTTCGTGGCGTTCCCCAGGAGAAACGTAACAAGTACCAGTCCTCATCTCTGAAACCCTCAATGATACACTGACCAACAGGTATTGCACCAGCTTGTGCTTTGGATGATCGGACTCGTCACGTTGTGGGAATCTTTAACCCTCTTCTTTCCTGCAGTGACGTGATCCTGCTCCTCAGTTCCCTTAGTCAAAACCAGCTGGTGCCCCGAGGGTAAGCCGGGTTCTTTTGATGGGGGAAAAAAGGACCCTGCATTTCCAGAATCCGGCTTCCAGGCGGGATGAACCCTTCCCAGTCAGATTTACAGGTGTGCAGTGATAATTACATGGACCAAGTGAGCTTAATGGACCATTTAGAGCTTAACTACCTTTGTCATTAGAGAGCTGTCATAAAGCCTATTTCTGCAACTTATTGGTCTCTCTTTGTTCTATCTCCAGCAGACAGAGTAATTTGTTCCCTTTTCTTAACAGCCTTCTACACATTTAAAGACATCACGTCTCCGCTCACTCTCCTCTGAGCTTTAGTTGGTGTGATTTAGAAGTTTACAGTATTCCAGGACACAAAGCATCCTATCTGGGCCAAGGGACCAGGCTAGGTCCCTGCTCCAGAAGAGGTTGCAGTAACTCCCACAGGAGCATCTCCCCACAGCACAGCCAGCAGCCACACAGAGCACCCTACGGACTGACACCACCCTGATCCATTTTGTATTTTGGTTCCTCTGGACTGTCTCTAATTAAACAGCATTTTTAAGGCTGATACCTAGAACAGGGCAAGCTCACAACTACAGCTCCAACCTCAATAAAACCATCAAAGTATTATTCGTATCTTAAAAACTGCATGAAGCCTGAGTGTCAACATGGGAAGAAGTTTTTGCAGCCAACAGCTCCTGCACTGCTAATTATTTTTACTTATACGCTAAGGGTGAATTCTGACTCCCAAGCATCCCCACTGCAAGAATAACATGCTAGGACTGTGACATTGCTATCTGACTACTAGAGTTTCTCTCTTGCTCCCAGCAAGTTAAAAATACACACGATAACTAGCAGAGTTAGAATAAAACATCAAATGCATACTGAAACACACAGCTTTATTTCCAATCCCAGAAACGTAGCAGCCACACAGACCCACTATTGAAAGGAAGAGACTCACACTCAAATATATGCTTAGTTTTATTTATAACATTTAAGAAATATTAACATCTCAGGATATCTGGTTTACCATCTAAATCCAGTCATAAGCAACAAAAAAGAAAATGTTAACCATGTTTCAAATGAGCATTCTTACATTCACTCCCCCCTGTAACGTAGAGAAAATTCAGCTTTATTGAATTTGTGTTTGACTAATGGAAAAAAAAAAAACATTAAAAATGTCTTAACTACCAGGCATCCTGGTTTGTTAATTTTTTTGTTGGCACTTGTGTTCACCACAATCAAGCACTCTGGTTGGTTTGTTAAATTTTCCCCTTCTACCCAGAACTGTCTTTTTGTGAGTTTTTTTGAGGATTTTTTATTTTGTTGTTGTCATTGTTTAACATCTGGATATGTAAGTTTGTTCAAACAACTTTAAAAAGACAAGGAATCTAGGCCTGTCTGTCTGAGAAGCTCCTTCCCTTGATAACCCACCTATGGCTTAACTGAAGGAAGAGACTCGCTTTCATTTTTCTGAATCTTACTAAGCAAAAATTAATTTTAATTAATTTTAAACTGAAAGAAGTACAGAAACACTGTCTTTATTTGATGGTGTGCATAAACATTACACTCCATATATAGCAAAAATATCTTTTATTTATAATTTACATTTCAACAAGTGAAAATTTTACATTTTTACATATACCATTAAATTTTCACGCATCTACAGAACTTTCACACAATGACACCTGAAACTGTGCAGGCAGTAAGAAATTTCAAATACAAAAATGTATTTATTAACCAAACAGTAGTTGAGGCCCTGCCTCAGTTGGACATTTTTATTCATATAAAAAGTATTTGCCTTCCAGAATTAACACAGCAGCTCTTCTGTAAAAAAAAAGAAAAAAATCATACCGCACTTTATTTACACAGACTCCTCAGGTTCTGTTTTGATTTCTGTAGATGCAGGTGTGCTCTCTTCTGCACAGGCAGGAGGGGTGTCCTCAGGTTCTTCTTTGATTTTAGGTGAGTCACAGGACTCTTCTGTTTCTTGTTTAACAATGTCCAACATTATATTTAGTGGATTTTCTGAAGGAGTCTTGCTGGGAGATGGTGTGCAATCAAATGATGATGTCTGCAAAGTCAAAGTCAACGTAGCATTAACACACTAAAACAACTATTTTTAGCTTCTTATTCCTTTTGCCCTTTTTCAAAAACGCAAATATGTTGACGGTCAGGCACTCAAAATCCAAACTTCTACCTTGTTAAACTTCTAAGAAAACAAATTTTTTTAATAGCATTACTTTTTTTCCATTTCCTTTGAAAAGGTATCACCAAGCAGTGATGAAATGCTTTACACATTACCATGAACTGTTCCCTGCTATCCGCCGTCAGGGCAATTGTAACTCCCAAGCATTAAAAATGTCACACACACCAACACCCATCTACTCCATTGTTATAAATTCCAAAGATTACACGTTACTCCACAATAAATCCATCAAACCATGGCTTTGCTTTATGGCACACAAGCTGTCATGGTACATCATAACCAGAAATGCATCTCAGCTAATTCTGTATTATAAACTCGCCGTGCCCAAGGCCTCCAAGTCTTAGGCAAGAGAAATGGGCAGCACATTCTGAACACATCTGCTCCCTGCAAAGTCAAGAGACCAAGCAAACAAACTGAAAGCAAAATACTTCAAAAAATATGAAGGATCCACTTACATTTTGGTAATCTTCATAACAAGATGGATGGTAAATCTGAAAAAAAGTTGTTATACATTTAAATATGTAAAAAAAAATTATAGCAGGATCATTGATAATGAACTGAACAGTGTCAATTACACATTCTCATACGATTCATCTAGAAAAACTATGGTCTGAGCAGGCTAAGTATGGTGTCAAATATACCTGAGACAAGATGTTGTGATGTTTATTTAGGAAACGTGATCATACAGAGGGCTGGTAAGTGCTGTGAGTTAGAGAAGCCTGGTGAGTGCTGGGAAGTATCTGTGCACAGCTGCATACAGAAATAACTGACCAATACCTACACCCATACACAGAGAGATCCATTTTTCTTTGAGCACTGCAGTGTAAGGGAGGGCTAGTGAGCCCATAAAAATAACACCAGAATTTCAGGCACTTCCAAAGGCAGAGATATTTATATATTTGGAAGCCAGGAAAACTGCAATAGCAATCCTTTAGGATAAAAAGAGCACTTGCCACTTCTCCCCCTGTTGGTTTTTCTTTTTTCTGTAATTCTTCAGGAGTTTTACTACAAATTAGTATCACACGTAAGTAAAATCAGATTACCTTTTCATCTACCCTGATAGCATTCTTTAGGTGCCACTCTTCCTCTTCCTCATCCCAATACTGTTCAAATTGTTCTTGGCAAATTTCGCAGCTCTGAAATGTTATTGGAGTAACAGAGATAAATGATGTTATTTACTGAACACACAAAACTCAAGAACCAGTAAGAGTCAAATAAGGTTTTTTTAAATTAAGTATATTAAGCTTAGAACATGATCTTTTCTCCACACTTTAAAAATCACTTTAATAATTGAATAAACCTTAATTAAAAATTGAGTATGGTTTGCAGACAGAGAAAGGATCACCCTCTGGCCCTGAATACTCTTTGTCACTTGAGAAAGGTAAGCTTTGCCCTTTTAGCTAGTAAGTCTGCAAGCACTTTGTAACGATGTAATGCCGTCTTACTGTCATGTAAGACAATCCATTACAGCGATTTAACTAATTTTATTTATGGCATTATCGTCATTCTTCCCCCTTAACCTGCAATTTCAAGTCAAAAAAGGCAGAACTTTTAGATGGAATACTAACATTTTTAGTACTTCTGTGAAAAATTATCAACTTAGGGAACAAAGCACAAAAGGCACTTCTTAAAATTTAAAAAAAGGCCTTTGTGGTTTCATAGCTAGTTTCTTAAGAGACTTAGCACATAAAACTGAAGTGTAATTCTAACAACATTTGTTGTACACCAATTCATCTACCAAAATACAGCTCTACTGGTTACTTTCAGATTGTGATATTTCTTTCTTCTAATGCCTATCTGCTACCAAAAAAGAAATTTTTGTGTTTGAAAGTACCAAAAACTCAGTCAACCCTGTAGTAATTTGAATGACAAACAACCAACAAAGGACAAATCACTTACTCTACTTACTCTCACTATGCAAACATTCAGCAAATTAAGACACTTTGCCCATTTCAATTTTGCTAAAACCACAGAATGCCAATGGGTGTAGACTTTTAACTACAGGTGGTTTATACTATTCTCTGCCCCTGAGAAGCAACCACTATATACACAAACACATCACCTATGGAGGGGCTGCACAAAGGCCCAAGTACAAGATTCCAGTCTACGTATAATAACAAGAATACAGTATAAGCCTTTGAAAGACTAAATTCTTGCTATCTGGGCTGATTAAACTAGATTCTTGTTATCTGGTAAGCTGAAACTTACCTCGACCGCTCCAGCTGGTCCAGCTGGGACACTCTGAAACTCCTTCTCTTTCGCAGCTTCCTGTGTCTTCAACACAACCTCTTCATGAGCTTTTTCAAAGAACTGGCTTTTAGCACGCTCCTCTAGATCTGCTATTTCTTCAAATTCAATCCAGTCCTATGGAAAAAGTTTTCATTCTCACTCAGTCATCATAGAATATCATATTTAACAAATCTTATTTTGTTAAAACTGAAATACTCCTCACATGCAGCATTAACACAGTGTACTCTTTCTCACTTCAAAAACTCTTTTTCCATAAAGATCACTATCCTTTAAATTCCATTCTCAGTGGAATGAAAACAGTGCAATAAGCAGCTTTAAACTGTTTATTGTTCATCATACAATTGCCTTTGTATCCTGACAGGCATTTGCAGACTACTGGAAGTATCTAAGACGTCATTGTTTATCACAGCCAACTCCTGTGATGATGCAAATTTCAGCTGCAATCCTACATGCAAGAGTACAACACAGAATCCAGCCTGTAATTTATCAACACAATTACTGCATTACTTACTGTTAAACTGTAGTACCATCTCCTGTGTGTAATTTTTCTGCTAACGTCTTTTTCTGTCCGGTTCTGGCGATAATGCCAATCTAAATGATCTGCATAGACATCTGTCTGTGAAGTAGTGAACCTCATTCCACAGGAGTAACACTGAATTCCAGTGTACAGTCGATTTATAACACTATCGTAACGCCTACAAAAAGAGATAAAAAAATGATCTTAACACTTCTTTAAAAAGAAACAGTAAGAAGTTTCTCAGTAAGTTGCTCCATTTGCCTGCAACAGTAGGGGAAAAGCATGCATCTGCTCCAAGTAAAAAGTACACTATATGACTACATTCATCCTGATTTTCATAGCACAAACAACTTAAACATTCAAAAACCAATGGGCTCTTATTAATGATTCCTGAGAAACATGCTAGTGTTGTGTCTCATTCCTATTAGATTTTCTCACCTAATAATGCACAAATTGCAATGCCTCCATTTGGCCCAGCTTTACGAGCAACCACCAAAGTCGTAAAATTAAAATCATAGAATGGTTTGGGTTGGAGTGGATCGTAAAGACCATCTAGTGCCATGGGCAGGGACACCTTCCACCAGGTTGCTCAGGGCCCCATCCAGTCTGGCACTGAACACTTCCAGGGATGGGGCATCCACAGCTTCTCTGGGCAACCTGTGCCGGTGCCTCATCACCCTCTCAGTAAATTTCTTTCTACTATCTACAGTAAATCTGTTCTTCAGCATAAGGTCATTTGCCCTTGTCCCTGGTCCTATCACTACAAGGCCTTGTGAAAGTCCCTCTCCAGCCTCTCCTGTAGACCCCTTTGCGTACTGGAAGGCTACACTAAAGCCTCCCTGGAGCCCTCCCCTCTCCAGGCTCAACCACCCCAACTCTCTCAGCCTGTCTCCAGACCAGAGGTGCTCCAGCCCTCTCATCATCTTTATGGCCCCCTGTGGACTCACTCCCAACAGGTCCATGTCCTTCTTCTGTTGGGGCCCCAGAGCAGCACTGCACCAGCGCAGAGGGGGAGAATCACCTCCCTTGACCTCCTTGTCACTTGGCTTTTGATGCAGCCCAGGCCTGGGCTTCACTCCCTATCAGAACCCGAGTGCTTAAGTAACAACGTGCACCTTCACATAAAGCTACATTTTCCCATGTTAATTTTCTGTCTTTTTCCTTTCTCTCAAGATCAACAAGGCTGACATCATACAATGCATTCATTGGCTTAACCTCCTCTGAATCACAAAGTGACAGGTAATCTTTCAAAAGCTTTTAACTGTCTTTTTTACTTTTCAAAAGCTTTTAACTAGTCTGGATGAACTATCTGGCTACTGCCATGTTGTCATTCCTACTGTAAACCCATTCTACTATACGCACTGTCTGAGTTCTTCAACTATGAAGTTAGTGAGGTCTGGAACATTTTGATCTTCATTCTGATCATCATCTTCTTCTTCAGCCGTCGGCTGGGCGGATGTTTCATTTGCTTCTAGAAACCATAAAGATATTATTTTACCAAAATTTCAGTACTTCATCAGAAAGAAATTATGTGCTCCTAAAATTTTTTTTTTCAAATATTATTAATACAACCTGACTATGGTAAAACACAAGTGCACAACAGCTAAGTCAGTCATCCTTTAACACCATTAAAAAGAAGCATAAAAGAAACTAAGCCAGAATTTTCAATTGAGGAAAACAGTATTTCACCTCAGTGTTTGGCATCAAAATTCAGTCTTCATAGATACAGAAATATTTCAGAAGATGAAAAGACCCTGATTATAATCAAGAAGAAGTCATGAAAGCACAGCACCAAAGACAAAACTGACTTCTCTGGATAGCCGAACTGTAAATTAAACAAGATACTAAGAATTTACTCAATCACATGCACTAAATTCCTTCCCAAAAAATAAAGTTCAGTTTAAAAAAAAACATACAGGAGTTCACAAAAGATTGTATACTCAGATTTACGCTTGAGCTGTGGATAAATTGAATAGTAAGAACATAATGAGTCTACATACGTGCTGAAGTGGAATCAGTTTTAGACAATTTGAGGATCCCTGTTTTCAGCAGCTTAGCAAACAATTCATTCACATCAACCTGTCCAAGGTGGTTATCAGGATATGAATGGGGAAGGGCTCCTGGGGAAGAACACAGACATTCAAGGTGACAGAAGGTTAGCATTAGAAATTGACTTCACTTTTATCAGTGTATTTAACAACACAATTTTCCTGTTGCTTCCATTTGTTTCATTTTTTGTTTCAAATTATTTACCAGCTCCCTCCTTTATCTAGTGTTTGGCTAATTTTTTCCCTTGCAACAGGGAATCTCCGTAACAAGGATTTTCCCTTCCTTCATAATGTATTCTGATGTGCTGTCTAAGCTGGTTGCCCATACACAGCTCTCTGCTGGATGGTGGTTACTGAAATGCAGTATTGTCCTGGATTCACACTTACGTATTTCACCACAATCAACTTCCTCACCTAGTTTAACCTTTTATGATTTTGAAGTTTTTCATGACTAAGCACTCATACACTGGAAATGTTTGCATACCCCAGCAGAGCAAGCTGGACCTACAGACTGGTGCCTTCCAGAAGAACAGATCAAAACTATTTTTTGGCTTTTCAGCACAACTTTATACCAAAACGTGTGGTTAATGAAAACTAACAAAAAGAAAGAAGCTCCTAAAGAGATGAAGATGCTACAGAAACCACATCTACAGCCACCTCACTGAGGAAGCTTCCTGTAATCCACACAGACCTAGTAAATCAGGACATTAAGAAAAGGTCATTTTTGTGGCCACCACCGAACAAACAATCCAAAAGAAATAAAAGGAATTCCATTGTTACACACCTGCCGGGTTCTGGACAAAACTTCCAGGATTTGGCAAATACTGCTGACCTTGGCCATAAGGTCCTGGCTGAGCAGACATGAGAGAAACCTGTGAAAGTAAATATGTAAGTATTCTTTGTATAATAACATGATTATAAACTTACTTTTCACATTTTATTATTAACTTCTAGATGTTTATCAATAATTTCACATATAATAAACTCCTCCAGGAGTGAACCATGTCAGTTTGGTATTGAGGACCACAAATTACTATATGATCTTTCCCCATTTTCATTTTCCACTAGGAAAATTCAGAACACATCCTTATTTTGCCTAATATTAAAAAAAAAAAAAAACAACAAACAAAAAAACCCCACCACACCACCTTCAACACCTTTCCTTCTACTTAGCAATCACATTTCCAAACACAGTACTTCCTTTTAAATTGCTCCTGTTCACCAAAACAGAGCTCCTCAAGAAATTCTATTGTCTATTAACAAATACCACGATTAACTCTTATCTAAGAACTGAACCAGCATTCACTACAGACACACATCTTGAAAGCAAGACTTTTCAGCACATCAGCTACAGCAAGCTGTAGGTAGAAAAACAGTCATTTTAACACACTTGTAATAAAAATGTTTGGGGTTTTTTCTAACTGGCTGCTTTCTGGATTTAGACACTGTTTAAAGCTTTATCCCATTAGAGGTCTGCAGGACACATCACCTCCTTTTGTACAATCAATTAACTCTTCACATTCAATTTTTATCCCCCAAATGAAAAATACATTTTAAAATCTCTAATCTACTGAAAGAAATTACATCAGTTTCACCAATGTTAAGTATCATTTTCCCCCTTTTCAAGAGAGCATTTCCAAGAGGCAACAGCAAAGACAACTGAACTGACAAAGCAAGATGGTGCCAAGAGAATTTTAAAAGACAACACCACCTTTGAGCAAGAAAGTTCAGCAATAGCCCCATCTTTCTCAATTCCCCCAGGTTATGGGTATCTCTTTAAAATTGGCTTGTGACCACTAACAGCTGCAAAAAGACAATTATTTTGGTCCAGTCTAACGTCACACCTCTTAGAAAAATTAATCATGTATACTTCACTTATTTACATTATCTTTCACACTTTATATAGAATTCACTTTTGTTGAAATTTAATGAAAATATCAAAGGTTTCCAATTACCTGGTTTTGTGCTCATGTTAAGAATAATGATTTCACAGATGTATTCTGAACTATGAAGTGACTGCTAAGATCCACTATTTTGTCTAATTCCTAAAAAAAAATAGCACTGCATGTTCTTAAATTATCTACTGACTTTTTTAGCGTGAAACCAACTCTCAGCCTGCCAACTCTTCAGAAAAACATTCCATTTTTACAGGAAGAAAAACTTAATTCGCTGCACAAAACCACTTCTGCAAGCAAACTATTTGATGCAATCATCTCTTACCTGATTACTTCCCATTGGCATATTACTGAAATTTCCATACTGAGGACCCTGAAGACCTTTTTCTTCAAAGTAATGTCCAGCTGCTCTCAGTGGGAAGTTCTGTGCTCCTGGGCCAGATGGCCCATTGAAATTTGGTCCGGGCGAACCATCAAATATATCAGGTCTCTGGAACTGCATTCCATGAGCTGGTCCATTGTAGCCCTGGCCAGGATGTTCAACAAACGGACCACCTTGTCCATATGGTGACATTTCTAGTCTTGAGGCAGGATGGTTAGCTACATTTTCAAAACGTGCACCCTGAAGGCCAAGGGGCAAGTCAAACCTAGAGGCTGGCTGGTGAGGTCCATCGAATCTTTGAGATATGGCTGTTTCAAATCTTGCTTGTGCCTGTTGGCCAGGTGCCAACCTTGGACCAGGCTGTCCATGAATTCCATCAAATCTTTGCAGGAGAGACAGCTGTCCAGGCTGACCATCAAATCCAGCTCCATGACAGCCATCAAATCTCGGACCAGCCCGACCAAGAGGACCATCAAATCTAAGTCCACCAGCACCCTGGTGTACTGGTCCATCAATCAGCCTAGGACCTAGACCTGGCTGACCACGTGGTCCTTCCAATCTCAGCCCACCACCCGATGGTCCGTGTGGCCCCTCAAACCTGAGCCCACCACTTGACGGTCCATGTGGCCCCATGGGCTGACCATGTGGCCCCTCAAATCTGAGGCCACCTCCAGGTTGTCCATGGGGCCCCAATGGCTGTAAATGTGGCCCCTCAAACCTGAGGCCACCCCCTGGTTGACCATGAGGCCCCAAGGGCTGACCATGGGGTCCCTCAAACCTGAGACCACCCCCTGGTTGACCCCGAGGCCCCATAGGTTGACCATGAGGTCCCTCAAACCTGAGACCACCTGAAGGCTGACCATGAGGACCCTCAAACCTGAGACCAACCCCAGGTCCTTCAAATCGAGGACCACCTACAGGCTGCCCTGCAGGCCCCTCAAACCGCAAAGGCCCAAGAGGTCCCTCAAACCGTAGTGGACCTCCTCCACCAACCTGGCCTGGAGGTCCTTCAAATCTCAGAGCCCCTGCCAGCTGCCCTGGTGGCCCATCAAATCTTAGGGCTCCAGCTCCCCCTGCTCCTGCCAATGGTCCATCAAACTGAGATGCACCTGCCCCCACCAAAGGCCCCTCAAATCTCATAGCAGCCTGTCCAGCTGGCCCATCAATTCTGGAACTTGAACCAGCAGCAGGACCATCAACAAAAGGACTTCCTTGTCCATCTACCCCAACCCTTGCAGCAGTCGGTCTAGGTGAGCCATCAAACAGAGGTCTGTCTTCCATCAGTGCGCTTATCCTCTGCTTTGCTTCAATACCTCCAAATCTTGATCCTGGACTTTCTGGAAATGGTGCTTTCTCTGGATCTTCATATCTAGCTCTTTTGAAACGTTCACTGAATGGTGACCTTGGTTCCTCTCGAACACCTAAAAAAACCGGAACAAATCACATAACCACTCAATAATATATTGTCAATTACTTAAGAGATATAAAGTAAAATCACATACCAGCTTGCCCAAGAAGCTGTCTTTCTTCACGATTATCAAACCTACAGAGTGTATCTCCATCTATTTTCTGGAACTCTGCTGTACTTTTCCCCTGTTGTCTGAGAGCATCTCTAAATTCATCAGATTCTCCCCAGCTGTCGTAAGGATCAGAACCTCTTGCTCCTTTAGTAGCACGCTGGTCTTCAAGTCTTCGTCGACTCTCAAGTGGTGACAGGTTTTCAGCAAAAGGTCTTGTAGTGCCACTTACAGGAGAATGTCTCCTTGATCTTTCTGCAAATGGTTCTTTTCTGTCAAACTGTACCCCACGCTTGGCTTTTGCCTGCTCACATTCTATTCCAGAAAGCAATGCATCAGGTATATGATAATCCAAAATATCCTCAGGATCCAACAGATCAAGCCTTGACAATGAATGCTGAACTTGTGTCCTTTTTAGTTTAGCTTTATGTTCATAGTATGTTAATTCTGCATCCGACAGAAGAGGTTTCTTTTTTAAACCACATTTTTCCTCTGTAGGGCTATCCCAGACATTACATCTGTGCTTTCCTTCCTGATACTGGAACAGCTGTCGGATCTGATGAGCTACCATGAGGAACTCATCTTGCGTTATTTCACCAGATGTTAAGCGGTCATTAGCCTGTAACATAAAGTTAAAATTTAAACTTCCAAAAAGAGAAGGAAAAAAACCCATACCTGGGACATTTCTATGAAGACAGATTTATTAATATTACCTTCTTAAGTAATTCTCTTTTACTTGCAGATGTCAATTCTTTGGGAATCTGTAAATTGGCATCCACACTTAACCGGTGCTGCTGCTTTGGTGCTCGGGGTGATAAAATTCCTTTACTAGCAGGCCAGTTTTCCCGGTGTCTTTGGTGAGGGGATTTAACAAGTGCTTGGTGTTCATCATTCTGCTGTGAGCTGAAAACAAGTACATATGTAAAATAGAGATTATTTCGTTATTCAGGACATAATGGTTCCTACTAGAACTGATAATGGCAAAACCTCACTATCACCTTAGAATCTAAGTATGCATCATCTCTGTATTTCACTAGTAGAAACAAGTTAAACCTATCAATTTTAACAATCTGAACACTGCCTCCCAAAGTCAACTATACTGAAGCCAACAGGAGAATTTCCACTGACTTCACACAGAAGTTGTTTAAAAGATAGTAACTTACTTTTTACTTTCTTCCCAACCAGATTTCCACCTCTTGCCTGATTTGGATCCTTGCCAGTTTTCTGCATTCTCCTTTGGATCCGGAGAAGCTTTTGCAGAATGTTGGGTGGCTGTCTCTTGGGGTCTTTCTTCTTGGGCTTTTTTCAATCTCCTTGGATCACGCACCTCTTGTTTAACATTTCTCTTATTAGAATTTCTTTCATCTCTAACTGCTTGTGTGCCTTCTTCAACATGAGACTGCTTAGGGCCTATCTGACGTATCTTTCCAATTTTAGGAGTTGATGAAGTAGGAGATAAACTCCGAAGTCTCCTTTTAGGTGATCTCCTCTCTCGTCTTTTTGGAGAATGCGTAGATGGTGATCTTGCCTTAGGAGAGCGTGATCGTGACCGTTTTCTACTACTTGATCTTCCTTGTTTTCCACTCTGTTTTTCTGACTCCTCTGTAGTCGTGTCCTGTTTCTGAACAGCACCGTTAATCACTTTATTTCTGCTCCCCACCGGTCTATGTTCACATGTCTTATGATCCTCCTTTTCCTTCTTCTCTGTACTTCTCCTCTTTTCTTTGACCTCCTCTTCCTTCCCCTCTGACTTATCTTGAAGATGTCTTTTCAGTCTTGGATCCCGCTTACTGATGTCAGAAACCTTAGTGTTTTCACACTCCTGGCTTTTACTATCTTTAGTATCGGGCAGCTTATTTTTCAAAGGGGATGGTGATTTAGATTTTGCTTTGGACTGCTCAAGTTCTTTCTTCGGTGTTTTTTCACTTGCTTTTGATTTTTCTGACTTTGTTGAGTTCTGTTTTTCAGCCTGTGCTGTTTTGTTTGCCTTGGTGTCAGACTGACTGGTCACACTCGGTGAAAATTCTTTCCTATGAGATTGATCTTTAGTATGAGAAGAATGTTGACCCATCCTATTAAGCCGAGGATCCCTGTTTACTATTTTGATATCATGAAGTGGAGGACTTGGGGATGGTTTGTTTTTTTCAGATTGCACAGCAGTCTGATGAGGTGGTTTTACTGTCATATGAGGTGTGGGAGAAATGTGTTGCTTGGAAGGTGCTGGAACTGAAGCTATACTAGATGATCCCTGCTGAACACTAAGAGATACAGCCTGAAATTGGAAAAAATACAGCATTAATCTGTATGCCACAACTCCTGCCCAGAGGTGCTAATATTCTGTCTCAAAACCAATATTGTAATAGCCATGTCTTGAAAGTTATGAGCTTCAGCCATTTAAGTGAAATTGACCCACTAATTGCTAATTACAAGCACTATAATAATGCAGTATCATTACAAAAGATCAAATACAATGCAAGATCAGTATATCAAGTCAATATTGCAAAATATGTAACTTTGGCACATGTTCCAACTACAGCGTTAGCTTTTCTATATATTCCACATGCTCTAGGCAACTCAGCTGCCAAGTACCCTATTTTCACACTCCAGTTCAAAGATGTTTTATTTTGTATTGTCAAATGCCAACACAGCAAGACTTCCAACTACTGCAGTAAAGCCCAACAGCAGCATCGAACCAAGAAACTGACTTTGTTTACAAACAATCAGGCTCTCTGGTTCCTTAGGAACAAACATATTTGAAATAGCCCAGCTCCCTGTCAGCTGCAAGAGGTGAAAGATGAAGATCACAGTCAGGTATCATTCTGAAGAGAAATTAAAACCAAATCACAAAACTTTTTCTTTTTTTTACCTTTAAGTGTAATACTTAAGGTTTTAAGGTAACAAAAACTGTTCAGGAACCCCAGATCACCCCACATTGCTCTAGGAGTCCTAAAATAGCTACATTTGCCTAACACGAGGAAAAACCAATGTACTGTACTTACCAGTACAGCCAAGTACTCTCCAAAAGAGACACCCAACTATGAAAGTTTTGTCAACTATCCTACTCACCAACTGTGCTTTAGTCTGTTCCAGCTCCAGCTCTAGTTTTTTTTGCTGAAGTTCTAACAACTGCTTTTGCTTTGCAAGCAATTGCTGCCTTATCAGTTGCTCCTGTGTCAAATTCTTTTGTATTTCAGGAACAGCTGGAGGAGTAGAGGCACCAGAAGTGACAGCAGAGGTAGGTGCATTAGATTCCTCTGGCTAAAAACAAAATAAAGAAAAGTTACATTTAAAATCCTAATGAAATCAATTAAATCCATCTCCTTTCAGTGTTATCATGATCCAGTATTGGGACTTAGTTTGTACAGCAGTCATAAACTGCAATTTTTTTGCCCCACTACGAGCTGCCTGCTTTGACACGTGTAGGTCATTTAATATAAATTCCTCAATGTTCCAAAACCTAGAATACAATTTGTAAATTAAAAAACCAAACCCTTCAAATATTCCGAATTTGTAAATTTCTCTTACCTGTTTACAAAGGTCAGATACTTCATTCTTAATATTCTAAATTGTCAAAAAGCAGCATACAAACAATGAAAACTACACGTATTACCATCTGTTCTTACAGAAGGCAGAAAAACTTACCGATTTATTTAAAAACTTAGGATTCACATGGATGCTAGAAGTATTCACATTTGGGGGCAGAGGTTTAATTGGCCAGGCAGGATCTAATGAGTTGACTCTGACATCAAGTGCATATAGTTTCTTCAAAGGAAAAATATCATCCCATGTGGAGCGTAATTTAAATAAACTTTTCCTAGTATTTTCATCCACCTAAAACAATAAAACAATTCTATGGCTTGTTAAGTTAATATAGAACAATTTCTTAAACTTTTCTGTAGAACTTAAGATTTCATTTACTTCCTATTTCTATCTTGCCATTTTAACATACTGAACTTGCTACACAAAATTTATAAGCAGAGCAGACCACACATCTCTATCAACAGGATCAGTAACAGAAATTCAAATGTGGAATGGTTGTTTCAAGGCCATTTGAAGATTTTGTTGTGTATTACCATGCTCTGAAAATTTTCTTTCAACTTTTCCATTAGCAAAATTCTCATTTTACTGGCCCAACTTCTGTGGAAAAAAATACAGTAACAAAAGTATTGAAAGGCAACAGCCTCTGAGACAATACATTATTCAAGTGTTTGTGCTGGAGTGTAACAATGACAAACAAATCAAGAAAAAACAAACTCTGAACAGAAAAAAATCTTGTTTTGCTCAGCTATTTAGTCACTGAAGGATTTTTTCCCAACAAATGCAATAAAAGGAGTATTAGCTAAAATGAAGTCAATTACTGTTTCAGTTCAGTTGCAGAATTAGACCCATCTATGTATGAGTCACAGATCAAGTGTACTTGTAGGACCAGAGGCCCATTTTACCTCTTTACAAACAATTGGTTTGGATTATCTCACCGCAGCTAAATTAGAAATTTACGATACAGCAAAATTTAGTTCATCTCATAAGTTGAGTGGCTCAATTAAACAATAAAAACATTAGAGTACAAAACACGTGCAGCCGTCCTAATGACAAAATTCCAATTCAATCATTAAATATTGCCCATATAGATGATTTCTGCTGCCATTTTAAGATGCTGCAGCCAGACACAGAATATTCTGGAAGGTTTGGAGGTTCTTTTTTGTAAGAGCAGGAGCTTCAATAAAAGTAATTCACACTTAGTAATTAGGGGATGCCTCTACACATTTTCTATGAGAGGGTTCACTGAAGTTCACTGCAAAAATGCACAGAAATGACTGAGCAAACAGTTCTGACTTCAAGTGTCTAAAAATACCTTAGTGACCATTTACTGATAAAATCAAATTTGTAACAATGCCTGTGCTGGAATTCTACTCACATCTTTCAACATGACCAACTAAGCTATTACAAATGACTGCCACTTTACACATTTAATTAGTACATTCATAGTTCTAGTTAGCTTAGTAGCAAGTTAACATATAAAACTCTGAAGATTAGTTATTATCCAGAGCTTCATTCAGCTGCAACCTTAAATGCAACTCAGTAGAAGAGTATTCACAATTTAACACCAAAAAACCAAGTAAATCTATCTCTATCTGCTCTATACACAAGAGTTTAAGTCTTCTACAGTCATGATAACAATCTATTCCTTACTTCATCATGCACTTTACATCTGAAAACCATACATAAAGCGTACTGGGATTTCAGATCCTCACCGATATGTAATGATAAATATGCAAAAGCTTCATTCATCTCATTCTTATGAAATGCTACTTTCTTATAACATATAGAAACAACAGAAGTTAACCCTTCTTTTCTGATCCAACTTAAACCCATTCAAGTCCACCCTTTCAAAACCTGGACTTTGATATGCTTTCCTCACTGAGGAATATGCACAATTACTTCAATGGGCTTCAAGATTAAAATCCAGAATTAAAAGATATGGCAGCAGCTTTCAATGCTGAACGAAATTAAAACATTAGTAATATAGTCTCGCATTTTAAAGTTCTTCCCCCACAGAGTCACAGCATTTTTTTCAGCTGACAGACCACCAAGAGACAACCAGGTGTCAGTGCTACTCACTCTTTTTAAGCGCTCATTCCACACAATGTGAATTATGTAAATCAGACAAATCTAACTACAGGAGAGAGAGGCTTTGAGGAATCCACAAGAAACCAACTCTCAGTCTATTCCAGGCATAAGGACTATTAACTACCTTAAAAATAAACCAACGATTCGTAACTAATTGGTCTATACATTACAAAAAGTCCATCCAGCTAAGCCATCAATAATCAAAAATACTATTAGTAAAATCTTGCCTGGACAGGAAAGCGACTGACATTTACATACCAAATTAAGTAATATTTTGCATCTTTCAGCTAACTTAAATGGTTGATAGCAGAAGGAATAATCTTTCATAGTATAGATACTGAGATTTATAAAAACCAATCAATTTGTACAGTTCACCACCCAAGAAAACCCAAATCTGAAAGCACGTACTTATTTTACCAGGAACAAATTTTGCTTAGAATACAGTACTTTTCCGAAAGTGTATATACCTTTTCAAATACACAAATAAATGTTGCAACTAGGTTTTTAGTAAATGCAGTGAGATACTCTCTTCCCACATTCTTGACAATGGAATCCATTAGGTACATAACGGGTAGCTTCTCTGATGCAGGAGCCTGGAGTAATAAGAAGAAACTGACAAGTTTAGTACAACAAAAACATACTTTAACCTTTTCAAATAAAGGGATTACCAATCCCAGAAATACAGACCTCTCTTTTTGGTTGCCACTATAAATACCAAGGGATTTGGCTTGGGATTTTTGTTTATACAAAAACTTAATCTGAAAAATGGACACTCAGTTCAAAGTATAATGCAGTGGGTCTATCACAAAAAAAAAAAAAAAAAAGGAACACCTCAGGTTAATTTGTGTATCAAAGCCTTGGAAAAAAGGGGGGAAAAAAAAAGAGGAAAAAAGAAGCCCACGAGACAGTATTGCCACTAGTGTACCGAGTGTAACCTTTCCCTTCAGAAAGTAACTTAGCAGGAAACCATCGTCAGCACTTCAAGGAACTTCTAAAAATCGTTTATAATTCAAACCTCCTGGATGCATTTTTCTGGATTTCACAGAACACAAATTAGACTTCTGGCAAATAGCCCAAGTCAGTGAACTTGCATAGCTGTAAATTATATGTTGATTATCACAGTCTTTTGTAAATTACACACAGATTAGGTTGCAATTATTTCACTGTAATCCAAATGTATAGAGCACGGAGTCCCATTCTCTCTTGGCACTTGCAGATGGCGATGGTTCTGATTTCCAGAGTGCATGCAAAAACGCAGAACAGAGTTCAAAATCCAGTCAAAATTCAATCATCTGGTGGACTGGGTAAATGCACAGGCAAGCTCAGGAACTGCAACCACCATTTTCATAGAAGGTTGTCTTCAAGCTCTGGATACAGCTTTGCTACAGGAGGCTTGTTTTTTGTTGTTTGGTTTTGGTTGGGGTTTTTTTAAATCCTTTTTCAAAACTCATAGCAAGTCTGCGATAAAAGTGTGGTGACCCTGGACTGCTATAGCAACTTCCAATTTACAAAAAGCAGTACCGGACCAATAAAAGTGATTTTAATGCCTGCCAGTGGCTTCCACAAAGCAGAAGGCACAGCTAAGTTCCAAAAAACATCAGGCAAGTACACAGACTTGTTGAAGAGGACATGAAAGACAACACAAGCAGTGTGTTGACCATGATCCCCTCGGAAGAGCACCCACTTGTAATAGTTTAAGTTCCATTCACCATCTGGTAAGCTCGGGATAAAAGCAGAATAACTTCACTCACTGCTCATTTTAAACAGAATAGGCTACTAGGTTAATTAATGACACCTTACTTTGCAGGCCCATTATCCAGACAAGTGTGTGAAGTGCTGTTGCTTCACCATTTTAAATTCAATTCCTTCCCCTTTACGGTGGTTCACAGAAGGGCACCCACTCAACAGTATTTTCACATGGGCAATAACAGTGTTTCCTCACCCTTAAATGTGTATTAATTTGCCATGACCTGAAACTTATTATTGAAGAGGGCAGAACTCCTTGTTAGTTGGGGGCAGCAGGGGGGGGGGGGGGCGTCACTGCCTTCGAACATGTGGGGAAAAGGTAGAAACAGGCAGGTGATGCATTTTGTACATAAAAAGACAAAAAAAAAGCTAAGTTAGCTAAAACTAATTACAGCACATTAGAAGCCAATCTGTGACAGAATACTGAACCGTAAACAACCTAATGTGCAAGTGTTAGAAAAAAGCATCGTTTAAGTCTCAAGACATAAAAGACTATGGATCTGCAGCTATCTGAAATGTCTGTGGAATACTGGCTTCTTCTTTGAAGCAGCCTGCACAATGGCACATTAAAAACACTCCAGTTCTGAGTGCCTTCCTTTATAGAGAAATGACAGCACACCACTTCTGACTTTTAGTAAGCTGTATTAGGGACACAAAGGGCTGTCCCAGAAGTACCTATGCCCGAGAGCTATTCCCCGAGTTATATTCTTCCATTTCACCGATGTAGGAAAGTAGCTCACTATACTCAGCTAAGCTGGAAGTTTGAGATGCAGGGGAACCATTAGTACCAAAAGCATTGTAAAAAGTTTTAACTGTCATTTTCACCATGCATCAGACTGTTACAGCAATCATACATGGAAACACCATAACCTAGGTGAGGAAGCCTACTTCCAACTATGGAGCACAATTAGCAGCTGAGCAGCGTACCCTGCTTCAAATATAAGCTATTCAGGTGCCGCATTTTAAGAAACGTGACTTAATATGGTTGGAATATTTAAGTCTTGTCTTCTGAAAGTGTTTATTATGTCAAGGCATCTAGCACGTATTTCAATAACCACAAGAGGGAATCCCAGACCCGAATGCATTTTGTTTTCAGGAGGTCTCTGCAATACCCCCAAGCAAGAAAGATGCCCGCACGACACTAATCAAAAGGCAGGGAGGCGCCGCATAATCACCAGAACGCAGAACACTAACTCTGAGCTCATCAGCATAAAATAAAGACTTCTTAACAAAACTCCCACTGTTCCTTCAAATAACATAGGAAAGCTATTGTTGGAAATGTGTGGCTTTTTTTTATTAGTTCCTAAAAGATTCAAGTTTAAAATAATATCTGGCAATTGAACCCCAAGTCACAAACTTGTGAAAAAAATTGTTTTAAAAAAAAAGCAACTTTGTATACAAAATGGGTCTTGGAAACAAATTCTGCACTATACAATGGTAAATAAAAAGACAAATACATATTTCACACTTTTTATTTACAAATTTTATAATACCAGTCACACATTTCAGAACCATTTATTGAATTGTAAAGCAGACCACTCAAGTTTTACACTAAACAAACTGTCTCCAGGCAACACTTTTTAAAAGTGGCTTAGTAAAGGAGATCACTTTCCCAGAAACAACTAAAAACTTGCCTTGAATAAACTACAGTCATAAACAGTAACTAAGCAAAACTAACCATTGGTACAGGTTTTAAGACATCTTTTAAAAAAAACCCCACACTTCAGGGCAGGTTCTAAATCACCCAGAAATAAAAAAAAAAAAAATGACAGCATTGTTATTCATCACAAATCATTTTTTACACATCCACTGCCCTTTAGCAGATATAATGGTGAGAGCTATTAGATTATGAGGTCACCTCCCCAAGGAATGGCAGAACTCAGCCACTGGCAGCATTTAAAACTAGACTGGAAGAGGTCTGTGGCACACTAAAAAGACATCCTGCATTGATAGAAAGATAGATTAAGTATTTTAAAAGATCTTTCCCACCCCCATCATTAGATAGTACAATTCTCACCATTATAAACCACGATTAAAGCCAAAGGAAAAAAGCCTTTTAACACCTCAGATCAGAGGGAGCAAGGGAAACAACGGGGGAGGGGTGGCTGGCACCAATACGGGGCAGGGTGGGGGACTGAAAGAAGAACCCTTTTCTTCTAAAATGCTCGCTAAAAAGGTGCTGCAAACCCCCATGCATGTGCAGTGGCTGACTGATGTCAGCAACTGCCTGGGCTGGGCTCAGAGGGAGCCTCCTCTTTCCCTTTTTATATCATGTGCCTTTCAGACGCCATGTTAGATCCTACAGGCTGCTGCAGTTTCTACAGTCAGGGAAAATTTCTTTTTCCACATCCTCAACCAATAAACTTTTCTAGCCAAAATAAATCAAGTACGCACACAACACTAGTGCTACTCGGGGCACAGATCATCTGAAATCCAAACAGATAATCCCAAGCCCACAGAATTTTCTCTAATGAGGCAAAGCAAAACAACCCCCATTACCACCGCACACACTTCTCTAACCGAAGGAGATGATCACCTTTCACCCACAAACTTTTTTACGATATAAGGGAGCCCCCACCCCTCAATTAATCTCTCACAGGGACCGTACTGGGGAAATAGCTTTAACTTATCCTTAAAGGTCACTATAAGTAGCCTTTCAGAGACGAACAATTTGCGTTCTAGAAACTAAACCTTATTTTCCTTTTAGACTATCCCCCCAAGAAAACCCCACCTCTCCACGAGATCTCCCCACTCAGGTCCTCTCTAGCGATTGCACTATCCACCTACTGTCAAAATCGCCTAAATCCAAGGGTTTAGACACCAGATTTGGACACCGAATCCTGGCTCCGTGTCGGGGGAAAACCCCGTTCCAAGGGCGAGGAAGTGCAGCTGCCCAGTCACTGCCGGGCCGCCATGTTGTGCCTGCTATTTACGCGGGGCTCACAGCGCGAGCCACGCTGCCCTCCTCCTCCCTCAGCTTTTCCTGGGGCGAGTCCCAAACCTTTCCCTACTCCCAACAGGGTGGTCTGGGGGCTGCTCCCCTCCCTCGAGTCCCCTGCTCCCTATATGGTGGGAGGATAGAAGTAGCAGCAGCAGTAGCCTTTAAGCTTCGCGATGGAAGTAGGAGCCCCCGCCCGCCGCCTCGCCCCGTTGCTCCTTGATCCCAGCTGAGACACGTTTCCCTCCTCCGCCTGTTTTCCCCACGGCGACCCCCAGCCTCCTAGGCCCCCGTCCTCCCCCAACTCCTGCTCCTTCTGTTAGCCCCCTCC